>NW_027019809.1:3378941-3698196 GCF_013076305.1 Rhopilema esculentum | reverse complement strand
ATACTTTTGTTTTTATGTAGCTGTCAAACTTTTGGTGACGTCAAAATGTATTGTATTTGCCTACCCTGACCCCCAAATGTAGGCAACTCTCAAGGTTCGCATTTTTAAAAAGGGGAGGGGGTGCATGGTTTCAGGGTACAGCTGCTTCCAGCGTCAATTGCAGTTTCTTTGCGGGCCTTTGCCGGGTAAATTAGTGCTCCAATTAGAATCTTTTTAACAAATTCTTTATTTACAATTATTCGGCAAGAACAACTAACGGGAATAGGAGGCTTTAGACTTCAAATGGTTCATATTCTTTCTATACGTAAGTATTTTTGAAAAGAGGAAAACTATTTGGGGCTGCTGGGGTTATGGAGGAGCCAAAGAACCTAAACGCGGCTTGCTGTAGAAAGACAGACATCTCTTCCTGTTAATGTCAAGTTTTCCTCTCTAATGTTAATGCCTAATAGAGAATCGAGTTAAATTATCATTTTAATAAGTTGGAGCTATGCTAGGGTTGATATATTTTTTCATTCAAGCCAAAATATAATAATAATAATAATAATAAAATAATATAATAATAAAACGAATATTTATACAGGATAAACACTTCAACAATTACAACATCGCTGTTATCACTGTGTGTCCTGTGAAAGTTTCTGGGGGATTGTGGGTAAACTTGAAGGCGAAAATCTTTGAATCAACTCCTAGTAAAGAACTAAAGTACCGACTCCGAATTAGCATGTTCGTTGAGTAGGAGTGATGGAATGTAATGGGGGCTGATAACTGGCGATTGAAGGTCTCTTGACGTCTAGGTCACAAGTAGGGGCCTTGTGTAAAGGGGCTCAAAGGGGCTTTAAAGGAGGCTGGCACGAGAAGTATTTAATTTCTTTCTTTACTTCATAGTTTTACACAAGATTGTGCACGAGCGACTTTTTTGTTCATTTCATAGCATTACACCTGTCACGAGTTTTCTTCATGTCTTCTTGATTTTAAAATTGTTTTTAATTTCGCAAATTTTCCGATTGCTTTGTGGTTGCAGCTGCATTCTTGTCTACATCATAGGTATTTTTCGCACCTTTTCAACAGTTTACCGTATTGCGTAAAACACAAGTGCAAGATATCACAAGGTAATGCTGTTATATATTCTTCCACTTCGGTCTTGCTATTTCAGTGCGCGTTGCGTCGACTGCTTTGGACAGAGAGGTGCCGCAGAAAAGAAACCTGTTACATTAGCAGGAGGTTAACCTGCAAAAGGGCCATCTATGAGATTTTTTCATGTCCAAATTCCCACGATAGACATACGCTGTTGGGGTCTAAATCAATCTAAGATTTTTCCTTTCGAAAGCTTTGACTCAAAAAACTTCAACAGACTTGATTGAAAATGTATAGCAAAATTTCACAAAAAGGACATTAACCTCAGCTATGAGAAAAAGATATATGATTTTTTATAACTGCCAACCCGAGAAAGATACTAAAAAAATGTTCTGTAACTACCCTACCTTGTAAAGTAGTTTTGCGAGTTTGCTGAGAATATGAAAGAATTTTAGAAGATTTGAGGATACATACTTTGTTGGAAACATATACTGCGTTACAGGTATGACACAGATGATTATTATTTCTATATGCTGTTTGGGTAGACTAGAACATTGAACACATGATAAAATGCACCAAAGGAATGACATACAATTGGTCGCTATTTCTATTTGCAGTTCGAATCAGTTCGAGAATTGAATATAAAATGTCGAATTTGCGCGTCAAGTAATTCATAATACACGTAACTTACCTCCCGATTACTCCAAGAATGTCGAACTTCTTCGTAATCTTCTCGTCGAACTTCTTCTTCGAAAAGAGAGGCATGCTGTTGACAAAATTGTAATGTGAACTAAGACTGATGTTAAAGCAAAAGCGAAATTGTTGATATCTACTCAGAAACTGCCGCATCTAAAATTTGCAACTATGTGTCTGAAATCTATGCTCCATGAGTCTGTTTTCATTGGTAAGCCTGTGTGTCGTGGTTGCCCGGCTGTTCAGACTTGCGTATGTAACGTGCATTGCTGTTTGTGTTATAAGAGAAGACCATCTGCTTTCTTAACAAAAAGAACACGGCTTAGATATGGTACCTGCTATGAACAGGAGGCCCATTTACCTGTTATTCTCCGGCGCTTTGCTGATCCTAACCCTGCTAAAAAACAACTGAACTATCGTCAGCTGCGTGTCGATATGGAAATATTTATCGTATTCAAAACTCTATTAGTTAAAATAGAGTCAAGAGGAATTTGCGACCTAATGACAATTTTTTAAAGCAGGCACTCGTCTTCTCAGTGTTGTCATGTTTATTCGACAACGCTGGCACTTTTATGAAAAGGAATTGGCTAGGAAAATCAAGCCCGTAGCCAGGCCTGCGGAGTAGGGGTGGCAAACTCCCCGTGTTCAATGCAGGCGAAGTTTACAGTGAAGTTTTTGTGGGGGTGGGGGGGGCGTTGGGTAGAGTTAGTGGAAACAAACACTGACACTGACAGTATCATTGTCGGTACTGACAAAATCATCAAAGTGCTTGGGAACAAAGGCCCTTCTTTGCTGAATGTTGCTCTGATTATTCCATTGGGTGTCTATTCTATAGAATATTGTCCACAAAATTTCTTGTTTACATAACTTGTGATTTTGAAATGCACTGACCACTGCGTAGCAGGCAGTTGTTTCAGCAATTTTCTGAAAAGCGCCCAAGTAGCGCCAGGTTTTTGCTTGGCAGCAAAAGATTTTTTGAGCGCCAGACACAATCTTGGGGTGGCAAACAACTGGTTTTCTCTTGCCATGCCACCCCTTGGCTACGGGCCTGGGGAAATTTCTGTTAGAACGCAAGCACCGTTGAGTGCTATCAAGTGTAAGAAATGTTCTGTTATAGCAGCCACTAATGTCGTAAAAATTTCTTGTAGTATTGATTAATCTTAAAAATCCAACCAACTTTTGGATACCCGAACTTAATCAGCTTCTTGTATTCTAGATTGAAAGAGGCATTTTAGGGGTACCTCTGTCGGGAGGTTGTGTTCCCAAGTAACAACATCGCTTGAGAGCAAGAGTGCTCCAAAATTGAAATAAGACAATAATTAGAAAATCTACCCTGCTGAACATGTGTTCTCCAACCAGCTCTTTATCGGCTTATTTTTGTCAAGGTTTCCAAGGGGTCAGTGTTGAATTGAATATTTGAATCTTTTGACCGACTGATTCATAATTAACAGTTTTTTTAATTTTAGTATAACGATTCTCTTTTGCAGCGTGTGATCAGTGCACCTAGAGGGATGATCTTTTCGAAACCACCTTTGACAGCGGGGAATAATAAAGCCACTTTGCTTTCACAGAAAAAACCAGACTCTTTTTCTCCATTTTACAGTCTGAAAATGTATGAAAAAGCCTGATATTCATTTGTTTCAGAAACCTTTGGAAAATAACGAAGAAACTAAATCTGGCGATATTTAACAGGTATGATCTACTGGAGTTACTTGTTAACAATTGTATACAGAGAATTCGATCGTCACTGGGAATGGCAACTCTGAATAATATTTTGATAAGGTAAACACATAAAGGCAAGTAAAATGGTTCTTTTAAATAAATGTATTTGATGAACCATCTGCCAAGTCTACATCAACTACGTCATGTTTGCACTAAAGGAACAAATATTATAAAATAAATTGCATTGAAAAACTAATTCTTGGTTGGTCATTGCTCATAGGCGTAGTGGATGCTTGATATTTTGAGGGGGGAAGGGGGGGAGCTAAGAATGGATCTTCCCCGAATATTGAAGCTTTATTGAGATACAATTGCCCGTATGGAGCCTAAAGCGCGAAAGAAATAGGTGGCTTTAGCCCTCCCTACTGCCATGTTTCTAATGTCCAATGCCTATATCGCTGCTCCTCTTACGAGACTCTACATCCAATAGTATGGTAGCTACGGTAGTGGGTTGATATCACCATGATTGTAGCAGAACTGTATATTATAATTACGAATGATTGAAGTGATTGTTGATCTATGGTGATCGGTTTTTAACTTTAAGGTAAAGAAGATAAGAGGATAAATAGCTTTGTTACTTAATAGAAGTGAAATCTTTGCATTGTTTTGTTACTACTGACTACTAAAAAATGATTTTTGCCCAATGGAAGCAAAATTTTTCGAAGAACACAGAAAAATTGGGGATGTCGCATCCCTCCTCCCCACTAAAGCCGTTTCTGCGTTACAGACATAAATCATACCAAGTGGCACCAATCAAACCATAATATGGAGCCTGGTACCGAAATAGTTATAGTAATAGATAAAGGTTAATGTGATAATGTTTCACTTTTTTCGTATATCGATGATTCACCATTACGTCTTACAAATGTCTTGCGTTAATTTGGTATTGAATATCATTGAATACTTTTTTCATCCATCAAACAAAATTTGGAACAGTCTTATCAAAATGGTGGGAGCATACAGACACTTTTCGTCAACCTGTCAAGCATGAAAACTGGGGTAGAGGAGAGGGGAGGGGGGGGGGTCGTGTATGAGACATGGATTCTAGTGACTGGAAGTTGCGAATGACGTAGAAATATTAATCAGATATAATCGACTGAACAGTCTATATATTACATTATGACATCATTTAATTATATTTCCTAAGGCTGTTAGCATAAACTGAGCGATTAGCTCTTGATCTAAGATTTTGCATATTAGATTTCTCTTTCAACAAAAAAAGCGAATATTTGTATTTGAATTAAAAAGCTTCTTGACAAGAAGGTTAAAATTGATTGGTTCCGTCTGAAAACTTAGCAGATAATTTCACAGAATTTGTGAGGTCCACTCAAAGGGACAGTGGCGTTTGAATCATTTCAAACCTGGAAGGGACAGGTATGGAGGGGCAGAAAAGGGGGCTCTTTATCAAGGATATTTTTAGAAATGTTCGGTTGCAATGCCCCTGCTGCACTATACTGTGGAAAGGGTAAAGAAGGGGGCTTCTACGGAAGGGGTAAGAGAGAAAATAGTGAAATTGACTTGAGGTTTTCTTAAAGTTGTAAATGTCTTTACTATAGGACATAGCGAAGAAGGTACTACTATGAACTAGGGACGCAAATATTGCGAAAGGATTCTTTCTTACATTTTGGAACAGCAAAGTCTATGTAACCGAATGATATTTCTGTGCAATCTTGTAAAGTCAGGAATGTGTGAATCTGAAAGTCAGGAATGGCAAGCAAAAAAAAGTGAAAGAAAAAGATTTTTTGGTGCCAAGTGTTTCGATAGAAGGAGCTTTAAAACCAATCAAATGCATCATTCTTCCTCTTATATTACGTTAACGTCTGGATTAGAACCTCAATTCAATTTTCTGGTCATTTCCCTATCCAATGTTTATGCCCAGACAAAATTACTTTGATATTACTAGACCTACCCTGGTTCCTGCACAGTTTAATTAAAAAGCTTTGTGTGTTGTCTTTGTTGCCTATGCTTTGCTAGCAGCATCAGGATCAGCCTATTGACTGGCAAAAACAGCCCCATGGAAACAATCTTTTTGGAATGGTAAATCTTACAAGAATGAAAATCCAAAGAAGCATATAAAGGAGGTCTGCATGACATCCATTTAAATTTTAATTTACTCAACTGTGCATAAGATAACAACGATGTTCGTTCACATCCTTACACAGCTATATTTTGGCTTTCGAATCTATTCCCATCAACGAATGAATAAAAATTCCCTCTTTAAGTTACTTAGGAACAGTAAGCAGTTTATGAGCTTTGTTTCGTGTCTGGCAAAGAAAAAATTGGACAATTTACACAGCGAATTGCTAAAGAAAACTTACGTTTCAGTTTCTTCGTCCGGGTCACAGATATAATGGTTCCCGTTCACGAGTCCTCTATGATTTGAAACATCCATCTTTGAAGCTCGCCTTGTCGAACATCAACATTAAATACGGAAGACTCAACACGACAGGCTGTTGTAGAACGGGTGTAGAATACCTAACCCAGTATTGAACAATAAGACATTAAAGTCAAACATTCTTCTATTATCCCCTGTGAGTTATTTAAACAATAGGGATGTATTTAAGGTGTTAGAGCAAATCCGATCTGTGTGGCTCAGGCAAGATAACGTCAAGAGACCATTTTTATCAACTAAATATGCTATGGTATAGGAATTTTGCTAAACAAAACGTAAGAGGCAGTCCTTATACACTAGAAATCATAGAACTAAAGAACTTTCCTCTTCGCTCTGACCACGAAAGAAAAATTTGGGGTTGAGGCACCCTTTGTAAAGGGTGTCATCTAAAAAACTTTATGGGGCAGCGTATTTCGAAGCAAAAAATTAGGGAGAGCAGTGTAGTCTGTTTTTTAGAGTTTCTTGGTAAGCTTTTGTTCCGATTTTCTTTGCTAGCAGCAAATACTACAAGGTGGGATATATCTTGGCATATTTTAACGAGAACAGGGTTATTGTCCAAAGGAGTTTTCTTTATTCCGTCACTTTCACACTCAACTACCCCCTTCGGAAGGGAGGAGCATCTGCAAGGTGCAATCTATCATCCATTTAAAGTATCACATACTTCTGTTTGTGAGCACCCCATCCTTATCAGATATTCTTCCAGACTTTCAGTGAACCTACAACTGCTGTTGTCAATGGTCAATGTCGTACTCATCTGTTTCAAAAGGCGTTGGTGGACTACCTTTGGTGCCCAGGCCCCTGGCCCAGAAAGATTTTGCCTTTAGTTCTGAGACTAAAATATTTGTTTGTTATCTTCAGTCAAAGGCCGCATACTTATGGGAACTTATTGCAATCACGTTCGGCAACACAGATGCCCCATCCTAAGATTCTTTGTAATCGGCAGTTTTTTAACTATATTCCCATGATATATTCGTAATTTGGGCAATGCGCAAATTTAATAGCCAAGAAATCTGCAGAAAAATTCCACAAAAATAAGTTCTTGCAAAAGTTAATTCGCTTAAAAATTTGAGTAGATGATGAATTCGAAGTAAAACTTTGTCTTTACATCTACAATACATTCATTTATTTCATCTTCATATATTGAATAAAGTATTTGATGGAAAGACGTTTTCAAAACGAATTAACATTCTTTAAAAATGTTGAAACATCCACTACAAAGACAAGACGACTGAGATGACGAAAACATTTCAAATGCATTTGTTTAAACGCTCATGTTGGACTTAATGTTCCCTGTTGTATCACATACATGCAGATTTACATTTTTTCGAGGCAATTCATTAGAAAAGTTTGTGTTGTTGTAAGGTGTCAAGCATATTTTCATCGTTTAAAAATGTTTAGTTGTATTTTTCTTCTGTGGCCTGGTCATTTTTAATGACCAGAAGAACATCCTACTTTGCATGTAAGTGAACCAGTAACTTTTAGAAATTTTGTCGAAAAAATCAAGCTTAAAATGATACTTTCGAATTCTGTTCCAAAATATGGTAAAAATGTTGAAAACGTTTCTGTCTCTTATAATGACAAACTGCAGCGACGAGAGATTTTCCAGTGTTTTGAAACGCATAGAGATTTACTTGTGATGAATTATAGGTCAGACGCAATTGATTAGCCTGTCTCTTCTAGCATCAAGAATTATGTAATGGACGCGATTCCGATAGATGATAAAATTATATCTGACTTTGCAGCTATAAAAACACGAAGTTCCTGCGCAAACTTATTGTTTGACATATTTGTCATCATATTTTATCTTAATTAATAATTGTCGTACATCTAAACTTTTTACTTCAGGTTTTTGCAGCATACATTAATGACGCTAATATATGATATTATCTTTCTTGGCAGAAGTCGGCCCTAAAATTTCCTAGGTCCCTGTCCACTACTGTCAAAGGCATGGGCCTAAATGGAAATCGTTTTCGTAAAAATAATCACCAAACCTTTTGAATTCGACAAAGTTTACTGAAAATCAGCGAGTGCTGAGTAGTGTAAATCTGTTTGCAAATCTAGATATGTTTTCTAAGATTTACTTTTGATAATCTGGTCAACGCCTTTTATCTTTTTCTTACAGAACCGTAGCTGACAGTGCAGCTCAATATTCCAATGGTTTCTTGCACGAATAGACATCAGGTAATTTAAGATCAACCATCATTGCAATTAGTTTTAACAGAATTTTTCCACTTTGATAGTCTTGATAAGCAAAGTTGACGTTGGATAAGAAAATGACTTTCATACTTGCCAAATTGGGTGATGTCGAAACACAGGACAAAATGGCCAAACTATAGCGGAAATTCCAAAAACGTCTGTTGCAACTGGTCAACTCAAAAGTGTTGACCACAGAATTTTATGATAGGATATGACCCACGGGCAGCACGACCACAATAGAATTGCCTCCATACAATACACAAGCCGAATGTTCCCCTTAGACCCATCCTGTCTATAATTGGCTCAGCGCAACACGAACTGGCTAACTGGCCTTCTCTTCTGATGTGTTGGACCTTGCTCTTCAAAAATGTTCAAAACATTGCATCAAAAATTCTTTTACGTTTGCCGATTTCATGCGAAACTTGAACATCAAAAACGAAACATCTTTTATGTGTTCTTTCGACATTAGTAGTCTTCTCACAAATGTCCCTTTGAGTGAGACCATCAAAATATGTGACAGTGCTTTGTACCGGAGCGAGCTTGATAGCCCACCATTCCCAGAGGAAGAATTAATTGAACGGATAGAAATGCGACTCGTTCAGTTCAGCTTTAACAACGAAATGTGCAAAAAGGGATGGTAACGTTTTGTGTAGCCCTTTGGAACGTGCCTTGGCCAATATCGTTTTGGGCTTTCATGAAGAGCGTTCGTTCGACTGCGAACAAATGACAGGTTCCATTTTCAATATATGGACGACACACATACCATCTTCAAAACAAAAGCTGGGTGTGATGTTTTTCTAAAATGCCTTAATGCCCTTCACCCGACCCTTCAGTTTACGTTTGAAAAGGGAGAAAATGATTCCTTGCCATTTCTAGACGATTTCATAGATTGGTAAAACTTCCTTGCGATTTGAGAGTGAGATTTAACAGGGCACCATAAAATGTTTTCTTGTTGTCAATCATCGTATTGTTTTCAGTATTAGTAGACCCCTTCCATCCATTCAAAATGAATTGCGTCTCTACCATCCCTGTGATTTGTTTACGTGTCAGTGTGATTCTGGCTACGTAGGACGCAGAGCCCAAAGATTGGGGAACATTATAAAACATGTTCCTTTCCTTCAAACATAAGAAATAAAACTGCCCCTCAAAGAGAACAGCCTCCTCGATCTTGTAGTTCTAGCAACACAGCAAAAACTAGTGATTCTGCCATCAGACAACACTTCTAGACAACAAAGATTGTTCAAAACTCTATAATGGCGACATGTTTAAGATAATTGGTAGAGCCCGGTCGTCTTTCCATTTAGCAGTTTTGGAATCGATCTACATACAAACAAAAAAGCCGCTATTGGTTAGCCAGAAGGAGTTCGTTTTCTCTTCTGGACTTCAGTGGTAATTTTTCTATAGGCACACAGCACTGATTGGACAACTATGCTGGTCACGTGCTTGTGTTTTCCTGATTGGCCTAATTCAATCCACAACTGGGTATACATTTTCCATCGTGTTATTTCAGACCCTCGTTCTGATGTTTTATACTCTGAGAAGTGGCAGATGGAAAGCTTTTATCATGTGGTGAAATGTTTGCTTTTTTCAAAGCCACTTGGAATTTTAAAAATCAAAGAAATTATATCTTTATCCTGTCGAAAAAATTGTTGCATTTCTCACATTTAACATCTGCCTACAAAACTCAGCAAAAAACTGTAAGACTAGAAAAACTTATAACTTTTAATACAGTCTGCTTTATATAATTTGAGGAAGCGAGCTAGCTATTCTATTAGTCATTCGTTATTCTGTTCACTTCTAATTAACTGCTGTTAGATCTTCTGCAGACAATAATGGTTGGTCTCGACCGTCTGCAACTGACTACATATTCTGCTGACTTGCCCTATAAGGATTCATAACATTGCTAAAACAGATAAGTCAGTTTTAACAGACGGAGTCTTAAGCAAACAGAGTCGTAGGAGAACAGTCATACGAGCAGAATCACTGGAGAAGCATGCTTCTTAATGCATGTGTTATTTCCTTATTCCAAGAATTACATTTCTGAGTGTTTCATCTGGAAATTCACTTTGGAATTACGTCGTCATATCATTGCATTCAGCTAATAACGGATTCGGGACTCCACCCGCTTAATCTACTTCTTATTTAGTTGATTCCTGACTAAATTGCTTGTTCAAGCTGAAAGCAATTGGTCTAGAAGGATATTTTAAGACTGATAAAAAGGTGATTTTCAAAAAGATGGGATTAGGCTTTCAGGGTTTTAGAGGAAGGAAAAGAGCAATAATAGGGAGTAAGTATAATTTAGAATGATCTATCCCATCCTAAATTGTTAAAAAAATTCTTCGATGTAACAAAATGGAAATGATGCAGTCTCAACAGTACACCCCTTAAAGGTAAAAATACTTACAGCATTATCGAAAATTGGTGATAATCCAGTGTACGAAAAGAACGGGGTCTGATATCTTCAACTCAAATCTGTTATAGAAGTGAATCTACGACCATGAGAAATAGTTGTCTGCGGACTGTCGAACCAAACTTGCTTTGACAGCCCTGTTTCAAGCAAAATAAATATAAATATAACTCTAAATCATAAAATTTAATTCTAGAAAGCAAGGGGAAGAGTTCATGGCCAAAGAACTAAAAGCAAAGATTAAAAAAATACCTGTCGTTATTCCGCACCAAGTTATAACGTCGTGTAATTTCAAGAGGTATTGCTTTATGTCCAGTAAACAGAAACAACTTTATTCTAGACCATTTGTAAATACTCAGACAATTGATCCTTAGCAGTATTATTCACGATAGATAAGCTAGTAAACATAGCAAAACAAAAAGCATGTTCACAAGGTAACATACTTGTTTATAATCAGAACTGTTGAGTCCAACTTTAGGAACTACGAGATTAAAAACACTGAACAGTTTTCATGCCAGCGATAGCAGATAGCCGTGTGAAAATTTTATACTATGCAGACAGTGGTGGAAAGGGGGTTAAGCTAGCCTGTGGCAGCATTTGTGGACTGGGGTGGAGGTCGGGTTAAGCGCGAAAAATTTGAAATTTTCTATCTAGCGCAAGTGCCTACTCTCTATTTCCCGTTAAAAAAGTTCTTCAGTGATGGCGCAATAATAGTATATCTTTAGAATTTTTTAATTATGAGCAAATGATCTGATTAAGAAATATTTCTAAGTCCAGTAAATTAGTTAGAAGTGTTACAAATTGGCAGAAATTTGGCCACATGAGCTAAGCTACTCTTCTGTCCGCAACTCACTGTAGTTTGGTCTCGATTCTTAACTTTATGGACTACCGAAAGTTTATGCAGCAACCAAAATAACAGTAATCTGTTTTAAAACCTCAATTCTTTTATTGACCATATCTCACTCATTGCTAGATATGTCAATTGGGTATTTAATGATTTTTATTTAGGTTATGCAGACAAATGCAAAAATTCTAAAAATATATTTTTATTGCGTCACATTTAAAAACTCTTTGAAAATTATCTCTAAGTCTTACAAACAGCTTCGTGAATTAGAAACTGTACAAACCTTTCTCAACAAAAATACTTCGAAGAACTTTTACATGCCTGTAAACTTCTATAACCATTCATCAAGGTTACTGATTTATTCCAAAAATGACAAAGTACCAGTACCAGTTGTTGTCCGAAATTGACAAATATGTTTTTGAGCAGGTCTACAGAGTTGTGCCAGGGTAAGGCCCGGCAGCTTAAAGCAAAGCCCTGGCAATGGGAAAGAGGGAGAGGTCAGAAAGAAAGGGCGGTAAGAACGAAAAGTCTTGAATAAAGACAGGTTAACGTAAAAAGAAAGTGTGAAGCAGGAAGAGAGATCGTCCCAAACTTTACAACCGAGAATGTTCCAAAGTTTACAAAAAATTGGTAGAAACAGGTAAAACTTAATGAGAAAGACCTAGAAGAGACTTTGTAAGATTGCAGTTGTTGATGAGGCAAATGACTTTAGATTGGAATTTGTCAAAAAAGCACAGAGGAGCACCACTCTAAATATGGGATGATAATATTCCAATGGAGAACGGAATTGGGAATTTAGAATCGTCGGAAGTCGTGTTAGAGAGAAGAATCCTTTTGCTCTAGAGGAGAACCAAAGTTTTGATGAAGATATAAACAATTTGAGGGTAAAGGATGAGAAACAGCTATCTTCAAGTTCAAATACAAAAATTATCGTGTTAAAATTGAAATATATTCAGACCTCAGGTTTCAAAGAATTGTCATTAAAATTACTCTCTTTTATAATTTGTCTTTTCTAACATTTGTTTTGTGTATGTGAAATTTCATTTTCAATATTGTTAATTAAAAGTGCTCTTTGTTGTATGTGATTTGCAACATGTAGACGTAACATTAGTTTAAAATCTCTTTACGCTTAATGTTATTACCCAAGAGGGTTGCAATGTACTTCCATGCTGCCTTTGGCATCCCCTTAACATATGTTCATTGTAAATTTAATTGGAATATAGAAAAAAAGAAGCAAAATACCAGAGAATCGAGGGAGTTCAAATGTTTATCAACCAAGAATCAAACCATAAAATCTGAATACCTAATATTTTCTTAAGCTGAATACTTATTGCGTTCTTATTGTATTATGTTTCATTACAAAGTCAGTGGGTGGGATGTAGCTTCTTAGAGGTTTTGTGGAAAGAACAGGGCGTGGCACTCCCCACAATCGTTAACGTAAACAAGATTTTTGATTCCTAGAAACTTATGTTTACTGAGTGGTTGATTCAGGGGCGAGTACTAAGTGAAACTCCCTCTAATTTTCGACATTCTTATCATTTAATGATTACCCGGGTTTTCGCCTTTGTTGTCAAAAGAACAGACAGGCCTTCAATTTTGACGATTGTACAAAAGCGTCAAATATCAAGATTCAGACACTATCCTCTTTTTGCAAAATAGCTAGACGAAGTGTTTCGAGCGATTCAGGGCTCAGATTTAATGGGCGCAAATCTGGAAAGCGATTCCGTAATCCGGAATTTAAAGGCCGTATCATATTGTTAAATTTATATTCATTTGTTTGGCAATTTATCCAGAAATCTTGTTGTCTTTTCTGACAATAAAAATATCAACCGATATTCTAGGGTCAAGCAAATATCATTTAGGTCTGCAAAAGCACTTTTTAAAAACAGCGCGAGGTGAATTTGGAATGGGCATAAATAAAAATTTCGGGAGCAAATATAAGGTGATCTTTCCATAAACTATTCTCTTACTTTGACTACATCCCCAACCAGCAGTTAACACATACAATATAAAATATTACATACTATCTTACAACATCTTAAAACTAATTAAAATTTCTCTTTGGAGGCCTAATGTTCATACTAGCACCTTAAAACTGAATCAAGTTCGTCTCAACCTGCTCTGGCTCTAAAATTCCCGCACTGAGTGGGGCAACCGGGGGCGTGCTGCCGGTCGCAAAAGGATCACAAAACGGATTTTCAGCGACGGGGGAGTCGAGTTTGAGAAGTGGGCTTCTTTGAACCATTGACACCTCCGGTACCAGAAGGTCAGTCTTGAATGAGTTTTGTTCCGGCTTTTCCTCGTTGCTGAAGTAATCAACAACTGGCGCAGGAACATCATCTACAAAGAAACAGAATAGAGTGCAATGCGGTGGTTCATAATAAAATCCAACATAAGAAATTGCGGAATAAATTCCTAATTGGCAACTTAACTTACGCAAATGGGATCTTAAAAAGCCTTATTATCCGGGCTAAGTCAAATACTTGCCAAAAGTGCTTGGAGCACCAAGCAGTTCAGTCAATTCCCTATCTATTTTTAATTCCTGCCTATAAAATAGTTGAGTTGCTCATGTTCTCCAAATAATGTAGGAATTGTACTTCCTAACATCCTACTTTCAGAATTAGAAGTTCCGTTCGAATAGTAAGTACACTTCTACGGAGAATGATCCAAAATTGTTTGAAATGGGAGAGTGGAACTGCTATTGTGAAAGGCAGAGATTTTGCTGGTGCTTCAAGACTTTTGGCAAGCACTGTGGATCCTCCGCCAAGCAGACAAGACAAGGTTTACTTGTTTGGTTGTTTAGACAGCATGAATGATAACAGTGAAATCAAAGAAGGCACTTACCAGGCAAAGGTTTTTTGGTTTTATTTGAGATCGGTGATGGCATGCTGATAAGAGCTACCTTGGTCGGACTCTTCTCTGTGAAAGCAAAGATGGAAACTGGATAAGGACAGAAAGAAAAGCTCTAAGTGAAAAATAAATCTACTGAATAATTAACGGTCAATAGATGCGAATGTTATTTCGACAAGACCGAGAACCGACTGCAGATAAACTCTTTTTTTATAAGAACAATTTTTTAAGAACACGAGCCTCAAAACTGGTCAAAAGTTAAAAACAAATTAAGAACAAGCTGAGGCTGAGTTTGCAAAATGCAATTTTGAACAACGTTTTTTCTCAAAATCGAGGAGTTTTAGCGATGTATGGGTGTTTTCTCGGTGAATATTCAAATTTGTCAGCAAATTAAGGCTGTCTCACTAACTTTGTTGGCAAATAAAGCCTGAACACCACCTTGGAGCGAAAAAGCTAGCACTCGCACTGCTTACACCCTATTAAATTAAGAACCAATTAAGAACAATCTAGCCTCAGATTTTCGAAAAAATTAAGAACAGTCAGCCTGAACTTAAATTTACTGTTTCTTATAGAAAAAAGAGTACAATGCCTGTTAATCAGGATTGTTAAAAGAAGCCATATTGCAAGTTGGTTATAAATACTCTATTTTGCCAATCGACTAATAAGTAGTAAATTGGAATAGATAGAATTGAACAGAAACAATAAATTATTGACAACATATCTTGAAAACAGAGATGCAATGATTTCATGTTAACACTTGCAACTCACCGTTTAGCAAAGTTGCTTCTTTTTCGCTTTTTCTAATTTCGTCTTTTGAAATGCTTTTCCTTGACTTCGCTATACTTTTTGGAGTTTCAGAAAACTTTGCTCGAGGCGCAGAAATAAGGCTTTTATCTTGACTGGGTTTTAAAATACCAGAAACCGAAAGCCTACTCTTGGGACGGGGAATTCCTTGTCCTATGCTTCTCCTAGAGTTTGGAGTTTGCGCTGAAACAGGTCGTATAGGAGTGCTGTTATGGCTTGGCCTCGTGAATGGTAGCTTTGAAATGGAAGAATTCAAGTTCGATTGTCTTCGTGGTGTTTGTCTTTCAGTTGTGCTGCTCAGCGACCGTCGATGCTCACCAGCTTTCTTTGGTGTTGTGAATAATCGAGAAGGCAAAGCCCCACTTACAGATTTTGTTCTTTCATTAACCTTAGCTTTTGAGTTTGATGCCTCGAGACACGAAACGCTTTTTGTCTCTAAGCCAGTGGCTTTCATTGGTTTTAGCTTTGATTCTTGTGTGGCAGTTGTTCGTGGTCTGGCTTTTGCTTGAAGCAGTCCAGGTTTTAACAAAGGGACTCCGGTTGGTTTTAAGCCTTTTGGCTGCATTTTGGGAATCCCAGTTGCCTTGAAATTATGAAAGCAATGATATAAACTGAAATTTCAAATGGGTTAACACTGAATGATGCAACATGACTTTATGAAGTTATCGTAATAGCCCCAACTCTATTGGCTATGTTTTGGTTTTGCTAATTGATATCTGAAAACATGGTTTTCTTCTGTGTGTTGATTTCATATGGAATTTTCAAACAGTTCTCTTTGAAAATATTTTATGCTGGGGAAGTGAAACAAATTCAATATTTGCTGATGAAAGGAAACAAGTTCTTGATTAGCATGTTAAAGGCAATCAACAGATATAAAGTGGCTTCAGTCACCAACTATTGCTAACTAACTATCAATATTGTTTACATTTTTCAATCAATATTAGCTAATCAATGAGCATGTGAGTGGAATCACACTCACTGATTGGTCAATATTTGGTTGAAAGGTGGCTAAAGCCCTTTAGTATCTGTCCATTGCCTTTAAAGACAGTGTGTTCTGCCAGTCAACCATCCAGATTTAAGAATAGGATGTTTACAATCCATTGAAGATTCCCAGATTGGCTCAGTAACAATAGGTTACATTGTTAAGTCTAACCAATGGGAATTTAATCAGCCAGTAAAATTAGTCAGGACACAGTGCTTTTAAGTGAAAGCATATTGTGTGCCTACTGAATGCTTTCATATTTTTGTGAATTGGAACAAGTATATTGATAATACCAATGGACTAAAGGTTTGCCTGATTGCCATAGCATGATGCAGTTATCAAATTTTGTGTAATTCTAAAAAGCACCAACAGCCTTACCACTGGTAGAGCAATCCTTGAGCTTGACCTTCTTGCAATGCCACTTTCACAGGAGAGTCTTCTGATAGGCTTTTTCTCTTTTGATTGAGTTTCATTCAAAGAGTTCTTTAACTTTTCAGGAACATGAAGTTTTGGTTTATCTTCTATCTTGGAAGTATCTTTTGATACACTAAGGTTTCCAAAGTTTTCAATATTCTCTTTGTTTGACATTTTTTCTCTTGCTGATTTCAGAGATAGGAGGTTGATGCCTGAAGAGTTTCTTTTAAAAGGTGGTACAACAGCAACTGGACTACTGCTATTAAAACTTGTTAGTGGCTTATACTTGAGCATGGCAGACACTTTAGCACATTCTTGCAACAACATCACTTGTTCTTTAGGCTCTAAAGGTTTCACTGGCTCAACTGTATTCTTCTGCACAACTGCAGCCGCACACCTCTCTAAGTGACCAACAGGGCCAAAAAATATCTCATCATCACTATCCTCATCAATGTTCTCATCATTATTGCCAACCTCCTTTTCATCAGGTCCATCTCTACAAAATGCAATGGAAATTTTACTGTTTTATCAGTCTATCATAAAGTGTTTGATGCCCTATAGGCCAAGCTGTACATGTTTTGGTCAATCAAAAAGAACAGTTATAGGTAGCAACTCTGAGTTCATGCTTTATGTGATCACCAGGCAGCTATTCCGTATGATCATCAGGCAACTTTATGCAAGTTGATCTTTAACTGCTGGTAGTAGCAGTGTGAATAGCAAATAATATCATTAACTTGCATTAAAAAAGCACCAAATATTAAAAGGCACCAGGTAACCTTATGAATTTCAGTCACCAACTGACATTTATTTGAATCAGGCATTTTGAGGAGCAAAAACCAGGTGCTTGACAATCTGAACACCTTCAACTTTCTAGGCGCTCGATTGAGCATCATCAAATATCATCAACAACAAAATTTTGTTTTTTGAATTTAACTTTCAGACAACATAAACAAGCTAGGTGATCCATTGATCAAGCTCCTATAACTTTCTAGGTGCATGTGGAGGTGTTCGATCGAGCTTGAGCGCCTCTTCTTGCAAGGATTGATTTGAATGCCAGTCAGCTTCTGACAGGCACCATGGAACCCACTTTTTTAAAAAAATGTTTTTATCAATGAACCACCAGTAAAGTCTCTTTTTATTTGGATTTTAACCCCTAGATTTTCTAAACCCCCACTTCCCTTAATGCTCCGCAATGCATGAATGATTAACTGTTGACTGAGAAATTGAGTTAGTGTCACAACTTACCCAAAAAGAGGTGATAATGGAATATCAAAGTCAAATTTCTCATTTTCCAACCAACAATCTAGAAAAATGAGCAGAAATGGAATGAAAGTTTTTGGATACGATGGCTGTAAAAGATAATGAAATTTTCAACCAAGAAGAAAGTTGAAGTAGTTTTCTCGTTTATTTCAAGCTCTACCATCAACAAGACAAAAGAATTTTAAGAAATTTTCATTATGAACAAACAATAAAGTCTTTAGTGCATTTCACTCCACGAGGTTCAGCAGCCTTTTCTTTTAGCCACGTGTGAAGCATAACAAAAGAAAATACCCGAATGTTTTTCCTTTTTCCTTAGCCTGTAACAGCTTGCAAAATAGTGCATTTTCTATATCTAGTATGTGAAAATGGCTTTGAAAAAAGCAAAAATTTAACAACATATTGCGTAAACCTTTTTCGTCTGACACCAGGGTGGAATAAATGTGAAACTCACGACAATGAGAAATCGTTAGTCTACATGGATTCGTTAGTTTATCCGGCGTAAGCTACATGGATTCCACACTGGGTCTGACACTCCTCAGAGCATAAAACGTCAGAATATCCAATGAAATTATGTAAAATTTAATATGAAAAAATTAAATAGCAAAGTAGTCTGATTCGGTGAAAAACTGGTAGCCAAAAAAACTAATTACGAGTTATCGTGTATTGGCTCGTGTCTTTCGTGTGACCCCTATCATAATTGCTATCTCACGTTAAACCGTTTCATGTAGGCCCTAGAGTTTGAAAAATGACACCAAAACACGACATATTAGGTGAATATTCAGAAATCATTTTTAATTTTTTTATGCTTTAAGCTATATACGACCACGAAGTAAAGAGATTTCATCACATACATAGGTGATATTCATTTTTTTGGCTTTTAGTTTGGTGAGGCCAGCGAATATCGCACAGCAAAAATAGAACTCAAATTCTCATCAAAATTGGTGACCTCACCTATGAAAATAAAGGAAGGAAAAGTTAAAGAATATTCAAATCATTCTTTATCGTACAAACCTTCCATTTCCAGTTCTTTTCCAAGGCAGAAATGACGACAATGTTGACAATTTGATAATCCGTTATTTTAGTTAAGCGCTGGTTTTTAAAATTGGTCAGGTGACCATAGCCTCTTTTTGATGTAAGAAAAAATGTGAATGCTGGTTGAAAAATTCTGTGTTATTTCTTAAACCCCTTCGAAAAAACTTTATATTAGTGATCTAGCTAGATAATTCCATATTACGATTTGCTCTAGTTTCTATTTAAAACTATTTCTTTGAGAAGCTCTTGATTATGATATCATTTAACTCTTGCTTCAAAATTAATTGCTGCTGTGGTGTATTTTACCTCGTTTCTGTAAAATTTGATTCTCAAGCGGGAAAGATGGCGAAAAGGTTTAAAAGTTTACGAACAGTCAACTATTAAATGAATAACGTTTTAATGAAAATGTCAAAAAACCTAAGAACCAACATAAAGAAACATGGTGGCATCGAAACGATTAGAGAAAATGCTCGTAACGAAGCTCAATACGATAGGCGGAATAAGCTTTTCAACCACTTGTTCTTGAAAAGGACGAAACTTCATTATGGCGATGACATTGAGCATAACGGAGATGAGATTTTTACAGCTGAAGACGTCAGGACGCTTACAAAGTCACTGAAGAAAAAGTCAGATAAAACTGAAGATATACTTAAAGGTCTGACTAAGGCGTTTATCTTCCTTCCCGCGCACGTGAACATTTTTTTAGAGGAGGAAAATTCTCTTTGGACATTGGTTAGTTATCTGACGGGAAAAGACAGCAAACTTCAAATATACGCGTGTTATTGTATCACGAATGTAACATCAGCGGATCATGGAAAAGGAGAAACAATAGCAAAAATGTGTGCACCGTATTTAATCGCTTACTTGTCCAGCTCAGATGCTTTAAAACAAGATTTATGTGCCACTGCTTTAGGCAATTTAGCAGCTGATGGGCAGCAGCTTAGAGATTTGCTGAAAACGCAAGGCATCTTAAAACCACTTGTTGAGTTATTCAGGGTCCGTATGAATTTGTGCTTTGCTTGTCTTGCCAAATATCTGCAAAGCCATAGTAACCATTGTCCATTTCGTACTGATTTATTTGTTGTTGTATTGTTAAAAACTTGCAGCTCTCAAAATCCCAGCTCAGCGCACAGTGGCTTAAAATGGGCTATCCATTAATGAAGGAAGCATGATCAGCAACCTTAAGTGTACCTGGCTCAGAACTTAGATCAGAATTGCTGAATACAATTATTTTGTAACCTTACATGTAGTTTTTGGTAATTTCAGATGCTCTAGGATTGACACTGTGCCTGCTTTAAAATGACAAACTGAATACACTGACAACCCTTGTAGAAATAATGATGACCAAATAAAAAACTGACATCTGCCCTATTATCCCTTAACTTTGTAGAAAGTATTAACCTCCTTTAATCACACTCTCCTTTAACTATTACTCTCTTTTTATAAGAGCCAATAAATTTTGGTTCTGGCTGACTGTTCTTAATTTTTTTGAAAATCTGAGGCTGGATTGTTCTTAATTTGTTCTTAAATTAAGCAGTGATATTGCTTGCTTTTTCACTCTAAGGAGTTGTTCAGGCCTCATTTGCCAACAAAGTGAGTGAGACAGCCTTAATTAGCTGACAAATTTGAATATTCGACGAAAAAGCACCCACACATCGCTAAAAATCCTTGATTTTCAGAAAAAACGTTGTTCAAAATTGCATTTTGCAGAAGCTCAGCCTCAGCTTGTTCTTAATTTGTTCTTAACTTTTGACCAGTTTTGAGGCTCGTGGTCTTATAAAATTGCTCTTATAAAAAAAAGAGTGTAATCGCCCAGAAGGAAAACATCACAAGGGCTTCCCCACTGGACATGTTTCTATTCCTTAACACCAGGAAACCAAGTTATTGGAAACATAAATAAGAACTAAAATGGAGGACACATTTTTATTTGATTGGATGGAACTGGCTAGTCAATAGTCTTCTTCAACAGCACATTTGATTGTCTGTTCCACGACAGCACCTAAAAAGTCTGTTCCTATGCTGAATTAATTCAAGGGAACCTTTTATCATTAAGCTTTTTAAAACTCAGTTTATTTTATGTTTGAAAATAAACAGGTTTTCTTTTAGTTTTGTCTTGTTTTAAGTATATTTGTTATATGAAGCCATTACCTGTTGTTTGTTCATTCAGGTACAATCTGCCGCAGTTATAGAATCTGCTTGCTTTGCTGCAATGCAGTTGGCTGCTGGGTCAGGTGACATTATAGCCGAGCTCCATACAATGGGGATTGGAGAGCTGCTTGTCAAATGTTTGAAAAGGCCTGATATACAAAAAGTACATGAGAACATTGCATGGTTGCTAGTATACATTGCACCTAACGAGACTCACACAAGGAGCCTTGTTGAATTTGGGCTCCTTGACATAGTCATCAATAAGCTTCAACACATATGCAATGCAATAAAAGAGAACTTGAATGGAGTGACAGCTTTTGTGAGATTACTTGGTATGAATGATATTAAAAATTTTAAGCTGTGTCTCTTCTCATGATGAAAAAAGTAGCATGTCTGATATTAGAAATAATTGGCAATACAAAAGGAAGTTAACCACGTGACTATTAAAATTTTTATAAACATAAAATGAAAAATCAGATAATCTCAATCTTACCTTAAAATCTTACCAGGCACACATAGCAGCAGCAGATATCTCCAATGTTTTAAAAGTCTATACTAGTTATTGTCATTGACTAACTGATTATGTTTTATGTGAAAAATTCTTTTTCATATTACATATTGCAGGAAACTGTGCAGCTGTTGTATCTGAACCTGCAATCATCAAGTCATTTGAAAGCGGAAATCTCTTCAAGGCATTGACACAGTTGGTTAGTTGCAACCACACACATATTGTGAAAGAATCCCTTTGGGTTTTATCAAACATAATGTCAATAAGAGAAGAAATGGCATTAGATGCAGTCGACAATGGTATTATCATGCATTTGAGCAGATGCCTGAACTATGGTGAAAACATTCAGCTACAGGTATGTGAATTTATATCCAAGGCTGGCATTTGAGGCTACTGAATACTGTGGCACTGATTATTTTATCTTTACCCATACTTGTAACAAAAGCATTTAAAGTTATATAAACTCTAATTTTATGAAATGATATCCAAATTTTCAGTGGCATTGCAAGCTAAAAAAAACAGAGAAGGACAAAAAGATATTTTCTTGGCCATGCCCTTCAGACTCTTGGAAAACATGGGAAATTTCTTTCTAGCATTTATGACCTATTTTGTATTTTTTGAAAAGCAACTTTCTCATGCAGCATGTTTCCAAACAGGGGTTTTTTAAAATATTAACATCTAGGAAAACTGGGGTGGACAACCTGTGGCAACATCGCTGCAAATATCTCACAATTTAAATGGATATCAAAATACATTCTTTCCTTCCAACAGTTTTGAGTAAAAAATGGATAACTGATCTATTAAATTTCTTGCATGCCCAAAAAAGATTGCAGTTGTTTACTCATTCTTAGAAATATACACTTTGATTCATTAAGATTAACTCCAGTAAACTTTATAGTAATGATTCATCATATCGTTATTAGATTGATGGTTATGATGATGATGATAATAAGGATCTGATTTCAGCTGGTCCAATACATTTGTTTATTTTTCTAGGCAGTGAAATGTCTCTGTGCATTATCATCATATGGAGATTCATGCATCAAGGCTGTGGCCAGCCTAAATGTTCTTGAGTTCTTTATAGAGTGTCTTCAAAGTGACAATATTGAGTTAAAACACTTGGCAATACAGTTCATTGAAATGGTTCTTAGATTGCATGACTATGGCCAAGAACTTTTGATGGAAAGGAATATAATTTCTGTGTTAGAGAAAATGATGGAAAGTGATACTTTTCCAAAAGTCAATGATGCAGTTAATGACTTACTTACCCTTTACTTCTACATAAAATAAATTTGTAAATACAGAGAAATAGTAAGATTTTAAGACATTTACTTTTTAACTTTTAGCAAAGGGAAAGAGTTCTGATTTTATATTACTTCTAGATTCGCAATAACAAGTACACATGATTTAGTCTGTTATTTTGACAACCTGCTGGAGAACATAGCAACAATGTTAATTATTGGCAAGCATTTTTCAATAAGTCTTCTTGGCATATCTTGGCAGCTTTATGCAGCTTTGAAGTGCCATCTATTTAATACACAAAGTCAGCTATGGCAATCTCTTTTGACAAGATTTTACATGATTGCCTTAGAAAACAAAAATTTTACATGATTGATAGCAGTGTAAGATCTTGCCTCTTGTTCAAAGGAATGCTACTGGTTTAGAGATATGGAAAGTGCCACCATTCTCTATACATCTCAGTAAAATCCATTGATTCAATGTTTACATAAAGTTAAAAATTTTATAAGAAATCTGACTGCAATAAAGGATTGAGGGTAAAAAGTTTCACTCAAATCGATTTTTGCAGAGCCAAATCCCTAATAAGATTCTAAACATCTTCACAAAATCTACAATATGGTATCCAGAAAAAATACGGTATCCAGAAAATTTTTATCTAGACTAAAAGTATAGTGTCTAATCCTGATCTAAGTTTGAAAAAGCTGTACAATTAAGTTTAGAGTGGTATTGAAATCCAGTAATGTTGTTTATTTGTATGTTGCAAGACTGCATGGCAATTTTCTTCAGGCTTCTATTTATAAGGTTATCAAACTTAAGCAACAAAGCTAACAAAGAACAAAGAAAGTCAGAACCTACAAAGACAATATTACAAAACAGGTTCAGGATGTCAGTATGATACTTTACACAAAAAACTAGGAACTGTTAAAAGCATTATATTCCTTACTCATACACAAATTATTTCTATATATAATGATATATCATGCAAAATAGCAACAAACATCAATAAACAAATGATAATAACAGGCAAAACATATTATTATACTTAAAGCTCCCATATTTAATAGCAGTAAAATATATACCTATACATGCCTATCTTACCTAAACTGATTGAATAAATCAGCTTTGAGCAAATTGGAAAGTTATTTATAATTGTTGAAAACTTTGATAACTAAATCCTGTTATCCATTAGCAATAAGTACTGCGCAACAAGAAAACTAGAAATGAGTTGAGTGTTTGGGGCATATGACATTCTGCCTTCATAAAATGGTAAAAATGCAGGCATATTTCTGAGTTTAGTAAAAAGGACCTGCTAGACACTTTTCAAAATTACGGGAATAAAAAATACAGTCAAATTCAATCTTCTTTGTTACTGAGGAGCTAAAACATCCATATAAAATCCGAAAATTGGAATAAAAAATGTAAGAAATATAACAAATCCATAAAACACATAATAAAGAAGGAATAAAATTGCCAATCTGTATGAAATATTGAATTATATTTATTGATAAGACACCCCAATTTTTTAGAAAGGAATATGGAAAAGATTGGCTGTGGTATTATAGGGAAAATTAAAGACTTTTCAAAGAAAAAAGTTAAAAAGAATGAAAGAATAAGGGTACATGCACCCTTTTCTAGCAAGGTATGCATTATGGAATTTTTACACAAAATTCATTTTATGAAAAGATTAAAAAGTTTCACTTCTTAATGGCTTAAAAGTTTAAAACTTGACAACACATGAATAAAGAAACATGGTGCCCTGTAATCAACAAGAGCCTTGTTTCAGATGGAGAAGATTGTATCCTTTAAAGTGTTTAGTAGGGAAATTTAAGAAGGAATGCAGCAATGTTGGTAACAATCCTGAAGAATTCTTCATGTGCAATACTATATACTGGCTGAATGATTTGACTCAGTTTAATACATCGTCACATGAACACTTGAAATAAAAGACTGTCCTGAAGTTCAGTGCGGTTATTGACCTAAGGTTGACTTGAAGTTCCGTACAGTTAATTAATTGAAGTCTTGGTCCATAAAATCTTATGTAATTCTTTGTGTTTTAGTGGGGTTTCAGTTCCAGTCTTTATAACAGCTCCATCAAGAAATTTGTATCAAGAAGATTAAAACCAGTCCTTGCCTGGAATGGTGCTCCATCAAGCATGAACACTTAAAGTGCACCTTAAAACAGCCATAGAAGGTCATTTTATTGAGCATTCAAAAACGTTTTTGCTACTGTATTTCGCAACATTTTGCACCCCTCCCAAAGGTGCTCTCAAAGCAATAATATTGAGCAATTTGAAAGTGTCAGAGTGTCTTAAGTTTCTTACAAGCAAATTCATGGTGTACCCTCATTTTGCTTAGAGCAAGGCCTGATTAAGGTGCATGTGTCTCTAAACAGGGAAGGTTGCTGTTAAGAAGGGTAGAGGGTATCAATCATGTAATTGCAATAACAGTGTCTTCTGGTTTATATCTCTGTTCAAGAAGATGTAGGAATATTTCTTTTTTGGGTGCTGTTAAATAAAATAGCCATCTAGCTGAGCTGATAACTCTTCCAAAATTCTATGTATGAATTAAAACTGAAATCTATATCATGTCGAGAATGCCTGTTTGTGCCGCATTAATTCATAAAAGTTTACTCTGCTGTTCCACTTGAGAAAACATTTACCATTAAGATATAATATACAGATGCCTTTTCCTAGCGAAAAACGTACTTTATCAAACCCTAGAACTATAAACACCTTATTCCCAGTGGCTTCATAGGATTCATGCCAAAGGATTGTTTGAATTCCTTTGTAAATATCTTAAAAACAAAAGTCTTGCCTCAATTTTGTGCCATCCTTCTAAAAATATCTGCCCCATAATCATGCCAGTCCTCTTTTGTGACAATATTTTGGCTGAAGGTTGGCTGTTCTGAGATGATATTTGCACCAAGGAAGGCAGCATTTGCTCGGTTATCTGCAGCATGTACCTTTTGAAAGTAGAAAATTGGTTTAAAATAAGGAGGTGGCAAACATCCAAAAAGAAAGAAAGGGAGAACAAAATTGGCAAAATATCTTAAAATTGCAGTTCTTGGTGTGGTTCTTTTTGAAAATGCTTAAAGAGACTGTTGAGTCTCTAAGACTTGTGCATACTTCTTTCTCTGTCTTTAAATAACTATTTGAAAGCTCTTGATAAGTAACCTGCTGCACAAAAAGCTGAATAAGTCCTGAACATGTCATCTAATATTTCCATTTCGATATTCCAGAGAAAGTTTTTGACAGCCAGGCACAATCTTAAGTCCTTCATGGATAATAAGAGACCCCAAAAAAGACTTTTTTTTGTCAGTATCAGCTTGACTCAAATTGTCATGGAAATCAGTGGCGGCCCCAGCTACTGCAAAGTGGGAGGGTGATGGGTGTGACCAGTATGGCCATGCCCTTTTGCCTCGCTTAAGTGCTTTGTATCAGGTGAATATTTTTAGGTGAAAATATGATTTGCCCTACACTATGCTCTTTTATCAATTTCTAGAAGAAATATGTGAACCCTGTTTTGATGAAAATGGGAGGGTAATTACCCCCACACTTCCTCTTGGCACTGCCACTAATGGCAATCCAATGAAAACAACAAAAACTCCCATTAAAGAATTTAGAAACAAAATTATTGGGTTGACAAACAGCTGGTATCCCCTTGCTCCAGGGTGGCATTGCCACTCCATGCCACCCCTTGGCTATGGGTCTGTCCCAAAGAGCATAACCTAAAAGCTGACATTTTTTAATATAGAAAAGGATCGGTCTACACCCAGTACCCAACCCAGATGCTGCAAGCACCACTGCCTACTTTAAGCCAAGCCAACTTCTTTAACCTAATTTGCCAATGAATAATTCTGTGCCTGTTGGCCACTATTTTAAATCAAATTTAAAGGGCCACTCCAGCCCAAAAATTTTATTTCAAAACACGATGTAATCAGACCTCCTGAAAACGAATCTGTTATTATTTTTTTCATATCTCTAACCGTTTTGTAGTTATTAGCGTTTGTAAAATGGTCATTGAGTTGAATTGTTTTTCAACCGTGTTATCGGAGATCTTCGGATTGACGTCACAGGCATTTTCGGCCTCGGTAAGTTCGCGGCAAGTATCATCGGCTGTCCAAAGGGTCAACGAGAACCTAGCGAAATGGCAGACAGGGCCTAGCAGCGGCATGTTTGTTAGTAGGCCAGACTTTTATCTGGAATCGATATAAAGAGAGAAGTATCGCTCATCAGTCTTGATATTCTGATCGAATATGGAAGTTTTTATCGCACGAATCTTTCTGACAGAGAAGTCAAATTGCCAAAGTAGGCCAGCGAGACAGAGACATGAGGATGTTGACAGACTTTCATGGAATGTTGCTTTTGAAGCAATTTATATTGGCAGGCTAGTTCCCTGATTTTAAAAAGAAGATTCGCGCTTTTTCATCAGCTCTTCCTTTAGTGCAACAGCTAAAAAACCATCGCGCAATTAATTCGGGAGGAAAGACCAAAGCAAAACCAGTATACCGGGAATGAAAGCTGTATGAATTGATATAACATATTCCTTAGGATAAAGAGCTTCATATCAACATGACTATGACTTATTAGAAATAAACCAGGACAATCGAGGGCATGGACAAGAAAGTATACAAACTTTCAAGACAAGTCTAAAAACCTACCATTAGTCATGAGTCAAACAACTTTTTCAAAAATTATAAATTTGTTTTTCTACAAACAAAAAAGGGATTTGAGATTATATAAATAATTCAACTTTTTCAATATACTTGTGTAAATATAATTTTTGTATTTAACCTTTAAGCTATTACAGGGGCCTTGTCAGCTCCTTTAAGCTGTCAGAATTTCAACCTGCTATATTTATGAATAATAAATACATGTTTGATGTATTTAAATACTTGGCTACATTGAATTATATATTCAAATATCTATACAATCAGGCCAGTGAACTATCTAGAAATTTGTAATTTCTATTGCACATGAGAAATGTTCTTATAAAAGAAACAATAATCTATTGCAAAATTTCTAGAAAATACCTATATGTTGTTACTAGTTTGAAATAATAGCAGTGGATTTGCAAACATTATATAGATATGACCAAATTATATATAAAATTTTGATAATTTTAAAAATAGTCTCCTTTGTAAAAATGTTAATACAAAAACAGAATAATGTGTTGATGTCTTTGTGGTAACTCTTGCATGGAAGAGAGGGGCAAGTTATCACTCCCACAAAGCCAGTAGCCAGATAACAGGATGCATGTAATCTCCAACCTTCATCTAGCATTTTTTTGCAAGATCCTTTCTGCTGATCCATAAAAGAGTTTGTAACCTTTTTTATGCCTAGAATAATAAGGTTGACAGGGATAAATACTAACATACCAGTGAAATTTACTTTTGAGTCATATTAAAACATAAAATGATCAAAGAAACTTGGACACTCAGGGGCATTCAGAGTATAGATATTTAAAAGGATCAAAGAGAAATTTAGGGGTGAAAGGGCAACCACTGTTACTATAGCAAATAGCATCTAAGGATATTAACTTGAAGTAACACAAAGATGAATTTAAATGATATAGGCCATGCTTATATGAATCAATGCTAGAATAGCAAAGGTAATTTTAACAAATATAAACAATTCTGTCTTTAAAACATTAGAATGAGGATATGACACATCTTTTTTCCAAAACCAAGGGTGTAAATTCCATGTTTTTCTTTGGGGTAGTAGATCTTTTGCCCTGGATATTGATCTGGCAAAATTTTGAAATTGTGCATCAATTCTATGATGAAATAGGCAGAACATGGTAGAACATGAAGAAAAAGGGTTCAGGGAAACATCAGCCAAACCCTGGGAAATTTAACACATCTATACCTCGGGCAAAGGTGTAGTGCACAGATCATTGGCAGGGATGTAGTGCTAGGAGGCTCAGGTCCCCTTATTGGTACAAAAAAGTAGCAAATTTCTACTTTTGGTACTATTTTATGTGACATTTCGCTTCAGAGCCCCTGTTGTACATTTCATATTACCACATTTCTGACTATTTGGGGGACAGTTCACAAAACTGTTAGAAAACTTGTATTTAGAGTACGAAGTTTCTCTCAAAGCCCGGCAAATTGCGTTGCTTAGGGGGTGCGTGTCACACCATCCCCAAACCCCCTCCAAACCTCTACACTCTGCAGTTTCGCCTAACATTCAACATAGTAAAATGATAATAAGGATGAATTGTGACTTACGGGAAAGTTTCCATCTTGTGAATGGGGTTCTTCTTCTAATGCGGTGAGACATCAATTATTATTCAGCTCCCTGGAAATCCCTGAGATGACACGACGATAAGAAATGCCTTCGGTCAGAAATCCATTCACATCTGAAAATTCGTGAAGCATTCCATATTAAAAAGCTTGCTGTGTTGCCAAGATGAGGGTATGCGTTCAGGTTGAAGCTTCCATCTTTGATTTGTCGAATTACTAATCCATGTTGGCTGGAAGCCTCCGCTGAACATCAATCGCAATGAGGGAAAATAAATAAAACGACAACCGAGATTCCGACATGAATCGCCTCTCCGAGCCTCTACCGAATCGTGCGAATTTCAGTGCGAACGAATAACAATAGCGCCGAATGTTGAAACAATGGTCCCTTCATACGTCACAAGGTACTTTTTCCGAAAAAAATTTTGTCGTATTTTTACGGTGATTCTCAACTTTGAGCGTCTATATCTGGAAAACGAGTTAAGCTTTTCGAAAAAAAAATTCACGATAGCTTCTTTTTCTCGACAAACTACCAATTTATGCAAAAATCTCAGAAAAAAATTTTGGGCTGGAGTGGCCCTTTAAGATGAAACTCATCATACAAACCTGAATGTTCACTGCTTCTGGCATCAAAAATTTTAGCTCTTTTTGAAGCCTCTCTGCAAAACCTTGGAATAAATGAAATTGTTATCAGAGAAATAAAAAAACTGTCTCCAAACATATTAAAATTAGTGGTGTAGTGCTATCAAAATAACAAAAGGGCTGCACAAAAGGCTACGAAAAACAATAGCAAAAGTAGAAATTTACCAATTTTTGGCATCAACAAGGGGGGCTCTACACCTCTGATTAAAAAATAGTAGGCCTGACAGTCCCTTTCTGCATGCAGCGAAGTTAGTAAAGAGGAAATCTTTGTACTATAACCTCGAAATTCGGCTGCAATTTATTCTGGTTATTTGGCTATATAGGCAGGGGCTGTCTGGCCCGGGTGGCAAAGCGGCAATTATTCTGTGTAGGAAAATTTAGGGGCCCTTTCTGCGTTTGAGAAATTTTTTAACTTAATGTCAAATACTTAATACCCTAGACTGATTACTTTGCGATTAAAGTCCCAAGCAAACACTTCAAACTACCCAAACCCTGGTTTCCATTTTTCAGTCATGTGTTCAATCAGACCTGTACCCTGGGTACCAGAGCCACAACATTTCGAACGCGTAAACAGAATGCCAAGCAGAGAAGCAGATGAGCGTATTGCTATCTTCAATTTCCGCTCTCGAATTTTTGGCTTGATTTATAAACATCCATAATTTATTTATGAATTGATATAAGTCACATTTTTAATCCATATTATGATAATATAAAACAGCAAATGTCAGAGATAGTGCTGTGGGAACGAAATTAATATTGGGAGAGTGTTGGAATGGACAAGAAAACTTCGAGGTAGAATTTGAAGTAGATTAACCGATAGGTCTCAGAAACTTTAGACCTGATTCTCATTCTTCAAAAGGGGAGCACAATTTCGAAAAAGGGGCACCAGACTTGCTTCAACTTGTTGAGGTAGGGGCAACTGCCCCTAGTTCCCCCCTTAAATCCACCACTGCTACCAGCAGCATATCGTTCAAATAAAAACAACAATTAGTGCAAATGGAGATCCAGAAAAAGGAAGATGATTTCAAGGAACAAGCTTTTAGAGAACAAACATATGGAGAGGAACACTGTGACTTTCAAGGTGGGGATTCCCAAAGAGAGAAGGGACCCCAAAGTCGACATCGAGACGCTGTATCAAAAGGGTAGAAGCTTGCCAACTGTGCATCAAAAGTTAAGAACTAATTTAGAACAAGCTAATGCTGAGATATCGTAAAATGCAATTTTGAACAACTTTTTATCCCAAAAAATGGATTTTTAGCTATGTGTGGGTGCCTTATGGTGAATATTCAAACTTGTCGGCAAATGAAGGTTGTCTCACTAACTTTGTTGGCAAATGATGTCTGAACACCTCCCTAGAGTGAAAAAGCTAGCAATCGCACCTCTCACACCCTAATAATTTAAAAACAAATTAAGAACAATTCAGCCTCAGATTTTGCAAAAATTAAGAACAGTCAGCCTGAGCCTAAATTCACTGGTTCTTATCAAAAGAAGCGTTAATACAACATGCACGTAGCAGCATACCTTTTCCTCAAAAAAACTTATAAACGTGTGATAACACTTAGCTGCACCCAAGTTTCCTGTGAAAGATTATTCAGCCAGGTTTATATTGTTAAGAAACTCTACATGACATTTTAAACACTTTTTACACGAGAAGAAATGCATGGATTCAATTGGGTCCGAATTTACGGATTAAAATCGATATACTGCTGCTGTTTAGAACATTGTTTTATTATCAACTTTTATTGTATTTTAAGTCTAAATTTTTAGTGGGTGTGGTTTAATATTTTCTGCCACGCCCTAAACCGGGCCCTTTGAGCTTGCTAGCCACCCTGCGGTTTTGATGCCAGACCGCCCATGTATATAAGATTCACTGCAGCGCCGTTACTACCCAATATTTCTGGTTATTTGGCCCTGAAATGAAAAGCCCATTTAACATTCGTTCCAGTGTTATACCAAACAAAAACAGCTAGCAAATAAGGGTGAGATGGTCCTCAGAATATTTGATGATATTCAATCATAAGACTGAAGGTGGCGTTCTCTCGTCATTTGGATCATTTTTTGGTTTTCGGTTCGCCAATCGCAAAGACGGCCAAAAATAAAACTCCCAACCGTTTTTAGGGGGTTGAGACAAAAAACTAAGGCCTTCTTCCGCCGACCAGCAAAACTTTGTTCATGCAAAAGTCGCAAGCCATTCGGCCATTAACTAATGCACCAAGAAAAGAAGTAGAAGGTTAACATTCATGAAAAAACTTAAAAGTACTAAACCTCTCCACAGTCCAACTTCAGGTGGTTGCAATGTGTGAAGAAAGAAATCATGCCAACATAAAGTTTATATACCTAAAGGCCAATGGACACTTGCACACTTGTTGCTTTGGCCGTATAAAAACCACAATGTAATGCTTACTCAAGGAATGCTACAATGAACACACTTTCCACAATCGTGCCTGTGCCAAAAACAAAAGCTGAAGGGGCACCAAAAAGAGATACCCTGACATATATCAAACGTGGTTGTATTTCATTTAATCATGCTAAAAGTTATATTTTACAAAAATACACTACAAGAAACAAAATTTTCCAGCAGCTGAATATGTATATATTGATGCTGCCTCAATGTTTTTACATTTTATGCGAGTCAATCAAACTTTTAATAAATCTTGTGATCTTACCTTCAATCAATGTTGTTCCTCCGCTTAGAAATATTTTCCTAAAAGAAGAAACAAATTACTTATTTTGAATCATTGATTCATCTACAGCCCTTGCATCTAAGAAATACAGCTCATTGTTTGCAAAAGATTTTTGGCCTATTTTATCAGGAAATTGAATATCAGATATTCTTTGAAAAATTAGCAATTTTGCACTTGCGACAAATAAAAAAAAAATGCAAAATTAGAAAAATTGACTACTTTAGTACTTGACTGCAAAATTAAGTGAAAATTTACAGAAACAATGGGAAATGTGACGTCATCCTATTAAAACAATAGGCTTGCCCCATCAATACTTGACCAAGTTTCCGCCCTTGTATAAAAGCCGATGTTTTTATCACAAACATGCCTATTAGAAACATTGGAAATTACCTGCACATCTCTTTTCTTTGATCAATCCCAGATTGTTTGATTGCTTTTGCAACAAGCTTATGAATTCCTTCGTAATCCTTTCCCCAGGCATTCGGATCGAAGAGGCCCTCGGTACAGCGAAATCTTTCTGTCCCTACGTTAACTTTTCTGAAATTGAAATTGTAATATAATTCATGCTTATATACCAACAGTGCCCTTAGGATAATGTATAGTTGAAAGAATGTGGGTAAAAAGGGAGTCAAACAGTGTCTGTATACATGTTTCCTTTGCTTTATTTTTATGCAGAAAAAGCACAGAATCATTCACAACAAACGTCGATGGCCAACAAGGCAAACCATCGATTTAAGAACATTTTCCAATCAGAACCCGGTTCTAATACTGTATAATAATTTCATGATATTCATCTTCCATAGTAACTTCAAAATCAATTATTAATGTTTACAAAACCAAATTATGTATTGCCAAAAAGTTTCTTAGCAAACAGTTAGAAAATCTTCATGATTTAGGGCTTTCAATGCCCAACCAGAATCCTTTCGCCCCAAAATGAATTCTCTTACTCCCTTCTATCTGTATCACTTCTAATTCCACTGTATCAAATTTGATAGCTACCATTTTTCTTTTACCTTTATTGATTTACAGCTCAGACAGGATAAATAACAGGTACACAAGTTGAAATAAACCCTTTCTGAAACCAAAAGGGCTACAGCACTTGCACAATACAAATCAAGTGCCTTAAATCTACCCTAGCGAGCTTACACCCGATCTTTTTAAAGTTTGAGTCTAAAAAACCGATTTTTGGGGGGAGAATAACAATCAGTCAACTGCATTATGATACTTTTTAGTTATAAAGGAGTACTTCTCTTACCAAAGTTAGTGTCCATATATTAATACATGCAGAAGCCTACAGTCAAATTTTTCACTACACCAAAAATAGAGGCATCAAAATTTTACACCTGCGACCTCATACCTCATAGATATGATCGTTTTGGGTTCATTTAATCAGGGAAATCATAGTTTTGGTTCTAAAGGATAGACTCCTCGTACACCAAATCTTTTTGTACCACCCGCCACCACCGAATGGGGAATTCAACTTTCTGCAAGGATTACAACAAGTTCATGAATTTGAATGAAATTCTGAGAAACATTTCCCACAGTTTTCTTTGCGCTTACCTTTGCTTTCCAGGTAAATCGTATCTTGCAACATCAACATCGAGACCTTTTAGTTCTGTTTCGAGCTCCCTTTGGCAATCAAGCGAAACATATGCGCTCTATAAAGAAAATGACACCCATGAAAATTGTGAAACCAGGGCCTACGTCACGAATTTGAAAGTGGGTGGCCAAGGCTAGCAATGTTAAGGGGCCATGGTATTTCCCCTTTTACTGCAGCTTTAAATAACTTGCTTCTCAAAATAGTGGGAGGGGGCATGGCCCCTCCAGCCCCTCCCGGTGGCGTGGGCCCTGGAAACGCTTGATGGTATAAGGTTATTGGAGTAATGGTCAATTGTAAAGAGCTATCCGGTGACGGTCAACTTATAACTGTCCTGTTCTACAAATAAAACCAATCACAGCTTTATATATGAAAGTGAATGGGATTTTTGAACATGAATGGGATTGCCCCTGCACTTAGAAAGAAAAGGGCAGGAAGAGGTAGAAACTGACTGTACAGGTGGAGACGAACAAGATAGTTTGCTGCAAAATACAGAAGTTCCAAAAAAGAAATTAATGGCTGGGTGATTGGATGCCATTTTCAATAGTTCTCAAAAGCAAGCTGTGACAGCAGACAAAGAGAGAGAGAGAGAGAGAGAGAGAGAGAGAGAGAGAGAGAGAGAGAGAGAGAGAGAGAGCTTGGGACATCCATGCTTAGGAGCTACTTTCAGGTACACTTAAGTTCCAATATCGAAAACAGCAAACGTACCCATCCAACGTCCAAGATTAAATTACAGGTCAACTTACAACATTGCTTGTGGTTCTGGCCTCATTTAATGTCCACCTTAACTTTGGATATTCACAAAGGATGTAACAAAAATCGCTGTTGCATATAGAGTTTTTCATTCTTACACTAAGCTTCCTAAAACCTACCAATATGAAACTAAGGTTCTCAAAAATATAGATATTACAAGAAATGGGCGTAATACTTGTGTCTGGGCCTTAAAATGTCTGTAAAACTCAAGATTGATTAATGTAAAAGGGCAATTGACACAAGCAGTTACTAGTTCCTAGACTTTACCTAACTATCTAGGATTAATTTTTTAGCTATAAAGAAAGAGTGGTGTAAGGAAATAATTGATTGATAAATAATAATAACAGGAAAAATAAAAAATAAAATAAAATAGAATTCCAGAAGAGCACATACTAAATGGGAGCAATGCTAACAAAAAATAAACTGCATTTTGTTGTAGTTCTTAGTCCTTTGAAGCAGTTTACAATGTCTGTATATTTGCAGGAATTTGCATTGGTATTTTTTTCTGGCTATTAATCATAACCCAAGAAAACAAAGAAAGCCTGCAAAGTTCTAAACGATTACGATAGTTGAATGTTCCTTTGTTGAAATTTAAAAATATAAACCAATAAACACAACGTTACCTTCTCTTTGATGTACCGTACAATGTACGATTCAACTTCAGAAAAAAACCTGGAAAGTAAAATCTATTTTTGAATTTTTGGCATGCATAGTTTGACCAAGTTCTTTGGTAATGACTTTCATGTTTAAGTTGTATATATTAAGCAACTATTAATGGCGATCCCTTTTACTGATGAATCGTTCAACAAACATTCAAGGTGAGATTCCAAAAATTTTCATAATTGTTTTTTGTAGATAATACGTCACTTTTTAACGAAAAGATCAATCATTTCATGTTTTATTAGCCAAGAAAACAAGCAAAGACATCTTCTAACTGATAGATTTCACCGAATACTTGTTACTAACTAACTGAGAATGTTCTTTTCCTCACCCTTGAAAACCATACGTACATATCATCGCTTATAGTTATCTGGCAGTAACATCTGATGCTACTAGGACAACTTAGAGAGTAATGCTTTGCACCGTAAGCTGCACATAATCTGAAACAAAATATCTAAAAACTCCCCTTTCTTTGAAGAGTGTAACCATTTACCTATAGCCTCCTTCAGACAACAGTCTTGATAAATGTTCAGTAATAAGCTGGCCTCCTTGTGGCAGTGAAGATGAGCCATTTTCTATAATAACACCTAAAATATTGAAATATAAGTCTGGTTAGGATCTTTTGCCTTATCAGAGACTTTTTTCACTTTCAAGACTGCACAAAAAATCGGAGTAAAACTACGGCATACAGAAGTTGTATAAATGAGCGATCAAATGAAAGAAAATTCATATACTGATGTAGACAAAAATGTCCCCTTTGATTGTCCTCTCGCGTTGAACAATCGCTTCTCAGTGAGAATTCCCCGTTTCGTAACCCAAATCTCCTTCAGCATTACTCAGTGATCAATATCCAAAATTGTGATGCATGATTTTATACAAGTGAGCAAGGGTCAATTCTAGTATGAAATGTAAATGTAAAATTGCGCGACACTTCTCACCTTCTATAACGGGGAACACGTCAACATGGTCACCAATGTCGACTGAAAAACAAAACGGTATCGTGACTTACATCTTTAGACAACTCAAGCTTCTTCAAGCTAGACATAAAGACGGCATTACAAAATCTTGTGAATCACGATCTTGTTTTTTTCGACGAACGATTAAATATTTACGATACTTATACAATAAAACACTAAATTTTTTTTGCATATAAAATAGGTCACACAACTATTGTGCGAAGACATTAGTTCAAAGGCAAAAAGTGAGAGGCACGTTTATACCAAGGACAATTATAGTTGAACGCAAAGTTCAAAGAGTTGCTCATTCAAATGCAGGGTGATAACCGTATAAAGAAAAACCTCAAGTGTTATAGATCAATGGAAATGATTACACACGGCCTATTGGAAATGGAAATGAAAACACATTGCAGCTAGTGCGTTACAACATGCGTGTTGCCTACGTCTCTCTCTCTTCTCTCCTCCTCCGCACCCTCTCGCAACGCCCTATTTCCCAACGCCCCACTTGACGCTCTGAAACCCAGGGCATGTGTTACCATGCCTATTTTATCCATTTCATGTTTATTTAAAATAAAGGGTTGTATAAATTGAAAGAAAGCAAAAAGTTCTCTATTTTCAAGTAAATGAACAAAAGAGTTATTATTAAGTGAATCAAAAGGCCCCAGTAAATTATTGATCAAATATTTGTTGATTTCAAAGCTACCAAATTTTCGCACGTCTAATCTGAGAAATAAATCGACAACTGTTTGACCACTCTGCCCGATACGACTACGGGCTTTATGCTTGACCAATCTAAGGTGCAATTTTTTACCGAAACTTGAAAACCGCATAAAGTAAACCTTAGTACAATCTACATAAACGAAAAACTTAAAACTACCATCAACAACGAACTTGGCTCAGAGGAATTGAGTAAACGATGCTTTGAATGATAACTCACATTGGTACGAATATAAGAGAATTGCTTTTACAAACTTAACTACGAAACTGCAAAATCAAAAAAGCAAGAAATGACGATATCAGTGCCTTTCTGCTTCAGCAAGAAATTACTTTATATGCTTGATTTAGCAATGATATACCTTAATATACCTGGTACATGCACTGATTTGAAAGTGCCTGATGTAGCAAGAAATGACGATATCCGTGCTATAAATGCACATAAAACAAGTAAACAGGAAGAGATTTTACGTAAAAACAGCTTGTATAATAATTGCTCACTTTTGTACCAATTTGTGACATCCCAAACGGAAATGAGGGAGAAAATTTAGCTTTTACATCTATTTAGCTCTACATCGGAATTTAGTTCAAGAACTGAAGAACGAAGTAGAAAAGAAGAGAATATTTGGCAAACAACAGAAAATGTGTTTAGTAGACTGATATGAACAAAGAAAGGAACACACGTGAAGAAGGAAGTCTCTTAAAGACTCATTGCTAACAACGAGCCACTGCGCTACGCAAGCATCCCATAATGCATTTTCAGACAGTCTGAAATTAATTATGGTTAATCCGTAGAAGTTTACTGCCATTGTTTAGATTGTCGCCTTGATAATTTGCCACCCTCACAATGGCTCATTGTTAGCAATGAGTCTTTAAAGAAGAAGAAAAATTAAGTCTCTTACCAATAACTCCAGTGGTGTCCTTATACGAAAAGAGGGACAACAGAGCTTGTTGCTGGGCGTAAACGGCAGAAACACCCAAATGGCCGAATAAATGATCAAATATAAATTCCTGAAACAAGAATATGTAAAAATGATAGATAGCAATGGAATTAAAGAAAATCAGTTAATAATTTGTATCAAGGATTAGTCATTGAGAACGAAGCAAGTTACGATGATCACTACATAAATCTCCATGCTTACATTATTTGGAATTACATATTAAAATGATTGTTAAGTCCACGTGAGGTAAGCAGTTAAAGACATTTTCAGGTTTAAAACACTTAGTTAGTTAAGATGTTAGCACATTTCGTAATCATCAGCGAATCTGAATAACGATGAGTGGCAGTTTAACGAGATAAACAAGCGTGAGTTGCATTTCTAGACACAAGAGACACGAGGCCTAAGTCCGGGCAAACATACCTTGTCCTTGTCACTAAAATGTCTTTGGCAACAAAGAATAATCTAGAAGTATAAAGAAAATGAATATTAAGGAAAAAGAGTTTTGAACACCGGAATAATTTAAGAGGTTATTTAAAACTCGGTACTGAAGAGCGGTGCTCATTCGAGAGAGGGTTTAATCAAATCATTACGGCAACAGAATTACCGAATCTTTGAGATAGTAAGGACCAACGAAAAATGCAGTACACACATATTTTCTACAATAGTTTTTGAGACTGGATAGATTTATTTAAGATTTAAGTTTTACAAGCGAAGTCAGGAACATAATTTGTTGACTTTTATTGAAACATAAATTAGTTAGAACTAGTTAACTAATTGATAAACCAAACATAGTATCAAAATGCAAAAGACGATGAAAAATTTTGACTAGGCTTAGCTCAAAAATAAGATTATGATCAACGCATCTCATGACAAACCACATTTTCGAACAGACAAAACCCTGAGCAGTTTCGAACAAGACAGCTTAACAGCAGACGCCAAGATATGCTTTACATCATTCAATAAACAAAGAGTTAAGAACAAACGTAAGAAAAATGCAATAATCAACATGAATTTTTAACTATACCGTATAATGCGAAGGATCGACTTTCAACTCTTGTATTACTTTGTCAATGAAGCCAGGAATATAACGTGATTTCACTGCAAACTGAAAAGCAAACAGAAAATCAAAAGCATTTTATTTAAAGCAAAACATGAAACGAGGTTTATAGCAGTATAAATGTTCTTCTAACTGGCATTAGAAAAAAGCAAGAAAGAAAAAACAAAAGCAAGTAAGCAAAAGCAAAACTCGGTTTACAGCAAGCAATATACAAACCATATTGAATGCTACAATCAATCAAAACTTGAAACGAGATTTCTGGCAGGGTAATTGTTCTCCTTACTGGCATTAGAAAAAAGTAAACAGGCCAAGTCTAATGTTAAAAAAACGTTAAAAAGGAGGCTTGTATAAAAATTGTATAAGAATTAGGAAAGATTAGAATGCATAAGCAAATTCAAAGATTCGCATCCAAGGCCTAAGTAAAGTAAGATGTGGTGGACTTTGTTTAAAACACAAAGAGCTAAATATACATGAAAGTCCTGCCCTTGAACCCTACTCAGCCACTTACCTTGTCAACTTTCAGGGTTGGCCTTAAGGGGTAAATCAGTTTTGATTTTCGTCTTATCTCCGGCTTAAACGCATCGAATCCACACGTGCACGTTGCAGGATCGGGTATACCAGAATCAGTAAATCTGCGTCCATTTCTGACAAAGTAATGAGCAATAACAGGTATAAGTTACAAGACGTAAGAAAGTAACAGTCAAAATGTGACGATAATCGATTTTTTTGGTTTTCCTGAAAGTCTACTTCTGACAATTAAAACTTTTGGGAATATTCCTCTAAACAGTTCGAAATATCCGATATTTTCTTTGTGGTGTGCAGAGAAACATAGGCAGATAAGGGTAAGGCTATTCTACACGATAACAGAAAGTAAAACGATTCCATAGTTTATTAAAAGAATGCAGCTGGAGGTTTGATTTACCAAATATTCAAATTTCAAAATATCAAAGGGAAGTAAAAATTGACAGTGGCTTTGAAAAAAGCAAACATTTTACGACATACTAAAAGCTTTTTCGTCTGACACCCCTCAGAGCATAAAAGGTCAGAATAAGGTTCCGAAAGAACACGATGAAAAATAAATACCCAGTTGTGGATCGAACGAAACATTGACAGAGAACACAGAATTTTACACATAATTTCGCATACCGATTGGGATTTCACGTCTATATGAACGCCCATTCCTTAAAAAACACTTCTTCTCTAATTAACACTTAGTGTGTTTAATCGGCCCTACTTCATAGGTGACACAATAGACCAAAATAGGCGATTTATGCATTATCTAAATAAGCCGAACCATAGTTGGTCGCACAGAAACTAAAAGAACTTGTATTTCAATTCGACATGAAGGATTTTCGACTAAACAGTCAACAACCAGGTCACTGCGATGAAGTAAGGCTAAGATACCAGCTTAACAATTTGAATCAGTAAACACATAGAGATTGGCTCTTACTTGCGGTCTGTGTTGACAGCATAAACAGCCGGGAAAACTACTCGAGGTTTTTCTATAAAAGGCAAAAATTTCATTCAATTACCATGGTTGTGATCAGCATAGGGCGTAAAGAAGTCGGATCGTTGGATAAGGCACCCCCTTGGATATCAAGAATTTGATTAAGATTATGAAATGGTAACGAAAGTGTCTTCAAAATTAACAGGAACATGTCCAGCTTTGACTAAGAGATACCCTTTTCTTTAAGGCAACCCTTCTAGGGGTGTTACGTGAACTTTTGATAGACGTCCATCCGAAAATTATGGGTAAGGATTTTCTTCGTCACCCGATACATTTTGGCATCTGCTTTTAAAAACGTACCGTTTCGATACTTATGGGCCTAAGTAGCTCAGGGTTATCTGTGTCGATAAAATTGACACTTCTACGATTAAAATCACTTTGTAAACCTAAGATTTGTAAACATTGTGTAAACAGTATGGATTAAAATGATGATTTAAAAAATTTTAGTATTGATATAAAAAAGAATCAATTTATTGTGCAAATTATGACTAAATATTTTCATAAATAATTTAATGTTTTGTCAGAGCTACATCAGGTACACCGTTCCCGAACAAACAATTCCAATTTCTTTAAGCAAATGGTGCAAAACGGCGTCCACAGGGACGGGTTCAGCGGGGGAGGGGGTGCAGTGGGTGTGACAGTGTGACAATTTTCAATTCGGCAAAATTTATTTTTTGGTAGTCAGCTGTAACAAAATAACGTTAACACTTTACATTATTCATCTTCTTATCTTCTTTACGATAAAGTTAAAAACCGACAATTGACAAGGGGCATTTCCATCATTTCCCAGTTACCTAAAGGGTGTGGAAACAAAATCCAATTAATATCTAACCCCCAATCCAATCATTGTTGCTTAAATCCGTCCCTAGACGTCTACATCTCATTTATTGAACGATTTTCCTTAAATACGTCACGTTTTAAATTTGATAAAGATCTATTAAGTTTAATTGAGGTCGGGGATTTTAATCGCTATAGAATATAGTGATACACTGCACCACGAGAAATATAGATACAGGATCTTCTTACCTTCGCCGGCAAAGCCTCCTTTTATAGTGCTTGCTCCAAGATCAATGATAATCACATGCGACTGTAAAATAAGCAATTATATTAGAGTTAAGGTTAAAGATTTTTATTTGTCATAGGTCTGGGCCTGGGAATTATCTTCATAGGACATGCTGGAGATTCATTAAACAACCTTGGGTGGGACCAATGACATGTAATACTTCCACTAAAAAACGAAACTGCGATACTGCTATGACTACAAAATACAAGCAGTTCCAGGCCTGCAAGATTAGAATTAGTTCAGTCATGTTCCTGCTTTATTTCCAAATAAAAATAAAGCTAAATTCCCATGAACAAAAGTAGGCTACTGTATTAAAATGTAATTTGCCATGGGGGTACCATCATCAGGATACATCTTCTGGCAGTTTCTTTTGACTTTTTCTCATTAATAAAAAGCTCTTTAACGTTTTGAAGGTTTCATTACAGCTGTTTCAGTTTTTTTTTTGAAAAAAATAGCTGCTTTATGAAACATTACATCAAGTCATTGCCAGATAGGTAGCCGAGTTGGGAATGTGTGTATTAAATACCAATTACCCCCTAACATTGGTGGCACCCTCTGAAAAACTTAGCAGAAGGAGCAATTAACAAGCGCATCGGTTGGGTATTTTGAGAACATATGGAAGGATTAAAATCAAATATAATTCTATACATTGGATCCAGTTCTTCTGTACTATCGGACAGGCACACAATCATGAATAGATATTTTATTTCTTTATGCGATCACAGTATAAACGGCGTGGCACTCTCATCATTTATCAAATTGAAAGGGCAATGAGTTCAACTTACTGTCGGCTGCTCAAGCTGTAGAGGAACTTTGACTGGGGCAGTTAGCGGGATGGAGATTGCAGACTCCTGTTTCAAAACGCGATACCAGTCGTTGCTTTCGTTCGATGTTGAGCATCTTAAGGTTATGATGTTTCGATTGCTCTGGGTGAATAAGAAAACATTAAGATATCAAAAAGAAAAAAAATTGAAATTTATGTCACTTCAAGCGAACGATCAAAAGCTGATCTCAAAAACTTTCACATTGGCACGACAACTTGGAGTTTAATTGTTAACTAGTAAAAATATATTTTGAATAAAAATATCAGTCATTCAGACGCGAACAAAACTCATATCACAAAGGGGAAACCAGTTATGAAAGGTAAAAAGAATAACCGATAAAACGATTTGAAATAGCCAGCCAACTACCTTAAAACCACAGGAATTATACGATTTTTATGCAGTTGGTACTTAAGGACTGTCAAAAGATAAAGTGATTGGTCAAATTGGCACCAGTGGGTATTGGTACCAATGAGAAAATAAACATTATTTGAAAACCAATGTCCTTTGCTGGGACGTGTCCATCATTGGAGGATGAACGTCATTGGGAGGTGTCCGTTACTGGAAGGCCTTCGTAATTGGTAAGTATCCGTTGTCGGAAAATGACTGTTGTTGGAAGGTGTCCGTTACTGGAAGAAGACCATTTTTGGGAGGTTTCCGTTATTTGTAAGAGTCCGTTAATAGAAAGTTTTTGTTATTTGAAAGAGTCCGTTATTTGGAGGTGTCCATTACTAGAAAGTGTCATACATTTGAAAGTGTCCGTTATTGGAAGATGTCCTTTATTGGGAGGTGTCCGTAAATTGGAGGTGTTCGTGAATAGAAAGTGTCTGTTATTTGAAAGTGTCCGTTATTTTGAGGTGTCCGCTATTAGAAAGTGTCTGATATTTGAAAGTGTCCATTAATTGAAATGGTCTATTATTTGGAACTGTCCGTTACCTTGCATTGCAAATGAGCTTTAGCTGGTTATTTGGCACTTCGAAGGAGCTTTTATGCTATAGCAAGCTTACGCATTCCAATAATAAACTGTGTCATTCATTTATTCATTCATTCCTTTCTTTATTATATTTACAGGAAATAAACATTAACGTAACAATAAAATGAGGAACTCATGCAAATACATGCCATCAACAATTTCAATTGCAAACTTACGCCGAAATTAGCGATCTGTGGTCTTAATGATTTCAATATTACTGTGTCATTCATTTATTCATTCATTCCTTTCTTTATTATATTTACAGGAAATAAACATTAACGTAACAATAAAATGAGGAACTCATGCAAATACATGCCATCAACAATTTCAATTGCAAACTTACGCCGAAATTAGCGATCTGTGGTCTTAATGATTTCAATATTACTGTGTCATTCATTTATTCATTCATTCCTTTCTTTATTATATTTACAGGAAATAAACATTAACGTAACAATAAAATGAGGAACTCATGCAAATACATGCCATCAACAATTTCAATTGCAAACTTACGCCGAAATTAGCGATCTGTGGTCTTAATGATTTCAATATTACTGTGTCATTCATTTATTCATTCATTCCTTTCTTTATTATATTTACAGGAAATAAACATTAACGTAACAATAAAATGAGGAACTCATGCAAATACATGCCATCAACAATTTCAATTGCAAACTTACGCCGAAATTAGCGATCTGTGGTCTTAATGATTTCAATATTACTGTGTCATTCATTTATTCATTCATTCCTTTCTTTATTATATTTACAGGAAATAAACATTAACGTAACAATAAAATGAGGAACTCATGCAAATACATGCCATCAACAATTTCAATTGCAAACTTACGCCGAAATTAGCGATCTGTGGTCTTAATGATTTCAATATTACTGTGTCATTCATTTATTCATTCATTCCTTTCTTTATTATATTTACAGGAAATAAACATTAACGTAACAATAAAATGAGGAACTCATGCAAATACATGCCATCAACAATTTCAATTGCAAACTTACGCCGAAATTAGCGATCTGTGGTCTTAATGATTTCAATATTACTGTGTCATTCATTTATTCATTCATTCCTTTCTTTATTATATTTACAGGAAATAAACATTAACGTAACAATAAAATGAGGAACTCATGCAAATACATGCCATCAACAATTTCAATTGCAAACTTACGCCGAAATTAGCGATCTGTGGTCTTAATGATTTCAATATTACTGTGTCATTCATTTATTCATTCATTCCTTTCTTTATTATATTTACAGGAAATAAACATTAACGTAACAATAAAATGAGGAACTCATGCAAATACATGCCATCAACAATTTCAATTGCAAACTTACGCCGAAATTAGCGATCTGTGGTCTTAATGATTTCAATATTACTGTGTCATTCATTTATTCATTCATTCCTTTCTTTATTATATTTACAGGAAATAAACATTAACGTAACAATAAAATGAGGAACTCATGCAAATACATGCCATCAACAATTTCAATTGCAAACTTACGCCGAAATTAGCGATCTGTGGTCTTAATGATTTCAATATTACTGTGTCATTCATTTATTCATTCATTCCTTTCTTTATTATATTTACAGGAAATAAACATTAACGTAACAATAAAATGAGGAACTCATGCAAATACATGCCATCAACAATTTCAATTGCAAACTTACGCCGAAATTAGCGATCTGTGGTCTTAATGATTTCAATATTACTGTGTCATTCATTTATTCATTCATTCCTTTCTTTATTATATTTACAGGAAATAAACATTAACGTAACAATAAAATGAGGAACTCATGCAAATACATGCCATCAACAATTTCAATTGCAAACTTACGCCGAAATTAGCGATCTGTGGTCTTAATGATTTCAATATTACTGTGTCATTCATTTATTCATTCATTCCTTTCTTTATTATATTTACAGGAAATAAACATTAACGTAACAATAAAATGAGGAACTCATGCAAATACATGCCATCAACAATTTCAATTGCAAACTTACGCCGAAATTAGCGATCTGTGGTCTTAATGATTTCAATATTACTGTGTCATTCATTTATTCATTCATTCCTTTCTTTATTATATTTACAGGAAATAAACATTAACGTAACAATAAAATGAGGAACTCATGCAAATACATGCCATCAACAATTTCAATTGCAAACTTACGCCGAAATTAGCGATCTGTGGTCTTAATGATTTCAATATTACTGTGTCATTCATTTATTCATTCATTCCTTTCTTTATTATATTTACAGGAAATAAACATTAACGTAACAATAAAATGAGGAACTCATGCAAATACATGCCATCAACAATTTCAATTGCAAACTTACGCCGAAATTAGCGATCTGTGGTCTTAATGATTTCAATATTACTGTGTCATTCATTTATTCATTCATTCCTTTCTTTATTATATTTACAGGAAATAAACATTAACGTAACAATAAAATGAGGAACTCATGCAAATACATGCCATCAACAATTTCAATTGCAAACTTACGCCGAAATTAGCGATCTGTGGTCTTAATGATTTCAATATTACTGTGTCATTCATTTATTCATTCATTCCTTTCTTTATTATATTTACAGGAAATAAACATTAACGTAACAATAAAATGAGGAACTCATGCAAATACATGCCATCAACAATTTCAATTGCAAACTTACGCCGAAATTAGCGATCTGTGGTCTTAATGATTTCAATATTACTGTGTCATTCATTTATTCATTCATTCCTTTCTTTATTATATTTACAGGAAATAAACATTAACGTAACAATAAAATGAGGAACTCATGCAAATACATGCCATCAACAATTTCAATTGCAAACTTACGCCGAAATTAGCGATCTGTGGTCTTAATGATTTCAATATTACTGTGTCATTCATTTATTCATTCATTCCTTTCTTTATTATATTTACAGGAAATAAACATTAACGTAACAATAAAATGAGGAACTCATGCAAATACATGCCATCAACAATTTCAATTGCAAACTTACGCCGAAATTAGCGATCTGTGGTCTTAATGATTTCAATATTACTGTGTCATTCATTTATTCATTCATTCCTTTCTTTATTATATTTACAGGAAATAAACATTAACGTAACAATAAAATGAGGAACTCATGCAAATACATGCCATCAACAATTTCAATTGCAAACTTACGCCGAAATTAGCGATCTGTGGTCTTAATGATTTCAACCCTGGAAACCAAAATGAAGAAGACATACTGACCTGAGATTGGATCTGGATGGTTTTGTCACCAGTCACTTTCAGCTAGAATTGAAAAGGTTTAAACATCACAATCAATAAACACAGAAACAAGGATCTGAAGATTAATGTTAACCGACCTTTTCTAGCGTGCTCGGTGCTGTATAGATAGAAGAATGAATGAGTTGGTACGTAGAACATCACAAATCGTGAAAGTTCTGCATTGATAGTCCGAGCTTTATATCTAACGAGTACATAGTGCAAATATTCAACAATTTAGAAAATAATCTAAACAGCAGTTGCATTAAGAGTGAAACTCGGAGTAGCAACTTAGAACCGTTTTGTCCTATACACCAAATAACGTAATAACTTATCTATTTGATTATCACCACATGACACGCTACCCAATAAAGGCAGATTACAAAGCATTTTGGATAGGAGAAGTAGGACAATGTAGAACTGCCTTGGTGAAGTGATAAACATTCTGCTTATTTACTAGCACTGGAAGAGCCCGGGATACGTCACACATTTTTTGACGACAATGGAGAGTTGCTTCAGGCTGCTTTGAGCTCTCCTAAGAAGCTACATGACGACTCGAGACCTAAGGCTGTTCCCATGTAAAGATATTCGAATTACGTAAATTCGAATCTGCATTACCGAATCATTTTAAAATTCCAGCCTATGAGACACTTAAAAGCATTCTTTGGCGTGTTTTTGACATGTCACAGATATCATATTTAACATACGGCAATTTTTGTAGCATGACTGAAAAATGCCTAGGAATATTCTCTGCATCACAATAAGGCATTGTAAAAAAGTATTTCCCGATTTTGAACACGTCTAAAGCAAAATTGAAGTTCAACACAAACCTCAGACCCTGTTAAAGTAAGAGAGCCCAATGGAACAGTAGCCAGATGGTTCTATAAGAGAAAAGCATCTCAAAAAAGGTGACAGTTTCTAATAAGAAGCTATCTGATCCTCTAGAAGTGATCAAGTTTGATGTTAGTTCAAACGCATTGGGGTCCTAAGAATCTAAAAGATTGGCTTGAATGTCTGATTGAAAGGATATAATGCAAGGTGAAATATTCTAGCCATAATGAAATATTTTACACAAACTCAACTTCTGCGAGAGCCAGGTTTGGAAATGAATTTTGCGTTCTCAACATGCAAGAAACTGTTCTATACAAAGGGGTTTCTTTTACTCGGTCATTCCTCTCCCTAAATCAATTGCTGTGCGCTTCATATATTGAGCATAGTTCATCACAGTAAAGGGCGGTTGCTCGTGATCTACAAAACTCCAAAGTAATCATACAATTTCTCAAAGTATTAAGACTCAGCTGGGAACACAAAACAGGGTTAACCTGCACAAAACTTACCTCAAAGTAGAAGAGTTTACCATGTGATACTTTGAAATACCTCTTTTTCCAGCCCTTCAGCAGTGTCGCCTAGATAGACGAGAAAAGATGGCGATAAGACTCGCAGAGAGATTGGCTTTATCGAGAGTGCCTGAAGACTTTTAATTAAAGGAAGTGGCAAGGGTGCCAAACCATAATTCTTTTTTTTAGTCATGTTAGATCTTCTCTTATTCCAACCATACTAGTCACACTTCGGAACTTGGCAAAAAAGTAATATTCAATTACTATCCAGCAACTATTTACAAACTAAAAGCCTTTTTAGCAAATGAGACATCTCCTTTCAAAGTTGCATATTTATTTAGTTTCACAAAAAAGGCATAACCAAGACAAAAGATGCAAATGAGATTCTAGTTTTAAATGATCAAGAAAGAGCATAAAGTTGAAGAATGAAGAATGTACGGTGTGAACTATAAAAATATCTATCATTTTCACATCGACACTAACAGGGAATAAATGAACTTCATTTATGGTAGCGACCCGTCATTGACAAAGACTCCTATCCAGTACAGAATAAATCTATTTCAGATCTTCCTGAGTGAAGGCGTTTTATAGTTTTGTTAGCTTTTAGGATGTTTGATATTTATATATAACTAATAGATATAACTAATAATAGAGAATCCTCGGTCATGGCAATTATGATTATTATGTTGGTTGTTGTGATCATAACCGTAATCATAATCATACCAAGTCCCCCCTCCACCCCCCCCCCCCCGAAGCTAATAGTTTAAAATCCAATTAACAGACCTTTCTCGTTTTTCATATAAAAATACAATCATTCTTATGTGCATCTCCGCCTAATTTGGGAAGGAAATGCTCCGACCGGTCATCTATACGAAACCAAAAGAGTTTCTGCGACCGGTCAAACTGCAGAAGCGTTGTGTTTGAAGGTTTTCTGGGAAGGAGTATCTTTTTTCAAGACCGGTTCTATCTGCCAAGAGCCTTTCTACACACTCCAGACAAATTTCTTTCTGCATTATTTGCAAATATTCAGTAAAATTGCTAAGTTTAATGCATTGAAATGGAAAAAATATATACGGCTAAAGATAAAAAATAAAATGTAAAGAAAATTGCAAACCTTTGTATGATTAACTGGTAGTTTCTCTAGATAGCCGTCCATTTTGCATCTATCAGTGTTACTGGCCGCTTGTTGCTTGGCCTAAAACAAGGGTTTTACTAGCGCCATAGACCAACAGTAGGGCATGATACGTTGTTATTTGATATGATTGGATGCAATGAGTTGTTATAGATTGTAATCGATTGTAACACTTTTAACAGGCTCTTGTAATAGTCTGTAACTGGCCGTAATTGGCCTTAAGTTCTTTATATATAAGGACTGTTTGTGGATCAAAAAGGAACACGAGTTTCTCTATAAAATCTATATTGGGAAAGTCTTATTGACGAAGCACTATACTAGTTATTAAACACAAAGAAGACACGAGAATCAACAAATTTGACAAAGTTACTGCCCGTCATAGGGAGGTTCTTGTGGCTGGGTACATACCTTAAGTCCTGGAAAAAGTCCCTGGGGGCTTATTCGAGGGATGGGAGCTTACTGTATATAGCAGCACCCAGAATATCATCAGGGTGAATTTTTTCCCTCTATTTGAGGCTGGTCAGTATTCTTCAAAATGCAGATATATTGGGAGAAACAAAATTTTCGCGGCAATACCACAGCCTATTTGGGCTTATTCGAAAGTAGGGACTTGTTTCACAAAAGTTATTCTAAGTTGGGGGCGTTTTCGAGAGGAGGGCTCTTTCTAAGGGGGGGAGGGGGCTTGTTCGAGGACTTACGGTATAAAAAGCTTTGATAACGGTACAAAAAGCTTTTTTGATAAAAGCTTTTGAAAGATATTTTGGGACAAATTGCCTGTCCACTGTTTAGAGGTTCCACTATTATTACCTGAGTTGTTGTGATGCTTGTTTCGTTAAGATCAAAGATCAACAATAGCGTAGGCAGGGTGTTCAGATTGGAAGGGGAGGGGCAAAGGCGATTTGAGCAAAGAAAATTTGGGGTCCATAATCTTTTGGGGTGCAAAATCAAAGAGATGATTTGCCATTTGGGGGTGGGGGCGTCCGCCCCCTCATTCATCCCCCTCACAACGGCACTGAAAATAAAATACCTAAATCCAACTACCCCTTCGAATACAACTACAAATCCTTAATGGCTAACCTCCTTTTTCTCGAAGTTTACTGGCTCGCTTCTTTGCAGAACAAAGTAAAGGTCCCTCAGCAAACACCTCTGAAAAAACAAATCGAAAGGTGATTACTGTGATTACTAGATTACACAAAATTTTTATAGGGATAACTGTTGTTAAAATTTTTATGGGGATATCTGCAGCTCGAATCATAAGGGGGATAGCCGAAGTTCAAACTTTTTTGGGGATATCTGCAGCTCGAATAACTATGGGGATAGCCGGAGTTCAAATAATTATGGGAGTATCTGGAGCTCAAATCATCATGGGGATAACAGGAGTTCGAATTTCATGAGGATTTCTGTTCTGATCCAAACAACATAAAATGGGACATTATATCCATAGAACCAAATAATGAAGTTCAACTTTACAAAGCGTGCAAATAATTTTTTTACGGAATCGAAATCGCCGACCACTCGAAAGATGCTTGCTTTTATTCACTAGCTTACGAAGCTGAAAGTAAAACAAAAAAAGACAAAGAATAATATAGAAAATAACCAGCTGTGCGCAGTTGTCGCGTTTTTCTATGCTTCTTTCTCATGCAAGAGAAATGGTATGAAAGATATTGCAAAGAGGACTACTAACAGGATCCCAGTCCATTACAGAGCCTTCTTCCCGTTTAGCCGATAAAAGGTCTTCCGGGTCTGATTCATAAGAGTCAGCTCTATCATTCAGAGACATTTTCTTCTCCATAGTCACTGAAATTCCGCCAGTGGCTTCACTTTCAAGGGAACCTTTTTCTTCCTGCTTCAATTCTGATTCGGGATTTGCTGAAGCAAGCGGTGGTTTAATATCACTTGTCTCCTCCATTTCTAGTTTTTCAGCCAGATCTGTTATGGTAGAGGTAATAGGCCCGTCTCCAGTGCCTACCTCTGGTTTTTGTATTGTAGTGCTTTCAATGGTTTGCAATTCGTCCTTAGGCATTAAATCTGCACTTTCGTCTCCTTTGTTTTCTTTCGCATTCGATGAGCCAGTTTCAGAATCTTTAATCTTCAGAAAAAGAAAGGCTTTCTAATGGAAATATCACTTAAACCACGGAAAAGAGTTTCACTTGCAAGCAGAGAGAAATAAAATTAGAATTATAAAACAATTTAGAATCATTCTAGGCCAGCAAGAGGTACTGTGTGGCAATATTTTAGGGTGGGCAAAAATTTTATTTTTCTACTAAACAGTTCACAAGATTTCTACTCATTGATTGAAAACGTTCACAAGTCCCTGTTCTGCCTAAACGTGTTGTCATTACCCATGTCCTTACCTGAAATATCTTCGACATCTATCTCCTGTAACATTGACTTCTAAATCGCCTTGAATTTTTGGATAGCTTGGGGCGATTAACCAATGCAAATAAAGATAGAAAAAAAATTGGTTTTCTATACGAACCTCAATTAAAGAACAAAATACAAGACATAAACTCAAAGAGACTGAGCTGCCTGGATTGAAAAATCAGATAAGATATTTTGTGGTAAGCATACCAAATTATGAATATAGATTGGCGGCCCCATCCACTAAGCTCTGGGGGGGGCAAACCAAAAAAATTTAAGCCACGCCCTTTTAACAACCAGAAAATGCCCTTTTACAAACAGAAAACGCCAATTTTATCCGAAGAGAACGCCTATGACTAACTTTTGTTTGAAAATTGGCAGTTTGAAAATCATAGGATTACATCACAAAAAGTACGGTGTCAAAATATCACCCCTCCCCCAACATTTTCTAATCGAATTTAGACGAACTACAAAATCGATTCTCCTGAGAACTGGGGGGACGTGTCCCCCCCGTGGCGCCGCTACTGGATATGTATTTTTGTTCCGGTCTTTGCATGAAGCTTGTTTACATTTGTCTAGAGTTGTGTTGCAATTCATACTGTTTTCAAGGCGCATAAAAATAATCGAGAAATTTATAACGAAATCTGATAACTAAAACTAACAACTTAAAGAAACTGACTACCAATTCTGTTCTATGTTATTTTGCACAAATAGGTGACCTTTATCGCGGATCAAAATCACAATTGTCGCATTAAACTGTATTGATCTTTCTTGCCACCGGAAATTAGATCAAAGATTGGAATACCCTCAAACATAAATATTTGGCCGAGGATGCGCGTAAACAAAATGCATTTTTAAACTCGTGTTTTTTCATGTTCTTCCTATTAGATATCGTGTCCTCATTTTCAACGCAAGAGTTTAAAATATCTCACCAGCTGCCTATCCCTAAAGGTAGAAGCATGAAATAAGTATTATTGAAAAACATCAAACGACAACTATAACAGCAGCGATGTAATAAACCAACTTTACATTGTATATTTATTACCTGACCAATTGCACAAGGCAGTTTTCTGTGTCCTCAGCCTCGAACAGTCATTCATCTTTCCGAAGCCTCATGAAGAACAAAACACTTCCTATTACACGGAATCTCCTTCGGCAACAGAGGGGGAATCACCGCGAACAGGAAACTAACTATGGCCTTTCCAAAGTTGTTGCAAAATATTTTAGACCAAAGCAGGATTGGTGCCCAAAAATAAATTTTGAATAGCTTTTTCTTACTACGAGTATACTACATTTGATTTTCTTGATTTTCTTTAATTAGGCCCATGACAATTCTATTGTCATTCTAAATTACAACACCTTGCCAGTATGTATCTAACCACAATGGGTCACTGTGACTAGCAGAATAATTTTAGGGCGAAGTTACACCATCAGCAAGCTGTTCATAGCAAAATCCAATATGACCACATATATACGAGGGTAGGGGAGGGAAGGGCCAGGGTCAGGATCAGGGCCAGGGTTATGGGCAGATCTAGGGCTAGGGGCAGGTCTAGGGTTAGTGACCGGTTTAGAAGCAGAGTCAGGCGTGGGGGCAAGGGTAGAAGCAGGGTCAAGGGTAGGAACAGTTGCGGCTACCAAGAGCTGGTAAAAAAATAAAAACTAAAAGCCAGTCGGGCTAAAAGATCGCCAATACTTAGGCAATGCCTTATAATCACAAAAAGCCATCAATTTCATTTGTGTTGATCATAGTTCAGTATGAATACAACTTTTGGAAAAATTAAGAAAAAGAACTATGTGTGACACACGAAGTTTCCATCAGAGGTGCAGCTAAAGACCCCTTGTTTAATCGACAGGAGTTCCTCTTTGATTCCATTTCAAGAAAAAGTAGGCGACATGTTGCAGAAAGAAGCCGCTGGAAATGTGCATTCTTAAAGAGTTTTTATGATTTATAAAGATCTTCTACGTTATAACAAATTTAAACTGAGAATTAGAGAAATGTTGACATTGAGTTTATGGGCTTTTAAGTTTGATTAACTAAGGTTACGATTTTATAATTCTTTAATTCTTAAATACGATTTATAACTAAAAACATCAATTCTGTAACTTAACGTTAAGTGTATGGAGAAAAATTAAGTTTATGGCTTTCTAAAATTTGTGAATTAATTTAAAAATTAAAGAGAATATTTCAAATGCTGATTTTTTTCAAAATTTATAACTTGAAAAATGCAATTTTATCCACGTATAAAAAGATATTAGAAATTAAATGATTATATTTTAGATGACAAATTCTACTACTTTTTCGGAAAATTCTAACATTCTTTTTTATCTAAGTTTTAGGTATTTATCTACGATAATCTGTATAAACATTCATTATCTAATATTGTGTTGAAAAATCTTTGTAGTGTGACTTTTGACCATATCATTAGCGGCAACGCTCGGCTATGCTTTTTCAAAGATCTTCCTAAAAATCGAAACATCCAAAATATTAAAGGATAGCTTAGACGAGAGCACGAGGAACTTTTATATTTAAAACGATCTTGAATATGAAAACAAACGAAAAGTCATTTAATGTGACCATATGTTTGAAATTAAAGAGCACAATAATTTGGTTATACAAGCAGAAAATTTGCCTTTCTTCTTTACAAAGTGGATTCAACAGAAGAGTAATTTCTTCGGTACAAAACAAAGGATATAACATAGCGTGTTCACAAATGATTCTTCCCAGTTTTTACAAGATAGCATCTGCTACCTTTATCACACAAAGAGCCCCCTTTATAAATGGTTCATGCCAAACAGGCAGACTTCAGTTCATATCCCACTTTATATTGATCGAAATTAGCTAATTCTTGATAAAGTTTGAACATCAAAAAGATACATTCTAAATAAGGTAGCTCCCTCTTTCTTGGCCAGTGCATGTGGTCCCTTCTGCATTTTCTGGTTCAACCAGGGGTGAAATGGGAGTTACAATAAGGAGAGGGATGCTAATACTCAATTTTACCTAAAAATTTCCGGAATGTTTTGTGCTTTTAGAGGAACCCCCTGTCCTCAGCCACTTCAGTCCTGGGTGCAAAGCTAATATAGGAATTTTTGTCTAAACATTTACAGAAAAAATTCAAAGTTTTAAGATAAATCTTTCCATCTCCGATTAACTCGCAATCTTTACAACTCAAGGGTAAAATTAGTCATGTGATTCATTAAAAAGTTATTGGAGAGCATGTCGTTTAGGACAATGATGTTTCTCGCAAATTTGAATGAAACATTTTTGCTTTATCCACTAACGCCCTTTTTACATTTTACGTTTAGACCTAGATGGAGCAACAGGGGTGAAATAAATGATGACACAAAATTACAAAAGACGTGCTTGCCAATAGAAGCGATGAGATGTCAAGCGGATGCTGTGCAAACTATCAAAAAACGGTTACCTAATAAAACCAAAAAAATGAATACAATCGAAGTGTCGAATAAATGTAACCTCAAACATGCAGAGTGATATAGTTTTTTGGGTTTATTAAATCACAGAGAAGTCTTGTTGTGTCCTGGCTTAACATACCTCAGAATTATCAAATTTCAAAAGCTTGTTTTTATAATAAGTTTTACTAGTTCAGAGGATAGGAGATAAGAAAGATCAAATTGAGGTCCCAAAGCTTCAGTTACACATGAAAAACTTTCACGTAATGAAAAAAATTTGCCACCTGGTAAATCTGCCTGTTCTAGTGTCTAGCAACACTTGAAACAAGTTATCGTAATTTTAGAATTTCTTCTTCGAAAGATTAGGTCAATATAAAGAAGGGGGAACCTAACTATATTTAATTGCAAAAATACAAGAAACGTTGCCGTATAATTTTGCAGGAGGAAATAAGAAAGGAATAATGATGGAAAGGTTATACATTGATACAAAAATTTGGAAGAAAAAATGAAGAAAATAGAGAGAAAAAAAATAATAAGAAGTAAGAAATAATGACAGGAAAGGAACAAACATCGTATTATTGATTGGCCATTTGTGCTCAGAATCGAGTTTGGCGAAATTATAAACATGTCGGCTGGCATTCTACCTCAGATGCTATTTTGTTCCAACATTTGAAGGAACAATTCTTCTTAACAGGGGGCAGGGTGAGGGGGGCATGGCCTCCCCACCATTTCAAATCAGCTCAAATCATTTATATAGATAAGTGTGTAGATCATAAATACAAGGTCATAACTGAGTAAAATAGAGCTAGCAACATGCTTGCCACAATAGGGGCTATAGGGGGTAAAAAGGAACTTCCTTCACATTGATGGCCCCCCAGTTTAGGATCAGTGGCGCAGGCCCTCTTTAAAGTCTACAAACACATATTTTGATAATTGATGGGTAACTTGTTACGTTGTAAGATTCTATGTTACGTTGGTAAATTTCGAGTCAAACCCGGTGATACATTGCGCCATAGACCTTGTTGTACAATGTGACTCAGGCCGTGTGGTACAATGAGTCTTGAATCAAGGTCTCTCAAATTCCGTGGCCCATTACGAAAGAACTCACATATCTAAGTCTACTTACAGCTGATTTCCAGTTGAACTCTTCATCCCCAGGTGGCTCCCAGTCATCCGAGAAGCCATCGTCATCATTATCATCGAGCAGGCGAGCTTTAACAAGCTGTATCAAAGTTGCTTTGCTGTCGTCTGGGTTGTAATTGAGACCATTGTAAAATAGCAGTGACTAGAATAAAGGAATACAAAATGCTCCCTTATTAAAAGATGAGAAACACTAAATGTTCAGATAGAAAGAACAGAAAAATAGAGACAGAGGCAGTCCAGTCTGCTATTGCAACAACGTTTGGAAGTTATAGAGGCAAGGGGAGGTTGGTCACACCCCAAAGTTAATGAGACAATCAGAATGCAGTAGAATTAAAGTACAGGAGAGTCTGCCCTAGATCCTGATAGACAGTAGATTATAGTCTTCATGCTAACGCTTTTTTAGAAAACCAAGTATGTTGCCATTAAAAGTTGGTGCCAGTTGACGTCACTTACCTTGAAGAAATTTGTTATTTGCACTCCTGATTACAGTACAGCTAAATTTACAAGAAATTGCTCAAAGACCTAAGTATCGACCCCTTCGGAAAGGAACTGATATTTTTCAAGTGCACTTCCTCAACAAAGTAACACGAGGTTGGTCTTAAAAAATCAACAGAAACTAAAGTTTCTTCTGCCGTCAATCGGCCAATCAATCAGCGTGATACTACTCAGGCTGGACAAGAACTATTTGGCCACTAAAATTTAAGTCGTATATTTTGCTAGTTACAAGGTACGTTTCTTCTACTGTTTAACCAATAATCCTTATTACTGAACTAAAGAATCATCAATTCTATGCTAACAGAAAACATTATATAATGCAAATGGATACAAAATCGTTGCGTTAGCGTTTGATAGAACAAATTCATTAGGAAATAAAACAGGTTGCATAATGCATTCAAACAAGAGCTAACCTGCAATTCTGAAACGCTTAGGCTGTTAATGTCTTCAACTGCCTCTATGTTTCCATCTTGACTCGAATCCATTGAAGAGCTGCTTGCACTTTTTGAATTAGTTTTGGACAGATATTTATCTCCCTCAAATGGTCGTCCTTCACATTTGACCAGCTCGGCTTTCTGAGGAAATAAAAAAAATTATTTAGCCTAACAATATTGACGCCACGAAAAATATGCCGCCTGTTTGCTAAATGCGTGCAATCGCACGTGCACGCATCTGCACACGCATGGGGTAGCTAATTATTCCAATAAACAGCACGTATAGAACTACTAATGAACGCATATTACATAGAAAGATAGCAAACTTTATATGCAAGAATATTCAAAGAGAACTTTAATGTAAGCTACTTTAATAACATCGTTATTCATATTTAGGTTCCTGACAGCCAAACAACTCTAGGCCTTTAAGTCAGGTTTCAGTACTTTTCAGTACTTTTCATCATCTCGTGTAAAAATGCAAATACGCAAAGAGCATAACCAGAAAAAATAACAATTTGAACAAATGGCATCTCAAAGAGTTGCAAAGCTTCATTGGTTAACATTGCAAAGCTTCTTTCAAGGAAGGACAAGAACAGCCTCCAAAAGTTACAAAGGCACGTTATTGAATAGTATCAAAGAGTTGGGGGGGGGGGGTATATAGTACTTTCCTGGTTATAATCTTTTAATTTTAATGGCGTGGGCCATTTGTAATGATGATTCATTCGCATTTAGCTTTGCTTACAAAACAGACTGCAGATTATATTTGCCCAAGATTATGCAATAACTGGTCATGCTAAAAGCCTATTCATTCTTAAAAAGTGCACAATCGTTTTTAGAGGAGGAGAGCGCAACCTTATCATAAAACTCAAAACAAAACACCATACTTCTATGTCATCAAATAATTGCTTAAATATATTTTTACAATGGCTGATGTAGCCAGATAAGTACAAACCTTCATATAACATCTTGTTAGTCTTTCACGCATTTCAGTAAGTCTTTTCTTTGCACTAACAGAGGAAAAAGAGAAATTTTTTCATTAAATTGTAAATGAAAAAACTTCAATACAATAGCAATTCAGTCACATCAAATCCCATTATGTAGATTTTCTGCTAATAAATTCATTGCTGAAAAACTAACACAACACATATCAAATTCCTGGAAACCAAACAAAAGTTATTAAGTAACATCTAACCATGCACAGTAGAAAGATGATAACACTTGAAAACAAACTGTGATTAGCACCTAAATCAGTGTTAGAAATAAGACAGTGAATTTTCATATCAATCAAAACAGCAACAATACTTTAAGCTACAAACAACAATAAGCTACAATAATCAGCATTAACAAATTGATTAATAATTTGTACAATACTGTAATCATGGGCAGGAAGAGGTAGCTTATTCACATGTGGTAGTGGAGTGGAGGGTGGGAATTACAAACTCTTGTATATGGCTTTGAAAAAAGCAAACATTTAGTAAACTAAAGCTTTTCGTCTGACGCTTTTCAGAGTTTAAAACGTCAGAACATAGATCAAAAATTCTACGCTAAGAAATATATATACCCAGTTGTGGATTAAACTCTTGTATGTTTGTTTATTTAAGCTCATGTATGTTTGCAAGTGGATGTAGGAGACACCTTTAGGTAAAACGCTAGTGAAAAAACCCTTATATGGCAAAAACCCTTATATGGATGCTAAACCCAAATGCACATGTATGCTGATAGGCTTAGAAGACTATGCATCATACCCTGACTTACTCTCACTAATAGAGGTATGACAAATACTTCACACCGTACTGTGAAGTATTTGTCTTAGTCAGGTAGAGATCACCACGTGTTGATTGCCTTGTGCCATGACAATGAATAGATGCATTAGGAAAAAAGAACCATTAACCCTATACCCAACACTTCCTGATTTCAACTAACATTCAAAACTAAATGTGCACATTAATGCAATTTACAGAACATCACATGCATAAATGTTAGAGTTTGTGTTGTTTCTTTAGTGTTATAGAATTTTACAGAACAAAATAATGTATTCACATGCATTTGTAAAATATGCTTCAAAACCATTGAATGAAATGTAAACTCTAGAACTGTTAGATCCCTCTTAGTCATTTTGGTACAGCTTAAGGTTATCTTTGGTTATAGGTCTGAAGAAGTTAACACTACCAGCAACTGACTTTTTTTGAAAAAACACTTTTTAAAGTCTGGTGCAATTTCCCTAAATCAGGAAGACAATTTGAGGTATGAATTCATGACATCAAAGAAAATTGTTTCAATCTGGAGCAAAATGGCTCTATCTGTGTACATGGCGCATAAGTTTCTACAGCAAGAGAGTTAGCTATATATGAACTTATTGGGGATTGCTGTAACATAGCTAAAATCAATTGATGATCTATTAAGATAATGCTTACCCTTGAATGTCTTCCCGTTTGAGTGCTTGTTCAATCTTAATTTGCTGTTCGAAGACAATTATGACCATGTCGAGATCCTGTTACATGATATTAAGGACATGTTTAGATAAAAACTTAAAACATCCTCTTTATTTTTTTTAATGTATTTATTAATTCCAACAAAATATTTGAAACCAACTAATTTGAAAATAATGTATCCTTCTTAAAAATAATATTTTAACTTTAATGGGTTAATGAAAGGGGAGACCAAAGGTAATTTCAGCGTGGAAAGTTTCGTATTTTGTTCCTACTTGCAATACTGGGTAATGAAACAGTATGGAAAATGGAGCCTTACGATGAAGGAAACAGGCGTAGCAGATGCAAAATGTTCAGTGGGCTTAGTGTTGATATTGCCTGAACATTACTGCTACATTGATATAGTATTACAGGAATGGATCCTGAAAATAAAAGCTTTTAAATCTGTGCTTTAATAGTTTCTCAGTCAAGTAGTTGCATCTTAACTCTGTTTTGGTAGATTGCATTTTCAATACTTCAATAAATAACTTTCTATCAAGAATTTTGGTAGTCTCATCAGAAACCTCCTCAAATAACCTTCTTAGGGCAAAAAAACGCCTTCACTTGCATCTAAGAAAAATCTTTTATTACACTTCTCATGCAATCAAAAGCATAGGAGTTGGGAGGGCTGCAGCCCCCTGATGAGAGAACATTTATCACACTTCACGGTACACAGCCCATATGTTTCCGACTGGTACCACCCCTGTCAGGCAGGATTCATACTAACCCCCTCAAACTTGCATCAACTGTAGACGCCCCTGATGGCAATCTGTAGATGCCCATGCTAAGAATCATTTGAAGTTCAACAAAGCTTAACATGATATGATTGGCATAATATCTACCTAAAAAAGTTTAAATAAAGTAGAGATGATCATAAAAATTCTTACCACAATTTTCATCTTCCTTATTTTTAGGGCAAAAGTATCTTCATTGCAGTCAAGCAGTGCATTTAAATCTTCACTGTTTGAGGGCTCGTCTTGATCTGGAAAAATAAAATGATGCTTCAACAAAGGATGTTACTTGCATAGAATGGTAAAGCTCTACACTTTAGTGAAAGCTCAGTTAAGAAGGGTATATGAAGGGGCATAAAAAGGTTAATGTCAAAGGTAAGCAGATATTCAAAATGTAAATTTTAAATGATTGTGCACTTTCACAGAAAAACACACCATGTACAAAGAAGAGAAACTGATGCTTTATAAACATTTTATAAAGAATGAAAAAAAATTATTTATTTCCTGAACCCCCTTCAACAAAATAAATGTGGGGCAAAACACTATTAAAAAAATATTGTACTACTTAAATCATTTTTTTTGTAGAAAAATCTGCAAAAAACCCCTGAAATGCTATTGTTTTATAAAAAAAATCTTGTATACCTTTGAGCATTATACACCCCTTGTAAAAGTACTAACAAAAACTGTGTGGTAAAGAAAAGCAAATAACCTTGTAATTTGACATTGCAAATAGAAAACACACAGTAGTCAGTCAGAATTGAATATCTTTTTCCATGTTGAAAGAATATACTAATGCAAAATCTGATGCAAACACTGAAAAAAGTTAGGTTTTTAACTAATTGCTGATACCTGATTTTTCCTGATTTGTGTTCTTGTTTGGTTCAGATAATTTTACATCAATATCATTTGAAATCCCCTGCAATGCTTGTTGAATTTTCTGTAGTAACAATTTGTCATAATATTAAGCTCTGCCTAGAATGGACTTAAAAAATAATGATAAGCTACTAGAGGCAAGGATCCAGGAACACAGGGTTAGGGGGCTGAATTGGGCTGAGGGGGGCTGAGGGGGGGCTGAGCATGAACCAGGCATGGGACAATAAACCAATCTTATTTCATTTTAGAGCCTTTTTAATCTTCTGATAGACAGGAGCCACGGTAAACAGGGACTAGGGGCCATCCCCTGCATATATCGATTCGAAATGCTTTTAAAAATCAACAACCAAACATTTGCGACTCTATGTCACCCAAACATTGCAGTTCAAGCCGGCTTGTGTGATAACTAAATAATCTTTTTTCGACATGTCCCGTAATAATAACATGCTATTCAAATAGATTCTTCTACATGTCCCATAACAATAACACTCTATTCACATACAATTCATGAATTCAATAACTGTTTTTCTTCGGGTATTGTGGCTGGCTAATCAACGCGTCGAGAAATGGCGTCAATAGCATTGACTGACAACAACAATGCTTATTAATGAATTGGAAATGTTTGGTGTATGTTTAAACCACAGCGAAAAAACCGGTTAGGTAAACTTGTCGCCAGCATGGGTTTAACTCGATTGTTGTGCATGATTTCGTTTGCGATCGATAAAACAAAATATGAATTCCAAGCCTACCTCATGCCGGTGTACCCCTAAGACAGACTGACAAAATACCGAAACGAAAACAAACCTCAAACTCTCTTTCACAAGTTCCGATTGAGAATGTCCTATCTTCAAGCTCCATCTCGAAATCTGTGCTTCAAATGAACTTCCTACTTCAACCAAGGTTAACCGAGCATCCAGCAATGTAATTGTGGATCCTTTGAAAACTAAAAGAATGCTAACACTGGTCAGAAGCCTCGGTTTCACTCAAAAATTACTTCCCGGATTCATGATTGACTGCCCACATCACATGTGACATGTTGTCGGCTACTGCTCGCTTTCCTATGTTACCAATTTTACGTTATAATCAGATTTGATGTCCCGAGAAGATATGATGTGGGTTGAATATGTTATTTACAAAAAAACTAGTTTTCTGTCTATGTTCTGACGTTTTTTACTCTGAAGAGTGTCAGACGAAAGCTTCAGTATACTAAAATATTTGTTTTTCTCAAACCCATATTTATGATATTTACAATGAGCAAAAACCATGCATTGTAAAATTGGCATGCCTTGTTGGAGGCTTATTCGAGGTTAGGGTTTTTTAAATGTTTTCACTTCAAGGTTCAGGGCATGCTGGGGGTTAGGTTTAAATAGATTCAGAACAAATGTTCCAACAGATGAAAACTTCCGTCTTTGGTAGAGCAGATATTAAAGCCCCTATACCTTTCTTCACGGGGACGAGTAACGAATGGATGTCACTGAATTACTTGACCCGCATGTAGGTCCTTGAATCCCTAAAGAGCAGACTGCAGACGTCTTGGAATTTGAGAACCCGTAATACTGAAAGTAAAACACTCGGACCCTAAGACGCACAACAGGGGCAAGGAAAAAGCATAGTTTGTTCTTCTGGAGTATCTGAAAAGCATCATTTGTGGATTTGTTCTTCTTCTTAATGTAAGCTAAAGCTGATTTATTGAAACAATTTTGTGCTTCTGAATGAGAGCAGATTTAGGCAACTTTGTTTAGGTAAGGCTGGTGTATGTTACATCCAAAATGAAGCAATTTATAAGCTAAGGAATTTTTCAGCCATAAAGCAGTCTTTGTGTGAAACTTTGTGCGATTTTTTGGAGTTTTGCAGAAAACATAAAAAAGTTTTGCAGAAAAGGGCTAACTTATAATAGATTTTTGCGTTCAGTGTCTTGAAATTTCATTAGATTCAAGTTGTAAGGGAACATGTTAGCAGTAAATATCCTTTCCAATGATATGATACAATGAAATTGATTTTTTAAAAAAAGGGGTAAGGGGCTATGATCATTTGGCATTATATGCACTTTAAGAAAATTCAAACACGAGTGAAAGTTCTTTTTTTCCGAAAATCATTTTTATGCATGACCTTCAAAAAAAGTAAGAACAAATACTAAGCATGCTCAAATTTGAAAAAAATTTTCTTCGATTCAAGGAAAAAAAATCCCATGAAAGAATTAACAAATTCTAGTACAAAATTTTATTGAAAAATATTAACAGCAAATTTATCTGCATCAAAACTTTACCTTAAATTTATTTAAACGATTCACGAAACTGGCAAAAATATTTACGATCAATAGAAAACTAGATTTAAATTTAATTCTTATCAATGCTCCTAAGCTTCAGATTTTACATCAGCATACAGTGAAATACCTTGAATGTTTTAACATACTTAGTTAGAAGACAATGCTGGCAAAATTAAAGAGCATCGTTGGGACACTTAACATACTGAAAAAAGTGTTAACGTATTTAGGAGAAGTACATATTTCTGAAAAGTGCCTCGCCATTAATCATTAAATCTCGAGAAGGACAGAGTTTGTGCATGTTTTGGGTCTGAAATCTAGAGACAAATAAAAAACTTGTAATCTCATGGCGAACTTTAATTGACAAAATCATCTAAATTTGATACTATGGGATACATTAAGCATACTCAACGAACTGGGACATGCATAGCAAAAGGGTATTACTTCCGAGCGAAACTTCAGCTAAGACTATAGTAGGTATTACCTGGAGTAGCAGAGGGACACATTTGCCAGGAACATTCAAGAAAAGAGGTCAAGAGGTATGTATGAACATTTCTGATGACACTTGGACATTTCTGATGACACAGAACCAGTACTTTTGTTTTAATATTTGATTAACAGTTTCAAAAAGAGCAAAAATATTTCACGGTGCTTATCCTTTAATCCTTGAACAAAAAACAAATCATGTCTGGAAAAAGTACTGAAAGTAAGTTTTATGAAAAGAAACTTTGAGAGAAGGTGTTAGAAATCCTTCTTGGTAAGTAAAATTAATTTATTTCAATATAAAGAGGAAGTCATACTATTCGCAATGGCTTTATCATTGTCTCGGCATCCATTTTCATCCTGTTCCCGAATTTTACAAAATGCTCTCTCAAAAAGATTGCAGTTCAGCTTGTGAATTATCAATGATTTTATTGAAGAAAATTTTAGAAACTACTCACTTAAAAACAAAGCACATTCAAACGTTGTGGCTCTGCTTATTTACAAAATAATATGAAAATAAAAGAAGAAATGGCATTATAGTAACTGAAAAAAATACGATCTGTACTTTAAAATAAGGAATTAATTGCAAACGAGCATCAGGTTACTTGATATCTAAATGCTGATAATTTCTCTGATGAACTGAAATTTTTAAAACCGAATTGAAAAATATACCCATAGGGTGTAAAAATTGTATGCTGAAAATTTTGTCCACTGTCCTGGTACTGGTGGCTACAAAAAATTGTGACAGAAACTGGGGCAAAGGTGGTACATTTCTCTTTTACGGTAGTATCGAGCAAGCTACCCATAGCATCGAGCCAGCTACTCAAAAAGACTCTTGGCGAATTCCGAGTATTAATTGGACTGGTTCTTAATTTATATACTTAGTGTGTTTTCAATATCTCCTAAGGAATATAAATGTGTGTACCAGAACAGTGAACTATATTCTATTGATTTAAATATCAATAAATGGGCGACCCTCTAATTCCCATGAAAATAAAAACTAATGAAAATATACTTTAGTATCAATATAAATTAATATTTGAATTAGTAATTGCATACGGTTTTCATCTTCATCTAAACGTCAGGTAATTGGGATGACTTTTTAAGAGCATTAACCCACCTGAAAAAAATAATTTAATGCTTAAGGTTTGAACCATGAATTAGAAAATTTCTGATAATTCAACGTGAAAAAAACATGAAAATCAAATGCATGAAAATGATCTACGCTTAGAAATAGAGATGCGACACGGTTTAGTTAGTCAATATGAAACTAGTGAAAGATGCTTCAAATAGTGAGACATGACTAAACAAGACGTTTTTTGCTTGGCTTTTGTAATGCTTTAACAAATGAATTAAACATATAAATCATAAGCATCAACATGTTTATACGAAGAGAAGGGTAATAGAAGCTAGATTGGGTCATATAGGTTCCTCTATTATTCTAAAAGAGTTTTCCTTCCAAAATTTTAGCCTTTTGGAAAAATGAGATTGGAGAAATTCTTGTCACATTCAAAGGAGTTCTCGGAGGTGAAACTACACATCTCAATGCAGCATGATAAGAGCACACTTTATTGCAGATTATACATAACTTTTTTAATTATAATCCTTGCCAAAATCTTTTGTAAAAAACGCAATACAGTGTTCATTCTTTTTCTCCGGACAACCCAACTTCTAACACTGCATACTTTCCCCTTACCCGTTTCGGGGAAAGGGGGCTCCGTCCAGAGTTTAGGAAAGTTTTTCAAGGGTTTGGAAAGGATTGTAATCATATCCTTTGATCGAAAGATGTTTTCAAGACTATGTTGGATATTTTAAGGCAACAACCAGTTGGATGATAAAATTGTTTAGAAATAAACGTCTTTTTAACAAGACAATAACAAAATAGAATAAAAAATTCACGTACATTTCAGCAGATGCTTGGCTTTCGGCCTTGTAGACATAAGGTTCTTTAAGACCACTGTGCTCCAGCTGAAACACGTAGTCACCCAAAGCAAACTGAAATTCAAAAGAAATAAAAAATAACTGAAAAGTTCCCGATTCAATAAAACCGAATCCAAAATTAAATAAGACCATTTACTACCCATCTAATAACAACACTCGACGTAATCCTCGTGAAACTTATATAATTTTCAAAAAATGGTCTAAACAAACAATTTTTGTACCTTTACTAATCCAGCTATTATTATTCTATACTTAACCATCTTATCTTATCTATACGCCTTCTACCTTTCCTTCGCATATTTCAACCTCGTTTTACGTTCCACGTCGTATTCCTACCATGTTCCATATAGTTAATTTGTTGATTCTGTTGTTCTATTCTCTTATCAACAGTTCCTTCTATTCTTTTTACCTTATAAAGAGTTTGTTTTACGATACATCTATGTTGGGGAAACATTTGTTGGGGAAATTATGGCGAATTTATGCCTTGATAGTTGAAAACAAAAGTTTTTAAAGGAAAGTTTAGGTACTGATAACACTTTCATCTTTGTTACAATTTCAAAAATATTAGATCAAGATATTGGAATTATACTTTTCATTATCCCATAAGAAAGTCCAGGATTTAAATCCATAGATCTTAAGGAAGCAGCATGCAGATTTCCGGACTGCAGTTGTTAAAAAAATCAGTTGAAAAACTTTAAAAGCTTTTGAAAATGAGATGAACTTAAGTGAAGTCAATGTAAAGAGACGTGGCTTTTTTCGAGCAGTAAATGTTAAGCAAAGGTAAAAAACTCTTGAAACTCTAAAAAAACTCTAAAAAAGAAAAGACAAAACATCAAAAGTTTGTTCATACATTCCCTGTGACGTTTACATTGTAACCAAGAACTGCCAAAGTTGAATTAGCTGCCATATCCTAAAATGGAAAACAAAACTCACTGAACCAAAAATTTTTGTCAACATTTAATGGGTATAATTTATGCACAGATGATGTATATATTTATTTTTTTGCACTCTGGGTTGCCCACTCCCAAGTTATCTTATTTCCCAGTTCAATTTTTTCAGCCATCGTCTAAAATACAAGCCTATTGGTGTCAGCGGTGTATACGATACAGCGAATTTGAATAAAATGTTTGAAGAAATATGATAAAATATGATGAAATATGACTAAATATTATTAAATATGAAAGAAAAGGATGCAATATAATCAAAACCTCATGATTGATAGAAGAGGGGCAGGCATTCGTAAAAAAAATATAAAATTGATTTAGTTTAAAAAGTATTTATTAAAAATCAATATATATATAGTTAGCTTTTGATAAAACGAAAACGTTTTCATTTAATATTTTACAGAGAATTTAATATGCGTAAATAACAATAATGGAAAACAAGAGACAGACAATGTAGGGAAGAGTTAATGGATAAAGAAAATATATGGACAACGCTCCTGAAACGAACAGAAATGGGAACATCATTATCACAGAAAGGGTAATATCGAAGAAGAGTGGCTTGTCAGTTCAGCTTGTGAATAAAACTTCTAATGATAACAGAAATAAAAATTCGTTGATAAAGAAATTAAAGAATACGTAGTCATTATTACTTCATGAATGTAATTTCATCCATAATTTCAAGTTAAGAATTTTCTTCTTTTTGCACTTTGCACTTTATGCTCATCTCTGTTTGGGATGATTCTGGGGCATCTTAAAATTTTATTCTTCCACTATTTGGTTACTTAAAAGGCATTTCTTATAGTACAGAACCAGGAACATGATGATGAGTTATTCATATTGAATGATGTTCAGACTGGTGATTCTTCAAAATATCAGCTTTCCTGTGGTTGTTAGTGGTGTGCATTAAATAAATTTTAAAACGTGTTTAAACAGAGGCGGAACAAGATATTCGAGGAATGTTTCAAGTGGTACAACATCTCGACAAATGACCGAAATTTGAAACATGAAAGGAAGGAGTGAAATTCTACCGTTGGCAGAAGACAGGACCAACTTTCATGCATTATCATTTCATTGCAGGTTTACTGTTTCAATTAAATATTCTGGGGGCCGTATACTGTATGGTTTGCGCCCCTTCGTTTCAAACACAATCGGGTCGGGCTCCAATGTAGTTCATCATATGTTTTCCACTAAGTAAGTGTATACACCGATTTAGAAGCCAAAAAGGACGTACCGAAGGTGCTTTGTAAGAGTAAAGTGCATTGTCTTTCAGCACAAACCAACGTTTCTTCGTTTTCTTTTTCTTCACGATGAATAAATAGCCAGAAATATTGCATTCTTGATCCTGCGCAGTAACCTTAAAAGAAAGGAAAATCTATCTAACATCCTCGTAAAACGGTGGAATCCCTCATAGAAGAGATATGATTTTCTGCCACATGATAAAATTTCTTCTAAAGTTTTATATTGTGGTCCTTAAATTGAAGGTGCTTAATTGGCAAAAAATTAGCCTAGATCTTCTAAATCTGCAGATTCTGTTATGCTGGCTCTAACAGTTGGTTTTCATTCATTAAGGATTGAATTACATTTGGAAGTAATAATACGCATGAAAACGGAATCACTCCAGCAAGATTGATCACTTATTTCGTACTTTCGAATAGTAAATCACTCAAAAAATAGTTAACTTATTGCACGATGTTGGGGCGAATTATTCTGTCTTTAAGTATTTTAGTACTGAGGCCATCCTCTCTTCATCCCTTTATTCATACTCAGTCTTTTGGAAGACAAGTTTAAACTAGTAACTTCAGAACATTGAGAACCATATGAAGGACTATTTGAGAAAGATTGTGTTGCGTTAGTTACAATACAGAACAATAATCAAAATAGGAATGAAAACATTTATTACAAAGCAACGTTTTTTCTCTGTTAAAAATTACGATATATTCGATGTTGGAACTTAAGTTAATCAACACAAACTTTCAGTACCTCGGTGAGTTTCGAAGGCAAAGTTTTCCGTATAGTTCGGTCGATTTTTTTAGTTTTCCTAATAACCTTGAACTTCGACGACATTGCTGACTTGGATCGTTTCAGCTTTGATTCCTTTTTCTGCTCTTTCTCAGTCAGAGTATTCCCATCAACTTCTTCATCGATCAGCAAAGCTGTGAAAAAGCATTGTATGAAGCAAATGTAAAGGAAAACTTTCAATGGTCTGTTGCGGGGAACGTTTTCGGAAAGGCTTTGAAAAGACTGCGCAAAAACAAGAATGGAAAGAACTGAGCCACAAATTTTTAAACAAATAACAGTAAAAGGCATGTTGCTCAGCTCCAGAAAAAATTCCATGTGATACTATTCCCGTATGACTCATTTCAATGAAAAGTACTCACTTGATTTTCAGATAATAAAGTCAACTGCTACACAGAAATAGAATTATGAGATTCTGATGTCTAAAGAAAAAAAAATTCTTTCGCATCGAGGCTTTCCCTTCATTCACAAATACAATATATAACTGGCATGTTTGCATTTTTGTGCAGTCTTAAAAAAAGACAGTGATGCTGATTATAATTATAACAGTTAATCTTCAACAACTATATGCTTAAACTTACTTTCATAAAGGTGTTTGTAACACTTCTCGCAAACTCTGGCGGCATCAAAGTTTAGGTAAGGTAGTGGTGCTTCATATGATGAACAAGAGTTACAAACGATCTGCAAAATATATCAAATGTATTTGTAGCGAGGCAGAATGAGTGAGAGGCCTCTTGAAGAATTTCGTAATTTGGTGTAAGGGAGATGGGTGGGGGGAGGGGGCTGGTAAGGGGAAGTAGGAACGGAATTTATCAACGGCAGGAGACTGCAGAAATTCAAATACCAGCATACGATGGTTTAACAAGAGTTCAGCCTTAAGCATTCATCACGTATATAAAGATTTACTTAGGGGCGATTTATCTAGGCGAATCTAGGCCTACTATCGGTGGCGTAATTCAATATAGATTAAATAGCACAAACCAAATTCTTTCTAATTTTCATACAAAATTAAACCTTATTTAATACATACTTAATTACTTATACAAGCTAAAAATCATTTTCTGTGGAAGTTTCAATATTCATATTCAATATTCGTGAGTTGGAGCTATAAAATGTCTGACGACATTACATAAATAATAGATATGATTTTGATAAAAAGGCATAAAACAAAACATTCTTTAGAATCTCTAACAATTGTAATCCTTCGTATTTAATTTTTTACAATTTTCACAAAACCCTGCTAAACAAATTAATCAATTTTAATTGTTCAGAACATTATTCTCTACGTGTTTACAAAAGCCGCTTCCTCTATTGTACGACTGACCTCCCTTTACAAATGTACCCCTGGCACACTGTGGACCACAATTCTCTTATTGCTTTTCCTACACCCCTTCCTCCACATATTCCAGCCCCTGTTACCAGAGATCAAAGAGTAATTGATATAAATAAGAATATAAAGTCTTCAACAACTTCACACCTCACACATAACTTACACTTATAATGAATTTGATAAGAGTCCTGGCTTCAGAAAACCTACCTCTCCACAAGCCCTGCAATGATGACGTCGATTATAAGTTGTAAACTTCGCCAGACATATACAACACATCGTAGCTCGGGAGTCTGGTACCCAGTTAGGAGCTATATGTCCAATTTCTTTCACCGGACTCTGTAAAATATCAATATAAGAACGAACTTAGGATAAACGCAATCTTAAACTTAAAAATCAATAAATGGAATTTAACATGAATTAAAACCTTTAAAGATAGAAAAAATATGTAGCTTTTTAATCAAGGCTCTTCAACTACATCAGAAGTTATTGGCCTCCAACAAAACAAAAAGGCCCTGATTGGCTCAGTACATTCTTTTTCACAATTTATCATTTAATTCCTTACTTTTCAAAGTTTCAGGGATCAAAGTTTGCCTATACTAAGAAATTCCATACCCTGAGAAGTGTTAAAATGACTATGACCTATTGAGTCAATAACAATTGTAAAAACCATTTCAAAGTCTAACATAAGGAAATATTTGAGTAGGTGAACAAAAATCGTAAGAAAAATCTGAAACATATGAAATATACGATATATGAAAAATCACACACTGTGTCAGTTCTACTTACCCCCAAGGAGGTTGGAAATTTTTCTCCATGCTCCAGTTTGATTGTAAAAGTACCAATTTTTCGTGAAACATCATCGATGGCAGATTGAATGGCCTATTCAAAAATACCGTTGCTAAAAGTAACAATTTATAGAGAACGGGATTTTCGAAACAAATTTTTTCAAAAGGGCCAAGAATTTATTAAAACTTAAAGGGTTACATTAATGGTCTTCTAAGCATTGCATTAGTAAGGATTCTTTCATTTTTCTCTCTAAAGGACGTAGCAAGCAATTTGATGATCCTGTATATCTCATCGAAGAACGGAGCAAATGTCGCTCCAACCAAAATAGCAAACCCTCCGAATTCTCAATTAGAACAAAACCTTACTCCCCCTACCCCTTAACGGAATCTGTGGCTGTGACGTCATGATCTAGATTATCAAAAAGACTTACCGCTACCCATTCATCTCGCTCCTCCTTAGAACTAGACAAATAGGAAAATACTTGTATAAGAGGAAATCGCAAATCTTGGTTAATCTATAAAGTTCTATTAAAAATTTTGAAAGATTTGATTCTAAACGATTCTCATTTTCTGGTTGATTTTAGTTTCCTGTTCATGTATGGTATTTGATCCTTTTTTTATTACATGAAATATTCATCGCCTTAACTTCCCAAGTTACTTTCCCATAATTTTGGATATCATAAACTTTTTGCAATCTTCAACGATAAAGCCCAAAAATTCACAAGATTTGCTAAGCAGCAAAATACAAAATCAAAACTTTCATTCAAGATTGTTAGCTATACGGCATCTAAATCAACTGAAACAAACTGCCAAGTTTATAGGAAGTACTCAAAGTGAAGTTTCTAGGCTGTATGCTTCAATTAATGTAAATACACTCAGAAAGAATCGGAGTTTGAACAATTTACAAATGCAGTGAATCTAAGAGGCTCAAAGATCTTCGCGAATTATTTCTTGACATAGCATACCTTGCAACAACAGTGAAAGACCGTTTTGGACTGATAATAGTTAGCTCCTTGTTGAAATCGATGCTTTCTGGAACATCGAGCTGAAACATAAAGGCAGGCGTAAAGACTAGCTAACATCAGAAATTTCAGTCCTAAAATAGTTCAACACGGGCCAAGAATTTGATCCACCGCCTAATTTGCTATGAATTTACATTACAAACCACAATACCAGTCGAGATCACAATCCAGAGCTAGGGGGCAAATTTTTCATTTTCTAGTTCATTATTATCCCATGAACTCGACAACAGTCTTCATTGAACGCCCCTTCTTCTCTAATGGACTTACCGTACTTCAAATCACTTAAGCACTTTCCAACAGTAACCGAACCCTTATAAAATATGCCGTGAAGTGGAAAGAGAGGTATCTCAATTATGTGATTTTGCTAGATTAATAGCCATATCAAAAATATTGCGATATATTTACCATCATTCCAGCGAGTGGCAATTCTTGCCTTAATTTGTATTGGTTACTGACTGCTGCGTGTTCACAGTACAACAAACAATCAGTAAGCTGCAAAGAGGTGTAAACAATGATAAAAATTTCGAGGTCTTAAATCTGCTGATCAAGGATGATGAATGCAAAAAATGACATGTTTGCGCTAATCGAAGGCTACAGGAGCCCGAGTTTGCTAACACCCGAAATTGATAACACAAATGATCACTACGGGGCTGTACTTTCTTGTACAGCTGCATCGCCTTTTGGGTTCAGTTTTGGGCCTAAATAAAAATCCAATGCTGTTAGAATAGTTGAGACCTGACAAAGACATAGGCATGCGAAACTACTAGCCAAATTTCGCAGCGAAGACGAATTTTGGATATGTGAACGCAATGTGACATGAGAAATAGACTGTAGCTCTGCTATGGCGACCGAAAACTTCAAAATGCAGTGTTTCATATATGCTTGCGCAAATATATATTTTAAAAGCTTGCGAAGTAAAACTAAAAGAATACGATATCTTTCAAGTGTCACACTGGCCTAAGCTTAAGTAACATCAACAAGGGATTATAGCAACTACATACACAGTTAAAACTGTAAAAATATATCTTATTGTAAGAGCATTCCCGCCTCCATAATCCTTTGCAATAGCCAAAGGCAAATAACGGCATTTCAAACAATAATCTGTTATAATACACAGAAAATATAGATCGTATATATAATGTATTGCATACCAGAAAAAACATTCTTTCTTGCGCTTCTTTCCGACTGAGTTTGTTGAGAATTCCTTCTTTGAGGAGGTACTAAGCAAAATTTTGAACATGTTAGTCAAACTGATTACGATATTCTACTCTGATTCAAAGAACAGTTAAAAATTTAGCTGAATTGGTCGAATTGATAGATGCTCTCATTTTATAAGAAAATTGATTCAAAAAGGAAATTGATTCTTTTAGTTCAAATAGGAATGGAATATAAAAAGATTGTTTAGAGCTAGGATAGCTGGTTTTATTGGTGCAAAAAATTGACTGGAATTCATCTCTTTTGTAACATTCGATTAAATTGGTTTAATAATTAGGCCGAATTGGTTTAATACCAGAGGGAGCCCTTCTACAAATTATCTAATAGTGTTATAAATCTACGAATAAACCTAAACAATTTTGATGATCATCTATTTTATTATGTTTTAATGCACGAAAAAGCAGACTATAAATTGCTTTCACGCAAGTTGGACATTTTGGATAAATTAAAATTGGCATAACGGTATTACGTTAACTACCTATGCCTTCGGTTAGGCAGTAGATCCAACTAGATTAAGCACCACAAAATTTACTTACCCTTCCTGGCTTAACGATCTCTTTGCTGTTTATAATTCTCGTTTGAAGTTTTAACATGGTTTGAAACTTGTCCTTTAAAAGAATATTGATCACAAAACTTTAGAATCCTAGCAATACTGAGCAAAGATATCCATGATATATCATGATATCAATTATTTAGCTGCTTTGTTGTAACTTGCAACCTAGCATCTATATGCAACTAAGGCTTATTAAGAAAATATTCGTCTTTTCGCATTTATGACGTCACAGTGATAAAGCAAAGCACAGCGATAGGAATTCTTACCCCTTCTTTCATACTCTCATTAATGTGATTTGCTACTTGTGAGACAATCTGCAATCCATCTATAACATAAGATAATCTCAATACGAACTGAGGATCAAAAGTTGAATTTTACATTCAGACTCTTTATGATTTTTATTACTAACCAAGATATCTATATAAAAGAAAAAGTAAATAAGGCAATGTTATACTTACGGTTGATATCTTTGTGGTCCTCACTCTCCTCTGGAAGGTGTTTGAGATAATCTGCAATGGAATTATAAATTTCAAACTCAAATAGATTCAAACTTTTAAAAAACATATTTTCACTGTTTGTGGTATGCAAACATCAGGCAAAGATATGATACGAAAATTCTAAAGTCTAGTGCAGAACAACAGTTAGAGAATTTAGCAAGAAACAATTAGAGATTAAAATAAGATATTGTTAAATAAAACATACTTACCAATAAGAAGGAGGCGATAGCTGGGTATCCGTTGAATCGGCTTAAGCATAAATGACGTAATTTTCAAGTTTAAGAAAGATGGTTTTCTCTGAAAAAGATTAAAATCTTGTGGTTAAAATCTTTGTTCGTGCATCTTTGTTCGTAAAATCTTTGTGGAAAACTGCTGATGGGAAATGACCATGAGCCTAAAAACAGTTGCAAATCGAGCTCTAGTCTCGATTACAAAATAAACATGGAAAGTAGGCCAGAACAAAACAAGATAGAACATACCTCATATTCTTTGACAATAGCAGCAAATTTCGGAAACTTATGGCAGCATTCTTGGAACATGGTCATTGCTTTATCGTAGCCTTTAATGTAATTTGTATACATCTAAAACAAATAATATACATTTTAATCATATGTAACCATTTACAGGCTCCATGCACAGAGAATTTCTCCAGTACTACAGAGTAAAAAAGGGGTATTATATGTTGCTATATTATTTTGGTATCTGCAGGAAAATCGCAGCTTACCTTCAAAAAGTAGCTGTACTTTCTCACAATATCGCCAATTCTCTTATGTGAGTCCCTAAAATTGAACAGGAGATAATCAGAGACGTCGAAATCATAACATTGCCAATCGATTATCAATTCTCAGCGATATCTGCTCAAAATTCTCAGTGCTTTAAATGGATAATATTAATTTTTTCTTTATAAAAATTAATGCCATTAAGGTTAATAACCATGGGAGGAAGAGGTATTTACAATGCAAACTGAATAAAGAATTTCCATATTTTACCAATCAGTCATCCGGTTTTCGAGGTCTTGAAGGAAATTCTGGTCAAAATCATAGATCAACTCAATGTCATCAAACATTTGGGAAAATGAGCTTTTCGGCAAAGAGGCGGGGTCCTTTGCCATCATCTGCTTTACAGCGGCAGCAAACTCCTGCATCGCAAAGTTATTAAGTGATATCACAATTAGCCGGAGATTAATAATTATCGTGAGAAAACGGACATAACTCTACTTGACAGGACCAAAATAAAATCGTTATTAACGCTATACAACGACAATAAGCATAACAGCAAGTTATCGTGTTATTCATTCCTACAAGTAAAATATCTTGGTAACATCAAAGATAAAACTGAAGGAAAATATTGAGAAATACCGAGAAAAAATCAATCGGGAGAGAATTTCTCATCTGGTAGGGTTGAAGAAATCTTACCGACTGCATTACAAAGACCCGATCGCTTTTCAAAAGGACAAACATGGGAGAAAACAATATTTTCCGTGAATGCGTTACATTTGACTTCTTTAGGGTACAATCTAAGAATCCATAGGGGATCAAAACCCAGGTTGTTACTGCGAATGCAATACTCACTAAATGATCTGTAAGCAAACATCCATGATCACTTCATCTGCCAGTTTACTTAATAATCCTGTCTAAACTTGTCTCGTTTATTTCAGGACCCCACTTTCCGTTGAACAAGTGACTCTTCATCAACCATAATCTTTCATTCTTCTGAAGTGTGCGGTTACACGAAAAATTGGCAAGCTAGGGTGGGGTCTTATCAGCAATTCACAATTCCATGGTGGGGGCAAATGCAAAGAAGAGTTGATACATAGGAGGGGGGCATTTTGAGCATTTGAAGAGGGGACTAAGCAATCTTCAAAACTTACAGAAAGTTATACTGGTGTGGGAAAAAATACTGAAATTATTCATCACAGAAATACTCACGCCACAAACCAATCTTAAAGCATTAACAAAAGTCCTCTCCGTGGTCAAAATTTCATTCGCGATGTGATAAAGCTTGCTGTATTGTTTGTTTTCTTCCTAATCAAAAGTAAGAATAATAAAAACGATAACATCTTGAAGAAACTGGGGTAAATTGATGACTGAACCTGTATCTACAAATTTTGAAAAAACGATTAGGAACAATTATACAATAATTTAAATACTTCACAGCTCTTAAATGAACTAAAAATCTAATGACCAACAATATTCTAATATATAAATGGAATGACGGCGAAATTTTACAATTTTAATATAATATATAATGTTTTAGTAAAACTTATCAATTGTAATTGAAAAAAGTGGGCGATCTTCAAAGGATTCGTCGGGGAATTTATTTCGGTAGATGTACCTTGTGGCATTTTGTAAACACTAGCATAGAAAAAATCTGATTCTTTTGGCAAAGCGTAAAAAATAAATGTCTTATGGCAAAAAACCATTTCCCCTCCTTTTATTACCCCTGTTTCGTAATGTGTTTACACCAGGGAGCTTTAGCCTCCCCCCCAATATTTCCGAAATATACCTAAAGCCATACAAAAATCGCCCTGCTCCTGGTTTTTAGCATGCTTAGCCCCCCTAAAACGTTTTAACCCCCTCAATCTGTAATATGCTCCACGGTCCTTGCTTTAAACTGATGATTTTGTTGAAAGTGGAAATCAAATAGCATCTATGAATTGAACTCATAACATAGACCAAATATTTCTGTTGGCAGAGTAAAAATCCTCCTGTCATTCAAACAAAATGGCTTTAAGCCCCCTATATGATACAAAAATTATACACAGTGATGCAGCAATATTGCAAGTAAATGGCTATCATACTGCGCCCAGTGGGCGGGAATGTCATAAAATATACCCACTTAATAATATCAAACAAATATTACTGATGCTGACTATAGATGGTCGACAATGAAGGCATCACAGGGCTTATCTTCCCTAACAAAAAACGACCGAAGATTTTTTATCGGAAACTGACTGTTGAGATCACAAGCATACCTCTTTTGAACTTTTTTTCTTTTCTTCATCTTCGTTTGGTTTCAGTTCTTCGTCTGATTCTGACTCAGAATCCAAAAACTCATCACCTAGGCAGTTGAAATGAAAACAATTTTCCAAGTGGTACGTGGCGATAGGCACAACCCTATTAATTTCTAAAGGGACTAAGAGCCTCTCTGTACCTGGTAGAGAGTGTGGCAAGTTGGATACTCTAGTTGGACGGCACTGTTTTGCTTTTTTCAGTTTTGCTTATTCTTTTCTCGGTAGGAAGCTTTTGCAAAAATATCCATGGAAACTGGTAGGCTCTAGAAATATTTTGGTGAGGTCACACACTTCAAGGACCTTTGATAAAAATGTCGGTCCAAGCGTAAAAAGACGGAAGGACCTTCAAAAAGTAACTTCTCGATTAAGGAATCACGTATCTTGAAAAACAAACACTCAAGGAAACAACACTTTACTGAAATCTTTATTCTCTAAACTTTCTGATCAAACAGTTATTCAGTTCAAGATACGATGACAGACTGTGAAAGAATAGTTCCTTTAGCTCATTATATCGTGGTTAGCATACCTTTGAGCATTAATGGGAGACCCATTTCACGGCGCAGTGATTGAATTCTTTGGTAGCGTCCATCAAGTGAATCAAATTTCTGGAAAAGTAAAAACTTTTTTCATCTTAAGTTTAAAAATTAAACAATTGTCTCGGCTTACAATAATAACGTTTATTACAAGGTGGGGTTTTGACAGTACAGAAGTAAGCATGACAATTTTCCTGTCTTTTGTGCACAATATACATATGTTTTGGTTACCATTTCTTGAAAGCGTTTCGCTTCCTTTTCCTTTTGGCTGCTACTATTGATATTTTTGGCTGCAGAGATACGCACGAAAGACTTATTCTTAGACTATTAAAGGCTTTGAAGCATTATTCCTGTGTTTTGGTGACTTTACAGCCTTGATTTCTGCGAATCTATGCTTAGACCAGTTAATTATTCTAATTTTCATGTTAACTGTACGAATCTAAAAACGAATTAAATAACAGTGTATTTTTAGGATTGACAAGACTGATTGCCAGGATTGACACAAGAATTCGCAATAAAAACATGCAGCTGGAAATACTCAAACTGTTATCCTGCTCAAGAAACTTACCGATATCTCGTCATCTGGGACAGCTAGTGTTGGAACAGGAGGCGGTGCTGGGGAATTCTCTGGTCTTCTTGGTAGGCGATTTGGGGCTGGTGGGGCGGGTCTGCAGGGTTTTACTTTCTTTGGCGGAGGTTTATTTGGTGGTGTCAACGGCTGTAAATATTCGCCAGCTAGGAATCCAATTTGCGTACACATTAAAACGTTTTATGTATACATACGTATTAAGTGCTGAAATTTCATAGATTATGAGACAGAAGGAAGTCAAAAATTCGGTTCTTTGTTGCAAGAAATCATATACAGATTTAGAAACATAGATTCTCGCCATACACAGATTCTCGCCCCCTCTTGTCAATTTAATCCAAATTTCCACTGTAAATTTGATATGTTAACCACAATTTAAAGAAAGTTTGTTGATATACAAAAAAGAAAAGAAAAAAATAAATATAATGGATTTATAACAAATTTTAGAATTATAAAAACAAATATCAGTATCACTACGAGAATAAGAATATAGCTACCGGTTTACAGCCAAAAAACTTTGAAGTTTCTTTAGCAGAAAAATAGACAGTAACTACTATCCAATTTCTTCCAAAAATAAAATGTACAGAAGCTTGGATAATGATATTTTCTTTTGTTTGTCAGTAAAATGTGATCTTTTAGATAATACACAACAAGAGTTTTTCAATAGGAAAAGATATGGAATGGAATGACGGAGTGAACCAATACTTAATCTTCTACGCCAATGCTAAAAACATATTTAAAAAACTACCATTGTACCAGTCTGTCATGAAGTGTCTGATACCGTATAGGCACAACTGGTCATGATTTGAACAGGACGGTACAAAGTTGCAACTCCAAGATGCACGCTTAATGCATTCACCAGGCAACGGTTAAGTTGTTGTTTATCTTTTTTGTCATTTAGATCATCTGTATATGTACTTTAATATTAATGTAAGTGCTGTCGTAGTTGGAGCTCGATGACTTCATGTCTTTTATATGTAGTTAATTTTGAGTTGTTTTTATTTGTGATACAAAAAACAAGAAAAAAACTGCTAAACTTCAAAGAGAAACTGGCTGCGGGGCCAGCCTTCGTTTATATAATGGGGACAATCGCTGGGGCTAGAGGGGCAATTGTTAGTTAGTATGTTAAAAAGACCCTATTATGCACTTTTTAAGCTATAACACATCGAGTACTATATGACAGACCAGTTATGCAGCAATTTTTATCATTAATCATGTTAAGCAGAAATTCTGATATAAAATTTTCATTTTCATTTCAAATGTCCATGGAAATACAAGTTCCATGACAGAAATTCAAAATTAATGAACTAACAAACCTAAACTGGATATCTTGTCATCTTTTGCTGGTGACATGTCAACATACTCTGGACCACTTTGGTACCCCAATGTATCTGCCAGAGATAATCAAAATTTGAAATAAACCTTTTTATTCCAGCGCTTTATTGGTGACCCAATTTTAAAATGATACAAGGAATTACCAAATTAACTTCATAAGCATTAGCGGCATTCCTTTCCTTATTTCATTTCGATACATGAAATTTGACAGACCAGACAATAATTCCCATAATCAAGTTCTCAAATGTAAAACTAGCCCAATAAGGAAGGGCTCGTGGAAGCGACATGTGGTAAGTAAACCCGGAATTTATTCTTAGGAAAACCTCTTCCGTTTTCCTAAATGATGCAGTGTTTATAATTTGAAAGGCTTTCATAAACTCTGTTGTGAAAGACACGATGAAAAAGAAGGCAATAAGGTTATGTGTTCTTTGCATGGAAGTAACTTCATTGCGGAAAAAGATTTATGTACCACATGTTCCACAAGCACGTGTGCAGAAAGATGTAGGGGTGTACCAAAATTTATAAAAAAGGTTTATTGACCAACAACCTATAAAGACACTTAGGATAGTTATAAACAATCTTAAGCATAAATTGACTTATTTTCTTTTGTAGCTAAGCTTGTGTACTTGCTTGTATGTGATGTGAACACAATCCTCAGGAGTATCCAGTCATATTATTTGAAAAGTTAATTTTTGAAATCTTTCAAATCTTGAAAAATTTATATGTTTATGAATGTAGCCGAATAACGTATTTGCCATGGTATGAGGAAAACCTTTGACAAACACAGCACAACATTTTTTGTATGAAACTGGACAAGATACCTACCTTGAACGGGGCATTGTAGTTGCAGAGCTGAGAAAAGTCTTCCTCTGAACAATTTTGATAATTATCCTTCAGAAAACATTGAAAACAAAGCGGGGTTTTAGTTTGGTTTTTGCTGTCAATGGCCTTTTTCAGGGCCTGTGCGACCACCATCTTTCTGGGATTTGGTAGTTGTTATTAAGAATTTGAAAGGTAAAAAGAAAATTGTTCTTTCCAACTACGTTTTGATAAACACCCTCTAAAAAAGGAACTTCAATAGACACATGGAAGTTAACCGGACTAACCTTAACCATAAAAATATCAAAGACTTATTAATAAGATGTTTCTTTCTTACTTGCAGTTAAAGAAAAAAGAGGCCGATAAACAAGGTTATCATTTCAATGGTGCAAATGTAAACCACACAGTACAATTTCCATTTATAACAAACAAACCTCCATGGGATGTATTTTTCATTAGAGAAATCTTTTCGACGCACTCGTATCCATCATCAGAGTGGCTCGTTTCTGTTTGAAGAAAGTAGATATAAACTTCTAAGTAGAAAATTATGACCAACACATAATCTACTCGAAAAAGTAGCAAAACTTCCAAACTCAGGGGTAAAGTCAGAAGGCATCGTTAGGAGTGCAAAGAATACCTTTATTGCTGGAGTAATATTTAAAGGGTGAAGAAAAAATTAAAGGGTTTTGAAAATATTCTTTCAGCTAATTAAAAACAGCTGTAACAAGATTAGAGCATAAATACCTAGTTCGCTTCCAATATTCAGACCTGCGCTGCTCCTGGCACTACCAGCGGAATCGCTTTCACTAGTACTGCCAAGTAGATTGGCGCCTTGTGGCAATGAAATAGATCCGGGTCGAAAATTGTCAGGATCGACGTAATCGTCCGGGCCATGGCCTGGTACGTTATAGGCTTGCCTATCGTTGTCTTCCTGGCTATCGCTCAAGTTCCCATACCCAGTACCCCCTCCAGACTCATTTGAATGGACACTCGGTTCTTTGTAAACGTGACTTGAAAAATCATCCGGATCAGATAATCGGGCGGATTGAAATGATTTTGTCGATTCAGTGTCCCCACCGGAACTGTTACTGTATGATTCCGTTCTTGGGACGACATAGATATTATCGTCCGGAACACTTGAAGACAACTCTTTCGAAACAGGCTTTGAAATTTCAGACAGGGGAGACGATCTGGCCTCGTTAGGCCTAGCCTTAGAGCGCAAGACATTGAAATTATTATCCAAATGTGGTGGTTGAGGGGGAGGGCGACGAAGTCTTTTTTGGGGGGAGTCTGAGGGGGTTGCTTCTGCAAACAGAGCACGTCTAGCTATTGGTTTAGGGGAGGAGGTCGGGCTTTGGTAGTAAGACTCCTGCGAAAGGGCCTCTACCCGAGGAGAGGACTGTGTGGGTAACTCGTTACTCGGAAGACTATTAAGAGAGCCTTTTCTCGGAACTTCGACATAAAGAGCATCATCAATTTTTTCTTCACCGTCAATTCTTAAATGTTTAAAATCCATCGGATTCTGATCTGTTGAAAAATTTGAATCTGGATCTTCAAGTGGTACAAAACCATGATCAACCAAATCAGTGCTTAGAGCTTCTACATCAGCGTGAGATTCAACCAAGCTACGATTTTTATCTTCTAAATGAAGACTGGCGTTGATGTAATCATGTTCTTTATCTTCGCCTAGTCCTTTTTCATCTATAAATTGTTTATCTGTGTCTCCGTCTTCAATGTTCGTTCTTTGCCATGATCTATTTGAAGATGATTCATCGAAAGAAGGTTCTTTTTCTTCATCGAAAGAAGAATTCTCAACAGAAGAGTGGTCTAACTTGAAAGGACTTGGGACATTTTCGTATGGATTGGTTAAAGGTCTATTTTTGCGTTCACGAGAAGGGGATTCAGATGTATATTTTACTTTAGGTTCTGAAGAGTTTTCAACTCTATCGATGATTGAAACGTTTTCATATGGATTACCTCTGACCGGCTTCGTATTGTTTACATTAGAATTTTGTTCCGTGGTAGCGATCTGCACGCCTACACCATTAGTTCCTGCAAACGATTCGATGCTTTCCTTGTTCACTTCTGCAGTAACAGCCTCTGTTATCTCAGCTTTTGGTTGGTTTTCAGAAATAACTTGTTCTTGAGCATCATTAGAGAGCTTGACACTGTTTTCCAAATGATCTATCTTGCACTCCTGCCTTCTAATTTCATTTTTACATTCATCTCCTAGAAGCAATGTAGATTTTTCAGCATCTAAATTGGTTTTCGTGGTTTGATCCTGACTCCTCTCTTCTTGTTCACAAAGGATTGGTGTGCCATTTTTCTTTTTCCTTGGTGGAGGAACAGGTCTTGACATTTCCGGGCTGTTCGTGCTTTGACCCTTAGGCTTGGGCAATGGTTTTGGAACAATGTTCGCCTTCTCCTGAACAGAACTCGCTGGAGTTTTTCAATATCATTTCTGACAGGCTTCTGAGGAACTGGCCCACTCATTCTTCTTGGAAATGACGGAGCTACTTTAACTGTCCCATTTTCAATGTCTCTTTTTGTCTCTCTATTTCCTAGAGGAGTGGTTTCATTTCTTGTATCACTAATGGTTTTTTCTGTTATTAACGAATTCCTTTTTAAAGAGGGTGGTCTTGCAGGGAGTTTGGGTTTAGGTCCAGATATCTGTCTTTTCAGTGATGCCTTTTTGTCTGTGTCAGGCTTTGCAGTAATTTTTAAGGGCTTTTGAGGCACTGCTGGTTTGGGCCTAGTTGGAGGTGGTGGTTTCCTGATTGGCCTTTAAAAAAAGTTATTCAAATATCATAAATGCAAAGAAAAGATTTAATAAGAAATAACTTTTCTTTTAAGCATTGAAGATCTTCCCAACAGATTGTGAAGGTCATATATTATAAAATATTTCACAAAATGTATGGTTATCAAAAAATTATTAATCTTGATTATAGAGAAACTTATATTTACATTCTTTTATATATGTTACAGTCAAATCTGGGGAAAAAAACACGGAACTGAATGCTGCTTGATAGTTGGTGACTTTAACAGGAAGTTGACTGAATAGCTCTCCATGTCAAGATTTTCATTGGCTTAAACTGGAAATTTGACTGTTCAGTGACTGTGACCAGCAGTTTGTATAATGTTTCTCATTTATGAAGATTTCTAATTCTTAGTAAGTCAGGTAAAAAGTCAAAGGTCAACCAGAAAGTCACTGAAAGTTTTCCAAATTTGCATCTTAAAATTATAAAATTGTTGAATTAAAAGAAAAAGAAACATTTCATAGGGATGGTAATAGAAAACTCAGTAGGGGTCCTTAATTACATTATGTAATAAGTTAAACTGAATGTTGCTTATTTGCTTCTGCTATCAAACAGGAAAAGCACAGAACAAATTATTGACCATTTCATTTCCAAAGTCTACCAAATAGAAAAATTGTGATAGTAAAAATATTATGCCTTACTGCAGAATGAAAAATGAATATGGAAAAGAACAATGAATGTAGAAAAACAGGCTGAACAATCATAACCCCACACATTTTGCTCAAATTTTTGTTCCAGTTGATGGTTGGTTGCTTGACTTGCAAGCACAGAATTGCAGCTTTTTTGATAACATTATAGTTTTTTACAGTTGTTATCAATGCAGCAAAAATGGGAAATTTTTACTAAAGTATATTGTAATGTTTTGTTCAGCGAAAGGACGCAAGGGCCCAGACCCTATATATATTGTTATGTTGGTAGAGTTATAAAAGTTATGTTCGGAGCACTTCGTTGTTTGAATCATCTACAATCTGCCTATCAGGCCACCGTAAACATAAATATAACATATATTATACTCTGTGGTCTTACAATCAACATACTGTGAAAAAAATTCAAACTCAATAAAAAAATTGAGGGCCAGTCCAACAGTCAAAATCAAAGAAAGATTCAAAGGTCCCCAGAAGGTCAAAGATCATCAAGACAAATTATAAGTCTATCAATTTTGATTTTTTCGTAAACTCTCAGATGAAATACTGTGAAAAACAGCTTGCCTTGTAGTGCCAGGAGATCCACCATGACCTTCTTTTTCTGCTGCATTGTTGTTTCCAACTGAGAAGAGAGTTTTGATAATAAATTACAAACTCAAGCAGAGAGATCATGATAAAGAAAAACAGATGGTAATTAGTCTATAGAATTATTTCTCAAGAAGAAAATTTTAAGGAAATAAGCAAATATTAAACACATAGACAAATATCAGTAGCCGATGGCCGACAATGAGGCACTGCTTCTTATTACTGGGTGCATTTAACTATCGATCTAAGGTGCCCTTGACTGCATTCCATCATTGCTAATGAACCAGTTGAAAAGCAAAGTATCAGTTGACACATAAAATTAACTATAGATCTTTGTAATCCAGAAAAAAACAATGGAAAATGCATTTATTTATGCTAATAACTTTTACAGTGCAGTCAATAAATTCTGTGAATACTCAAGTCAATAAAAAATAAAAATTGTAAAGAAGTAATGCATCTGATACGAACTTCCTTACAATTTACTAGAACTCAGATTGTCATGAACTGTAATGTAAAAATACTGCTATATTAGATTTCCCCATTGTACCACTGTTTCATTGACACAAGAAACATTGTAGAAACTCTCCTCAGTAAAAAAATACCACTAAGAAGATGGTGATTTAACTAGAACTCTAAACAATATTGTCCTCAGTATTGTGAGAAAACAGAGCCTCCAATTTTAATTGCTGACAAAATATTTTGAAATCCATTTTGAAAACATTTTTGTTATATTACCTCTATAGCACAGTACTGCATGAGAAATAACAGCTCCTGGAAATAGGTTAAATGAACAATATCTATCCTTCATACTGCAAATATTTTTTCACTTAACTAGCAGACAAAAGGTAGCATCCATTTTGTATGTTTAGGGATTTGGAAATAATGTCCTGCATCCTACAAGAAGTGCAACTGAATTTGCATTTTTATAAATATGTGCTTACATTATATAAATGAATAATACAAAATAAATCAATAAAAAAGTAATTTTGCCATGGCAGAATGTGAGGATTGGAGGAACCTTAGCATTAAAAACAACCTTCTTTGTACTGTTGTTTCCACAACAGGTCAAAAGTTCAAGTATTGTCTAGAATGCCAATGGCTATTTTGGCTTTGTTTTGCAACAGTGAGTAATAATTTTGACTGCACTATTTAAATTTTATAAGTTTTTGAACTCAAGTTTGTAATTCACATAAAATATTACCTTGTCAAGAAATTTGAAGTAGTTGCGATTGAGGTAAATAAACTTACACAAATTCTTGTAGAATCAATAAGAAGGTATGTAAATCAAAACACAACAATTTGACAAACCATTTCGTTTAGAAATTTCACCACTCTAAATGCTGCCATTTTGCAGTAATTCAAAATTGGGCAAACAGGAAATGAATAAACCACTGAGTCACGACGAAGATAGAAGCAAGTCAAAATTAATTTCAAAAAATGCCAAAACACAACATCTTTACCTCCTTCTCCTTGCTTGGATACCATCTGAGTATTAAATACGCAACAAGCAACATAAAAACCTAGAAACTTTCCGAAAATTTGTTTTATCTAAACACGTGATATTGCACGCAGTAATTAATTTGTTTCTATTCGAAATCAAAGTGATACAAAGACACATCAAAAGCTGTTGTCAACAAATAATCCACGTATAATTTTCTCTAAAAAAGCTATAGATTTTTAAAGTTATTTTCAAAAAGTTCAAGCCTTCTAAAAATAGAAAAATACTTCTCTAACTATCAAAATGTATTTGCACCTTGGAATAAACAAGGAAACTCTACCATTTCCGGAAAACAAACTAGAGGGCAACTTAGCCTTGTCAACAGAAATATTGATCGATATGCACATTATCTCCGAAAATTCAAAAATAACAAAGATGTAAAATGCACTTTCTCAGTTACCTTTGAAATCTTGCCTTTTATGCGTTGCCATTGCTGGGATTTCCATTATCCAGTCTGTGTTTCACAGCATGTTTTACTCTGTTTTTGTAGGCCTAAATTCTTCTCTCTTTGTAAGGCAGCTATCATTCATCAATATCATTTAGACTGAAACAATGATCCTCTCATTTAAGAGGAACTTCGATTCTAACATATGAAAATATCATATTCTCGTTTGCATTGACATGAAATTTGTTACAAACATTTTACCATGATGTTGTCCACCATATTGCAATGTGAAAGTCCAAATTAAAGGTATCACGTGACTTGTAGAAAATACCTTTTTGCTCTTCCGTCTCGACTTCCCTTTTCCTTGTCAGGCCCTATCTTGTCAACTTTGCACCGCATCAAGGATCATCATACACAAGAATGCGAAATTTTTCTCTTTCCAATCAAACCACAAACTGGATTCTCTTGTTGGCACAATAACACCTCTAACACCTCTCTGTGTTTTAGAATAAACCTAGTGTTTGTTAGAATTTTCGCAGCTTCTAAAAAAGTTTTGGTCGTCTTCTTTGGAGCACGCCCGGAGCAAAGGGCTTAAATTTTACAACAGGGAATTTAAAAATGCAGCTTTTCAAAATTTACTTACAAATTCTAAATTTTTGCTAACGCTGTTTTACCGGTTGACTTTGTAACGACATTGTAATGAAATTGTAATTTGTAATGTAATGGGGACCATATCTTTGCAATATAATATTTTTAGGAGAAAAGAAACTGCATTGTGTTTTGTTGGCTTATTCTAACATATCATTGATTGTTTTTGCATGAATTGAATGTAAAATATCATTAACATACAAGGCAATATTTTAGTTATCTATAGGCTTCTGAATCAGTTGATTTAAGTTGCTAAAAGTGGTTTTACAGAACACTGTCTTTAAAAACGCGTTCCTTTTCCTGTAAAGTCTTTTTAATGTTGAAAATGCTCTGAGATAGCAAAAATGCCGGGCCGGCGAAACGTATCTGAAAGTGGAGGGGCCAAAATATCAAAGCCTTGAAAGGGCTTAGGAAAGACCTTTGCGGCAAGAAAAATTTAGAATTATAGTGTCTTAGGGATGGCCAGAGATTGTATCTATAAAAGGAATTTTGGCTGAAGGTGTCGCATAGTCGCGTCTATTGTGATGTTAGCTTGAAATAGAAAAGTTTTGCAAAGTTTTAGAATAACCACTATCATATGGCTCGTAATGAAGCCTTTTTTAGATTTTAGAAGTACCCGGAATAAGATGGGGGAGAAAAATAAATGAAACACGGATTAATAGAAAACATTAACGGTGAAATATCAACAGAAGAACTATCAACTAAAAATAAAAAGTTAAGCAATTTTGTACAGTTAAGATAAAACTTTGTAACATCTGATCTTAATTTTTTCGGAAATTAAATGCTTTAACAAAAATTTGAAAAACCTTGCAACTGGGCTTGACAAAATGAGTTTAAATAGAATTCATAATTGAGTCGATATTTTCTCTTTCTTAGTACGAATGGATTATCCAAACGATCAAACTCTGAAGTTTTTCTTGATGATACTTTTTAAGAACAAATCTGACCTTACTTTATTTCTCATATCCTCAGAAAAGTTCTTTCCAGCTGTTTCTTTTCCTTCAAAATCTTTTTGTAAAATTTCTTAGAATTTTATCATTCGTTAACAAATAGATCTTGTATGCCAAATTTAGGCAATGGAAAAAACGAAACTTCGTCAATTTATGCTGGCACCAAGTTATTCTGTACTAGGTTTCTCGATCTATTTGCTAAGCCAAGCTGTTACTCGTTGTAAAACTTAGACAATGACCGATTTCTTCGATCCTATACCAATATTCAATTTCATGTTTGTCTTCTATGGTAATGACATAGCAGCCACAGGGCCTCCGACGAAGGGGGGGCCGGGAGGGCCTTGGCCCCCCCACTTTTTTGCAAAACAATAGAGTTTTTTTCAAAATATTTTGTTATGGGTGTCAAATTTTCCCTTGGCCCCCCCCCCCACTTTTCAACCTTTGTCGGAGCCCATGAACCAAGGTAAAGCCAAGGACACATCTAAGAGAATACTAGGCAAAGTTACTTACAGAATCAAATACTACATTTATTTCCACTTTTGCTTAAAATTTTTCTTTAGCTCTGCAGAAAAGTGGGTGGGGGGGCATGCCGGCCCTGAAATCTTAGGAAATGATTCCTTCCAGTATTTTCCTTTATTGAAGGTCATTTCCGAACATATATATGCTTCTTACAGACTAGCATAAATTTTGTTTTACTTTGATACACACCATGTATTTACTTGTATGTATAATAATCTTTAACGTGAATTACAAACTAAGTTTAAAAACTTGTTTTCAGTTTGGTTCACTTATCTAATGCAAATTGCAAATTTTACAAATTACTAACAGAAACGACTTTCAAACGTTCAGTGTTTCTTTTTTAATCTTTTTAAATGTCAAAAAATATGCTCGGTTAACGAGGAGTCTAGCTGAGTGGTGTTTACAGGCCCACCAACGACAGGGGCTAGGACCATGCCTCCAATATTTTAAGAAAGCAAAAGTAAAAATTTTTTGCCATGAATCTTTATTTTGCCGTCATCCCCAACTTTCCGACTTGCATCGGAGTCCCTGGATTAAAAATGGCTGAGTCATCAAAATTGTAACATAGCCTCCTTAAAACCGCAGTGCCACCTTGAAATACTCTTTACGAGAATGACAACATTGAAAGATGTCGGTAATAGTGGCGTAGATCATCAGGGGTCGTCAAATATATTCACTTGCAATTTATGCGGATTCTCCTGTCGTTATGATTTTTATGGAGCGGAAAGCATAAAGGGTTCTTGCCATTTTTCGTAAGTTTGTTTTGTGATACAACTAAAGAGCAGGCTTAACTTATGATGGAATAGAGGGCCTCCCAAATATAATTTATAGATTGAACAAAAAACATTGTGAAGACAGCACAGAAGAAAGATATGTAATCACTAGTTTAACATCTGGTCTCTACATTTGTAATCCACACTCAATCTTTAATCTTATTTTCGGAAATTTAGTGCATGCCTCAAATATGCCCTGCAGGAATAATAGAGGCACATGATGAACCTCTTCGTCTATAGGCACGTTGTGTTATCTTTTGCATTCTGTTGGCTTCTATTTTATTTTCGTTTTCAGGATCAAAGAGCAAGCATTTGTGCTCCAAGACCCTTTTTCAGGAAAGAAACAAACGCCTATAATTCTTGGAAGTCTTTGTTCCAAGTGCAACATTCATGTTTGTGTTGGTCAGGTGTGTAATTCTGGTTTGAAAACAGATAGTCTCACTTCTAGTATGTCCTATCTATCATGCGTCCATTCTAAAACTTTTAGGCTGTTTAAAGTAAAACTTTGCTCTTCCACCATTAATGCAGGTGCAGTGCAACTTTATCAAAAATGCATCTTGTAAAAATACTATTAAAAACATGCATGGAGATATGAAAATAAATTTTGTAATACAAATAAAATTTTATCTAGCCAAAACATAGCAGGAGATCAGGTACCATGCAGTCATTGGGCATAGCCCCTGCCACCTTTTTGCAATAATAGGTAAGAAAATCCTAAGTAGTGGCAGTTCCTAATACTAAGTGATAGCAGTTCTTCATGAGCCTTTTTTCACTTTCCGGTATCTTATCTTGTTCAATCTATTTTTATAGTAATTGATATCTTCTCTGAATCGGACTGCTTATAAAAAGTAAATGTTTGCTAAAGGGGGCATTTTCCAGGGCTCTAAATGGCATGGTCTCAAAAATGTTCTATCACACCCTTTTGGGCCACCAACTTTTAGACTGGTGCACAGTGCCTGCAGGAGATACCCAATCTCCCTTTGCATATTGTGCATGCTGACTTTTGGCTTCCTTATCATAAATCTTTGGTTTCTTCATATCATGCCTATAGAACTATGGTTAACCTGTCATGCTATCAACTTTGAGTGCTAACATTTATATTTACCCAAACAAAATTTAATTCTTTTTAGACCTGTAGCTACTTTTATGGTAAAAGGTTTTGCAGAAGTTGTATGTTGAGTAATATGCAAAGCTTCCCTGAAGAAATTCAAGAGGTAAGGTAACTCACTTGACAGTCAAGACAACTCAATTAACAGATTTATAACAGGATCAAGAGGCCTGAAAAATCATCATATCATCATAATATATTGGTTGGTTTTTGTATATTGCAGTATACTTGCGATGATGTATAAAACTCCAAAACAACAGACACAAATTTATCCTAGAATTTCTTTCTGATGATCAATAGTTTTTACATCTCAATGCAACAGAGGCATTTTTGATAAATTTTAGTTTCATCTTTATCTATGAAAATTGCTGTTTTACTTGCAAATTTTATCAAAACACGAAATGCTTGATGCAGTATCGTCAGAGTCATACATGCTACGGTGTATAGAACAAGACAGTTCTAGGTGACCACTCAGTTTCATGTTTAATGCTTATCTCTATCAATATCTATATCTCTAGGAAGCAACCAAACGGTTATCATCCAAATGACTTGAAGAAAAGTAGCACTGCCTGCTTCCTCACAACCAAAGGTATCAATCTCTTTTGTCTTCATCCCTCATCTCTAATCTTCATTGCTATTTTCTACACTTTGTTTTACCTTGGGGCAGTTTAAATCAATTAATATCATACACATCAGCTCTTTTCTACATAGCATCTATAAGCTCAGTAGCTTTAGACTTTCTAAAACTAGTTCCCTTTGCAGCAAAATTTCCCTAAAGCACAAGCTCATATTTTACATATTGTCTATCAAACGTTAATGACCATAACTTCACAATTTAAAATAAATTTCTTAAAAAATAAAAATTGTTCAAACATGACTGAGGTAGCCTAAAACACGACTTGTTCTAAGAATTTCAAAATCATTTGTTAGCTAAAAATAATGAAACAAATGAATTTGTGTATTATGCACAGTTAAATACTCCATTTTCATGAACAAAATATGATTAAGAATGTATAGCATTTTTGAAGCCACTTTCGTCAACCATAACCACACTTCGTTATTCTACGCAGGCAAGCAAACGGCGCTCTCAGGCACAAAAGTTCATGCTCTGAATTTCTGCAAGCACTTTTCTGAATCAAATTTTATTCACCTTTTTTAATTTACAATCATGCTTTTTCTTAATATCTTTCTTGGTATCAACTGAAAGGTCAAATAGAATTTCAAAGGATAAAGTTGTAAGTCCCCATGCTCGAATAAGCCACCCCTTTGAATAAGCCCCCCCTTGAATAAGCCCCCACCTAAAAATCATTTTTGCAAGTAAGCCCCTGGGGGCTAATTCAAGGATTTACAGTAAGACTGCTTGAATTACCCAAATCACCCGTTACTTGATCACTTCATTCTCTTTTGTATGTACTGATCAGTTTATATCGCTCATAGCAATTATTATTTGTTTAGTTTTACATGCAGTTAGGGGCGTAGCTTGTGGGGGCATAGAGCATGTGATACCCCAAATACATCATTAGGTGGTTGTTTGTCAGTTGTTCCACAAAATCCTTGGTAGAATTGCGTTGCTAGGTGAAATGTCACCTAAATTTTTCATCTAGATGTCCTATTCGGGAGATTTTGCTTTTGAATAAGACACTTTCAGTAAATATTCATCCATGGGTTATAAAAAATGAAATAAAAAAGAAATGCAAATAAAAGTCCTGGTGTTATTTACACGTCTTTTTTATTTCATTTTTTAAAACCCATGGATGAATAATTACTGAAAGCGTTTACAGTTCGTAATATTTTTGATCGGCAATCACAATGAGGGGATTAGAAATTCTGATCAAGCATGAGTTGAAAATGGAGTTGTCCAAATGGAACGGCTGAAACATCAGAAAGAAATAATTGGTGGAAATTATAAAGAGCCAGTAGAAGTATTATTTCAGCCCATAGGGCCAAAGGGAAAAAAGTAAAGATGTGCTGGATATCTTATTTGTTGTTGATTAAGGAAAACCATAAACTGGAAATTGATATGTATTGGATGTAAAGTAAAACTAAAATTGTATCAAGGAAAATGCTTCTTGCTTTTTTGAAATTCCATTGGTGAAAAACAAGAATTTTCAAGCGTTTGAAAATTTGGGTGAGAAAAAACTCTGTAGCATTAATTTAAGTTGGTGTAACAATACTGAGGGGAACTCAGTAGAAAGGAAGATTCGCAATTTATCAACATCTGAACATATGTTGCTCCCTATTTTATTTGCAGGCACATTTTTTTACTCAGCTTTTCGCTCGCAGGCACAAAATATTTTTAATGAGCCCTGACCACAACTTAAGAATGCAAAGGGCTAACAATGATTTTCATCTTCAACAGTCTGCGAATGGTGTTTATGATGATAATGATGACTATTCCATCAAATTATGACTGATGAAACAAGTTGCAACATATCCAACCTTAGTTAAAAATCTTTAATATAATACTTTTAACTATTGATAAAAACAATACACATGCTAATTAAAATATTGAAAAAATAAGCATCATAAATTAATTAAAAAAGTTACAGAAAATGATTAAAACTTCTAGCTTTGTTTAATTGGGTAAAATGATAATCCCCTGTTTTGTTGTGATGTAATTCACACCACTGTCAGATTCTTAAATATCTACACACAAAAATAACCAGATTATTGGGAAAAACACCCTTCATACATATTCATTTGTTTATCTTTTATGGGAACATGTATTTAAAGGCAAGATCAATATTGACATTAAAGTTGCAATATTTAATCCTATTTAAGTTGTTTGGTCTAACATTTAAAAGATCCTTCAGATTGGTCATTGCCCTGTTTCTTCAAAATTTGTTTCTAGCTAGTAATTAACAGTTAGTATAAGGACAGTGAGAAGCTTATGCTTATCGAGCAGTGTCCTGGTCCTTTCTCTCAATGTGCCCACATCTTGTGATTCATATGTCTGGAATTTCTTAGAGCTGGCAACTCCCCTCATTTGGGTAAAAGTTTGGTTCCTTGGATCTGTAGTCCACAACCCTAACCAAAGAGCTTTCCTTGCACCTTCTTCGAAATTTGTTTTACTAAAACTTTGCCCAATAAGAATTTTTCAAATCATATCCTCTTCCAAATGTTTTCCTTCTGTAGAAAGTCTTTCTTAAGCACTGCGCAAAACATTTATCATCTTAAAATTATATCTACACATGGGGATAGATCTGAAGCCTGGCCATACCCAATGTCTTTATCATAGCAATTGAAAACAAAATTATCATATATACACATTATTCTTCTTCATTTGAACTTTTTAATTTAACATCAAAGTAAAAAATTAATTAGGGTATATTTTTCAGGTTTAGTGAGACGATGTTAGTGGCATGATGTTAGATGATGTTGAATTGATGATAACTGGTCGGGTGACAGAGATTAAATATTAGAAACAGACATTGCAGTGGAATGCCAAGATGAGTGGTTAGCAATTCTCCAACCAAATTTTCTTCCCAATAACATATATAAAAAACTTCAGACTAGACTAGTTCTCAAATAACTATTACTTGCATGTTACATTCATACACCTTAATCCAGTATTCTATCGTTAATTCATCTAGAAAAATAAAATTCAAGGCCCTTGTATTAAAATTCTACTATTAATTACAGAACAGACTTTGTTACAATGTTTTATAATTCTGTGGTGGTTTTTCGGCCTTTATTGAATACTTTATGACATCAATCCACCTACAAAAATGAAACAAGGAAAAGATTGATGATAAGAAATAACAGATAACAGACTCTGATGTTGGTGCTGGATCAAGGCTCCATAGAATCACCCAAGACAGTTGCAGAAATGAGCCTTTTTCATTTGCCAGCTCTTGAAATACATTTTTGATATAATTGGTTCTCTAGGCTGCTTGTTTGTCATATTTTGTTTGATGTTTCTTACCAGCATCATTAGATGTTTTGTGCAAATTATCTACATTCCTTTCTGAAATTATATTGCCATTAAAGACTAGGATTTCATTACATGTTAATTATATGTGTTAATTATTATATTAATGAAACAAACATAAAGTGCAAAAAAATCAAAATTTTGAAAAAGAATATGTTTCAGTTCAGTTTAAATTGCTGATTCTATGATTTATATAAGCCATACCAATATTCTCTGTTCCTGTTAGTAATTTGAAAGGATTGGGGCCCTAAAAGTGACTGATGGGATCTTGGCCGAATGGTTATGGTTATACTGAGCAAACTAATTTTTTACTTGGAGAATAATAGAAAGGTTTTCAATAAGTCATTTCTTTTGTATTTATTTTTCAAGTTGAACTATGCTTTCAAATACTAGTGAAGTCTGTGGTTCTTATCTTTTGAAACAGCATAGCTAATCATACTACTGGATAAGTTTTTATTTGGCTATGATTATGAACACCTTTTCTGGGGATCTTTTTATATCATCCCAATTGCATTTGTTCATTTGTCATTAGAAACTTCACTGCTTCCAATATATTTCTGGTGTTGCAGAAAATACAATACCCATTCAACACAGAGCTAAAAGCTGTTTCCTCAAAAGGGATTTTCCTTGGACACAAAAGGGAAAAGAAATTTCTTGTGTATGAGATTGATAAGTTTAAATGGGGTGCAAAACTTTAGCTATATATGCAGAAGTATCAGTGACCAGTTTATTTTGAAGCAAAGGTTAAGATTTTATACCAATGCAGTCCATCTAGGTAACCCTTGTAAAAATATTCAATATTTTGAGAACATGTTGAACATCCTGTTGGTGGAAAATATTCAGTTAGGTTTGCTCCTTGAAAGCATTTCTTGCTGAAAATTTTCCTTTAGAAAAAAACATTTATCTTAAAAAATTATAGTCAATAATAATTTCTAGTCAAGCAAATAACACAATTTACCTTTGCATCATGTCCTCATTGTCTGCTTGGAAATAATAGGTCAACTCTTTCTTATTTCCAGAATGAAGTTTAAAAACAAATGGATACTTTGCTTCATCAATTTCATCTTCCTATGTAATAACAAATAATTGCCAATCACATTTCAGTCCTTTAGGGACAAAATCACACCATAGAGTCGAATGATTTCAGTATATTTATTTCAGATTAATCAACTAATCAAATTTTCTAAGGCAAAGAGATTAAAAAATAGGGTTCTTAAATGTTGAAATCACAAAATTATTATGTTGTCTATTTTCTAGAATTTCATCTTTATTATGAATCTTTATTAAATAGAATTTCAAATCTATTTTATTATATTTTATTCATTCATTTTAATAACTGTTACCTGAAATTCAAAAATCTATTTTAGAATTTTTGAGTTTTAAAATTACAACTTGAAGAGCATCATTAGATAAGTCTAATGTAAAAAATCAGTTAAACATTTCTACGAATTGGCTGAGATTTGACTACATGAGCCCAGGCTCTTTCTCTTTCAAACCTCTGTCATTTGGTCTCTGATCATCACTACACAACAAACACCAAGAAGTTCTTGAATTTGAATGAGAGAAGGTAACATCTTTTTAGTGGGAACCCGCTAAGCTACAGTTCAATAAGATGAGATTGAATTCTCAAGTAAATGTGCTACCATTTCAAAGAGTGTATTTCAATATTGCTAAAAAATAGAAAGGGCTGATGCAATGGCTAACAACAATGAAAAAAGAAGAGAGAGACAGTTAAGAGTTTCATCATCACTGATCTTTTTTAATGCCTTTCTTTACCATGGCTGGGTAGGGAAATTTTACTGTGATGCCACCAGCATCTTTTGTGTAGAAAAGCTTCTTGAAAGTCTTAATCAGAACAATTTAACATGAATATAAGCCAAGCTTCTGTTGAGCCATACTTTTCTTTGTTTAAATAAGTCAAGCTTATGCTAGTTAATATAATCCCGAAGAAGATTATTATGTCCATACTTACTGGACATGGTCTTGCTATAGCATACCCGGGTAATGCAATGGTCATCTGTGCTTTTGGATCCTGTTGGTAAAAGAAAACATGTTCAAACAAAAACTCTTAAAACTCTCATAGTGATACTTGATTAATTGAAAAATATTTCACAATATAAGAAACAATATATTTTTTCCACTCAGATATTCAATCTCTGGCACAGTTGAACAAAGTAGTGAAAAATGTAGTCAGGAACAAAGCAATAATAAACAATTTAAAAGAACAAGAAACGATCTTATAATGCAAATATGTAGGAACTGAGATAAAGTAAACTAAGCTAATATTTCACAAAAAGTTTACATGACATCATTCAGGTAGCAGTTATGGATCCAATATTTTTGTCCAGATAGCAGTTGGAGAATTTCGGGTAAACTTGATGCCAATGAAAAATTGAATCAACTAGGGTGTCTGGGGTAAATAGCAGTTTTAATCCCTTATAAGTGTTAAATATACTTTATCTGAAGATTATGAACATAAAGATTATGAACATCCTTTGTATCTAATGACCAATATTTTTTGTTTCCCAGTGTCTGAACCTTCAAATATTTGGTGCTCTCCCTTGTGGGGAAATCTGACTTTGATCTCAATTCTTCTAAGCTGACCACATACAAAAAATGCTGACCACAAGCAAACTCAATCAAGTATCAAAGTGATGACGTCACACAAATCTATTCTTAGACATTTTCAATTTTGACCATCGATCCCAAAAGAGCATTACGAAATACCTCTAAATGTGCAAAAAGGTATTGAATTGGCTGAGATGGGAGATTTGGAATTAAACAAGATGTCTAAAATGATCTTCAGATATTGACTCTGTGGAAGTGACTAGAAATGTAGAACAAATATGCATTAAAAAGGTTCTTCTGTATCAGCCCTTAACCCTTGATAAAACGCTGTCAACATTCTATTGGCCATGGCTAAACATTTATACAACGCTGATCTGTTATGTTCAGTTGAAGGTCTCAATATCTTTATTCAAAATTTTAACGACTAGGTTAATTAATATAAATGAATAATGTGCTAATCAACTGGAAGCTAAAAACAACTCGAGTGGGCTTTCGTGGACTTAGCGCCTTTGGATAGAATTTTTAGATTCTCTCAACAAATGCTGAAGAACCACTTGAACAAAAAAATATTGTATCGACTCACAGTACACTTCCTAATTGGTTCAGACTTGGCTGAGCATCACAGAACATCGCTAAACAACACTGGAGTTTGATGTTAAGTGGTATGCAGTGAAGAATTGCGAGCTTTTTTACATAGATGCATCATTGCAATTCTCTACGATTGCCTTGGCTGATCAAATAGACACCCTTACCTTTTTACCTTTTTGTACGTATAAAACCATATCTGCAATACTAAAATATCCTTTCACCCAGCCTTTTCCAGGGGGTTTCCAGTGTAGTTCTCCTTGTACTTCACTAACGATTGTCGATCTGCGCCGCTTTGGATCCCTGTTAACTTGTGCTAAAGTGAAGCTTTTTTGTATAAACGAGTCTGTTTCTTGGAGCTTGCCAGCATTCAATTTGACATTACATACATAACAAACTCGTTTGATGGTGTTATTCATATATGCAAGCTGAGCTCTGTATTTCGAGCAATTATCGCAGACGATCTGGAATATAAGCACATCAAAATATAACTCTTTATTTCAAAATATATAGTATAAACACATAGAGACAAAATAAAAAAAAATTAGACACAGAAAGGTACTACTCCAAATTAGCTGCCCATAAAACTACTTGACCGTAATGGTAATCTAACAAAAAAATTGTTTATAGTATGTTGTACTTGTCTGCACGCTTGGATAAATATATCGGCATCCGAAAAATGCCACAATCCTGCAATCAATGTCATTCAAGTTATAAAAAACGCGGGGTTGAGGCTTTTACAGTGGCATTATGAGGTACCCAAAATGTCTTAACAACATACCCTTCCACATGCTCTGCAGTGATGCCTTCTGCTTAGTAAAGAAAATCTAACCGCACACAGCATGCACATTGTGACTTCTTCGTCCTTTACCCAAACAGGTGCCGAATCTCCAACTCTTAAAGATCCGATCCCCTTGAACGTTTCTTTTTGAGCTTCTTCTTCCATATATTGTTTTAATAAGCTACCTCGTTTTGCTTCATAGTCTTTCATAACTCCCGATATAGCCTGTATCCACTCATGTTTCTCTTCTGGACTTGAGGCTGCTAAATCCAATACTCGCTGTCGACTTCGAATCCTAAATGTATGAACATCCCCGAGGTCGACCTCGTCCCCATCTTGAACTGACATGCCTGGTATTTCCATCATTTGACGTACTTTTAATTTCCCAGTCGCTGGGATTTTGTTACAGCACAAAACCAGATCATTAAACTGTACAGATAATAAAAGATAAAGTTTACAAAGAAAGCAGAAAGTAGTACACAAGGATGTTAACACATCAGGTAATTCTGAGTTTGGCCAGGCATAAGAAGGGGGTGCGCTGTTTCAATGCCTTACATCCTCCTTATATAAGGCAATCAAGAAGTAAATTTGTGGAGGATTGGCTGAGAAAGCTTTCAAAAATTCTATTTTTTAAGATAAGATCGTCTTAGAAATTAAAATGTTTTTATTATCTGAACGAAGGGTGCCGTCCTAAAAAGTTTGGAAGGAGATGTGCTGTAAGGAACGTCCAGGAGCTACACCCAAGACCACGTCAATGCTCACACCTTATATACTTGCATATGAATATGGAATCATTCAAACTACACATCGACTCTAAGAGGCTAATTGAATGAATAAATCAATAACATAAAGGGTTAATTCACACCAAATTCATCCTGCCAAACATGGCAGGAATTCATCCTACCAAACATGGCAGGAATTCATCCTACCAAACATAAACTGGCTTAAATAAGGTGGCTGAGACCCACAACCCCTCCAAACGGCACCACAGAACTGGACACCAAGACTCACTCGTCCTGAAGTCCCTTCCTTTGGGGGGATTTTCTCATCTTTTGGCAATGTTATAAAAACAAGAATCAAATCCCTATAGAAACCTAGCAAATTGTGACATGTTCCATTTATAAGTAAAAAGAACACAAACGACATGGTTTTTACGAACTCACCAGCAAAAGTATTCTTGCTTGTTTTTGGTCGCTTCTTGCTGCAATTTTCACCAACTCACCCTCTCTGATAAAAACCTATAATAAAAATATTTATGACTAATTTCATTCCAAATGAGATTCTTAACAAATTATGTGAAAGCGCAGTGCAGTTAAGAGTTTCTGAAGATGATGTTTTTCTGAAATAAGCGGCCTAAAAGCCAAAAATCAATTCAAACAAGAAAAATTGACAATAATTTAGTAATTTCTCAACATTAGAATAAATTGAATTTTGAAACTTACCCTGCTTGCAGTGGCTAAACTTTCCCCCCGAAGACCTTCAACTATCCTCTCTTCAATTTCGACCAGCTTTTTGAATTTATCCTGAAAGCGAATAAAACCGTTATAATATGATTCTGAACCTTGCTCAATTTCAGATATACACAAAGCGTTGGCGTTGTAAAATCTTTTCAAACATCCTATTTCCTAAGTACCTGTATAAAAATTAGCAATCTATTTTGTTTCAAATAATCAGTGCAATCTTTTCCCCTTTGCGACTGACTTTCGCATAAATAAAAATCATCAAAAAAATCCCTTGCAACTATCAACAACCAGGTGCAAGCATTTAAAGCTAATTACACTGGTAACACCAGCCCCCTCAGAGCAGCTTGGTTATAAGCGACATTACATTAATCTTGAACCGTTTTTTCACATTAGATTGACAAACTCCCAAACCATAGTATAATTATCAAAATCTAGACGTTTTGGTCCTTCTCCAGTCGCTGTTAAATGAAACACTCAATAGCACTCAGGTTGAGCGACATTTTAGGAAAACCTGAAAGATTAGAACACCACCGCATTCGTTTTTATAAGAACACGTTTTTATAAAAACACCGAGTCTTGGTTTGCCAATTAAATATGAACAAATAAAATCATAACCTGCCTGCGATGAAAAATTAGAAGAAAGAACAATGTACTTTAAAAATTTTCTCTCTTGTTAACAAAACAGAGTAGATTTTATCAGCAAATCGGCCGCGCTAATAAATATGTCTGGCAAAGTTGTTATTCAGTGGTCCTAGAAACAATTTAGAGTCTGTAAAAAAGATCAATGATGAAAATTAGCAACGTTGAGAACACCTGAGCTTCAATTCTCCGAAAGTAAGAACATCAAGCCTCAGCAAAAATTGTCTGGTTTTTACAAAAGAAGACGAGCAAATAACAACGCTATTAGAACCAGTGGCGTACCCAAGGCTGTAGTAGGGGGGGGGGGGGTCTGGAGAATTTTTTTGGGACCACGCCCTTCAAACACTCGCAAATGCGGGGAAACGCCCTTTTTGCAAAATATTCCCCTATTCTTTGATTCATTTTAGCTACGGTAAATAGCAAAGTATTTTACAATTGTTATTGACACCAGTATACTACCCCCCATGAGTTTTACATCCTTTTTGGACAAATCGCGAGAACCATACTTTAGAAAAGTGGGGGGGGTCCGGACCCCCCTATTCCCCCCCTTGGGTACGCCACTGTTAGAAACTCACCATTCCTTTCATGCTATTATTCGAATGATTAGCAGCCTCTGAGATAACAACCAGGGATTCTGAAACGACAATATCAAATTCTTATAAATTCACTTAAGTTTGATAACTGGCTACCTTAAAACGAACATGTATATATTTACCTGCTTTTGAAACAGTGAATGTGCCAGTTTCTAAATATTTCTAAGCTTTACGACAAAAACGTTTATTGTAAGATTCAATGTTTTAAGGTAATCTGTGTATCTTGTATATATAACTTCGTCCTTTTTGACAGAAGCGGTAGAGTTTTACAGCCTAGCATATTAAAACTAACTTTGTTAAAAATTAATTAAATTATCACTTCACGGAAGTTTTTGGTCTGTAGCGCAGGCTAGGTGTTAGTGCGATGTGCCAATTATTTGGGGCTATGTTCTTCAGTTTGATCTATGACCATAACAACAAACCAAAACTCAGATTTTGGGATAGTTGGAGGGTCATGGTAGCCAACCTTCTGATAGAAGATGGTACCTGATGATGATATACTCTTCATAGTATCTTATAGGCAGAAAAAAGGAATTCCATAGCTTGGTGTATTTTAACCTGTTGACGGCCAATGACCTGGAAGACATGCTAGTTCTATTCCTCTCTATATGGCTTTCTACCGAAGGCACCATAATATGTACTAAATGAATAAAACATTTCCTAAATGCCCGTACCTTCTGCTTCTGCTCGATCAGGTGAGTCTTTTGGCAACTTCTTCAAGTAATCTAAAATGTGAAATTATCAGGTTAATAAATATATATTCGATAATTTCTTACAACCACGAGGATTGCTTGAAAAAGAGAGATAGAGACAACAGAGTGAAGGAAAACATGAAATCGCCAAAAATACAAATGACTCCTAAAGACTGAAAGATATAGCACAATGAATTTAGAGTTCATGCTGAAATTGGTTGAAAAATCTAAAACGGCTGTCTAAAATAAGCCAAAATTACCGTATTTCCTCTAATGAACGCCGCCTTCTAATAGACGTGTTTTTGGGAAAGAAAACATTTTTTAAAGTCTGTTTTTCTCCTTTTTCTTCGCACTTGTCTTGTCATGTCTCATTTGACAAACTTTCATTTTGTATCAAACGCCGCCTTCTTATAAACGCCGCATCCAAAATTGGATTTTGTAGTGAACGCCGCGGCGTCCTCTAGAGGAAATACGGTATGCGAAGGAGTTCCACTTTAAAGGCGAAATCCTTAGCATACCATCCCTACCAAAAGACTTTATCTTCGTCTACTCTTATAGACTTGAACCAAACTTTGATAAAAACATTGCAGATGGAAATTTTGTCCAATTCAATAACGCAACTTTATAACTTCAGCATCACGACTTTGAAATTTGTTTTGTGAAAAAAGTGATATTATCTTCGTGAGTTTTGGAGAGAATTGAAATCTCGAATATCAAATGTTGATTTTTTTTAGATATGTGCAAGGAACCAAAATGGCCACACATTTTTAACCAGTTCTCAGACAGACTACCTCAATGTATTTCCTTTTCTGAACAAATAAAAAAGGTCAATCGATCACCTCCCCCTTGAATTTGGTACATTGCCCAAGCGGTATAATTAGGTAAGGAGTCAGGATATGTTTTGCTTACATTAATGTCATACAGGGACCCTATGCTACGAATGTATGAAAAATATTTTTGTAAGGAAGTTACTATTCACCATAGTTTTAAAAAAATATATCTCTTGTTATTTCCGAGATGATTTTGTAACATAATAAAATGAGTATTTGGAACACAGTGCACAAGACAAATTTCGGAGTACTCTTGCAGGGAATAATACGCAATGTGTGTATCAGAATAAAGAAACATTACGATTCCACGAATGTGAGCCGGAGGCAGGTTTTCCAAAGATGCAGTAGCATCGAGGACGACAAATGCATCTCGATTTTTCCTTTTTTCCTGACAAGCGTCAAGACCAAACCATGAATTATATTACTTGAAGGATATTTCTAAGAAACGTTTGTTGAAAAGATACAGAGAAATTCAAATTTGCAGGTAAATAGGGCAAAATTTCATCCGGAGCACGTCTGAGAAATTTTCTAAAAACCCCATATCTACACCTGCCCACTGAGCAGCCCCAAAATTATAAAAATATCAAGGGATATTTCTCAGCACAAGGACATTGTTATAAATAATGTTTTCCTTACTGGCTGTTTTTTATTGTGCATGTCTTTGCTACGTTTTCCCATAAAAAATGAAAATTTATTCATCACGGAACCCAACATATTGTCGAGCTGTTACAGCTTCGTTTATAATTTTAAGACATTTTAAAGAGAAAACCACAGCTAACCTTGAAGAAGAAGCTTATATCGAGGAACTCTTTGAATGGGCTCCAGCATGTGATGTTGCAGTGTCAAGTTTTCGCATTCTGGAAGTTTCTGGAAAAAGAACATAATGTATACAGGCCTAGGATAATGAATGTGTTTAACATATATAAACTTTGATTCAAGCAGAGATAACAAATAGAGTAACTGAGAATTATTGGTAGACATTTTATAAAAATAAATGCTATTATAACTTCTCTATGTGTCGTTACATCTGCTCTGTTATGTTATGTTTTGTTATGTCATGTTATGTTATTTTTGTTATGTTATGTTATGTTATGTTATGTTATGTTATGTTATGTTATGTTATGTTATGTTATGTTATGTTATGTTATGTTATGTTATGTTATGTTATGTTATGTTATGTTTGTTATGTTATGTTATGTTATGTTATGTTATGTTATGTTATGTTATGTTATGTTATGTTATGTTATGTTATGTTATGTTATGTTATGTTATGTCGTATGTTCGAAAAATCTGTCAGCTAACCTGTAATTCTTCGATAACAGATGCAAATTTAGGTGACTTTTTCATCCATTGAGTTAACGTGTTTGTTGCGTGTTCGAAGTTCTTCACATAATCTGTGTATAACTACGAGAAAAAAAAAACAAATAGATCTCATAATATCTTCGTTGGAAAAAGTTGAAAACCACTTAGAGAAATAATGGACATAACTCATGGTATTCAAAAAGTTATTTTCACGCTTTACGCAATCTTTAGAAAACGATTCTATAAACCAAAGCAGGTACAGCTCTGCCGCTCTGCTTGAACAGATTATGACCGTTACAAAAGTCATTCCAAGGATATTATTGTATTAAAGGTTTTTTATATGGTTAGTTTCAAAAAGTAAGCATCACTATCTATAGATGCGAGAGTGTGTTCTGAATGAGGGGGAATTTTCACAGGAAGTCAAAGAGTTGGGGAAGGAGGGGTACTTGTTCATTTAAGGTTAGTGGGATAGTGTTATGCTTTTACAAAGTCAAAGTCAACGATGCCAAGGACTTTACCAAATGAAACAAAATGCGAGTAATAACACTGCTTATAAGACGTGTAGCAAAGGATGAACATTGCCACTGCAAATAGACACTGATAACGTAGCATAAATAATGGCCTGAAACACCTGAAGGTGTGTGTAGTTAAAAACAAGCAACAAAACTGCAAATTACTGCAAAGGCTTCTAAACTTTTGCATGGCAATAATATGAAAATGAAACCTTGGCAATAAGGTAAAAAAGTAGATATTTTAAAATAAATTTTAGATAAAATAACGGGGACGTGTCTTTTGTCATAAAAAGAAAGGTTTACAAAGCATCTTAAACTGTCAATCTCGAAAGAAGATTCGTTTAGTGAACAGACAATGTTGGCGATCATGATGCAATAAAACGCTGGGAAATCCATTGCAATTCTGTGCAATAAGAAACCGCTTTTAATATGTGGGTACGCCTCTTGTCCTGATTGTATAGACGTGAGAAAATACCAGCTACGTGACAAAAGTTCAAAATTGAATACAGCCTATTTGTAGCAGGTAAATAAAACTATAAAAAAAGATGGCCGCAATTTTTGACATCTGCCGTTTAATCAATTGGCTTGTTCATATTTTGACTAATTTGAACAAAAGCAGGCTGGCTGTAGACTTCAAACAGTACAGACAGACGGAAGATTTCAAACAAATCTCTGCGAAAAACGAGCTTCAATAGGGCAGGGATGCCATGCTTTAAAAACCAGTTTTCAATATAACATTCAAAAACAAACCTTCGTTTTTCAGTTACAAGAAAAAATAGTCTATTTCGCTTGTAAAAAGCGGGAGAAAAAGGCAAAGTACCTTCAAACAGTGCCCTAATGTTTTGAAAATATCTCCAATCTTCTCATTAGATGACCTACAAAAAGGATGAAGTTCATTTGAATTTGTTATGAAAACAGTCATTCTTAAGAGAAGAACCGTCTTTAAGACATGCTGGCTCCTAAAAATCAGATTCTTTATTGTCTGATGAAAACACAGTCTTGAAAACCTCAAAAAAATAGACAGTCACGATATATTGTTATCTTCATACTTCTGTGCACAATAAATATTCAGTTATATATCTTTCTTTAATTTGAATCTTCTGTTAATTGTAGCTTTCATTTGAATTAATAACTTAAAATGGCTTTATTCCATCGAGCTTTCTAATTCTAAGACATATTTACTGGTACTCTGGGTTGGCACTTGGATTCAGATATTAACAGGTCGGCAATCGGACAGAAATGCAATTGCCAAAAATTTAGTGAATAATGCCGAAAAATGATATTTTTGATATGAACTGACTCTCCAAACTCTAATTGGACTTGAAAAATTTACATATTATGAATAAAAAGTGGACAAAGACTTATTATTCCACGATGAAGTTTAAGCTGTTAGCAATCGTTGTATTGGAAATTGCTTTTTTTTTGCTTGAGTATAACTTGATGCTGGTATAACCGGATCACATATAACGAAGAACATGTCATCACTACCAATGACACATTTGACACATTCAATGCCTGGGCGCCTATAGCAATCACTTGCTTTAACTCAACTTAGGTCAGTGAGTAAAAAAACAAGAAAAAGAGAACTGGTTTGACTTCATCCCACAGTACCCTTATCCATGTACATGAATTAAAGGGAAGATGTCTCTTCGCAGTAATTAAACAATCGTTCAGGAATTAACTATTCCGTGCTCAAATGTAGATCGACAGCTGGCATAAAATATAAAGACAGAAGCTTAATAAAGGCATGAGACTCACCAATTCGTTATTCTTTTCTCCAAATCTGGAAGTAGTATTGTATTATGAAACGTGCATATCGAGGATAGATTTGAGAATATTTCTTGGACGACTTTCTCTGGTACAACAGCATTCTCTTTGGCCTCTTTTAAGAGTCTTGCTTGAAAAACCTTGTCAAGTAAGTTGAGCCTCTTGGCATACCTACAAAAAATGGCGAATACACGATGATTAAATACTTCTTTTGAGATATTGGATAGATCAAGATTAATTTGTTTTTCAGGTACAAAGCACTTGCAGATCAACAGGGGTTATACTTATGCATATAACTTGAATGATATTAGGTTAAGTTTCGTTCTCCACCGTAACGCAATACAGAATATACATACTAAATGATTGGCTGGACTACAATTAAAGGACAGAGTGAACCCCACATAGAGAGTCCGTAAACAAAGGAAAGAGTTTAACAGCCAAACATGACGAAGAAGGGTGAACACCTATATTTTAGGGGGGTAACTGAAGGGGGCCTAGTTCCATTCCTACCTAGCGTTGGTGCAAAGTACCCCTGAGTGTAAAGGAGGCCTTTAGTCTTTTCACTGCAACTTGCAAAGGAGGCCTACCTCCAAATTATATTTTAAGTGTCTTCTCCCCTTGCATGAAAACCGATTGCTCGTATTTTTTTATGAAAGGACTGACATTAAAAGTAACAGACCGGAACTGGGAGACGAAAAGACTCCTAGGTCCATTATACTGCCTAGATCCTTTCTTCTTTCAATACTTTGTCAGTTGCAAGGTTTTATTTTCTTTTCCCTGAAAGTCTCGTTGACAAAAACAATGAATTTCAGCTAGAAAAAATCCCAGTATGATCAATCTTAGTTAAGTGAAATCTTAAACAAATCAAAACCCGCCATTTTCATAAAACGTTCAGCAAGCTTTTTTTTATTTCCGAAGAGCCCTTGTAAATAGATTTTTTTCTCACTTTCACACAGGTGGTTTTTTCCTTTTCAAAGACGAGGGAGGGAGCTCAATGGATGGGGGAGCTTTATTCAAAAAGGAGGCTTGATCTAAATATAAATATAAGTATATCTGTGTTTAGTATCCTTTTTTATATAGACATTGAATTTTTATTCAAGTGTCTGTATAAGAATTTAATCAAAATGTGATAAAATATTAAACAAACATGGAGTCGAGTTAACAAAAACATTTTTTCTTGTATCTTTAACGTGTTCGCATCTACAATTTTATTCTCGCCATAGGAATCGTGTGTTCTAGTCGAAAATGTCTAAATTGTCACCAAAAATGAGATAAAAAACAATCTTTTGAACACCGCAAAGCTATAAAGCTTGCAACTTTAGCAAGAACTTTAGGCATGCTTGATGCACATCATCTGGTTATAATTTTCGATTAATGGAGGGAGGTTAAATAAAGAAGAGGGCTCACTTTTCCTTTATCCAAAAAACGACAGCCTATTAGAAAAAGAGGCTTAAAAGAAATGAAGCTTAATATAGAATTTAAAGTATCTAGTGTACATTCCTTTTCAGGAATTATCTTTTCATCTCAAATAAAAAGTTACTCAAGATTTAAATTATCAATTTCTAATGTGCAAGCTACCAAGTTATTTTCAAGTTCTTGGTTGTCTTCAAAAACGAAGAAAGCATTTTAAAAGTGGGGGGGGGCACATGTAGGCAAAGAAGGGGCACTTCCGTGAGCTACACTTGCATATTTTTAAAGTGTGGGGGAGCGGGGACCAGATGGCGGTCCCTAGGTCGATGGCAGTCACATCATTAGAGTGGTTAAATGATTGTAAACCTGAATCTTAGCATGAATTACTTACGCTTTTTCAGTTGCAAGAATTTCATTGACTATATTCGATATCTTTTTCTTAGACGTATCACCATCAGTTGTCTGAAATTATTAAGATAATCTTCATTAACATACCAGTTTAAATAATAAAGAATTAAGTTTAATTAAAAACTTTTTCCATTTCAAAAAAATCAGGAGACAGTATTTGCTACTTTCTTGTAAGGGAAGTAACATTACAGACTTTACACACATTCAAGAAAGTTGCAATTCTACGCAGCCTCCCACTTCAACAGTGTGAAGCATTGAGGCATTAGCGAAATCCTGTTAAAGCCATGTACACCAAAGCAAGCATATCTGGTGAGGTCGAAACCCAAAATAGATTGTTGTTTCCTCGTATGCCCTCAACTGAACGGCTGGAGAGGATTTATCAAGAGAATCGCACAAGATGTTACCGACAGTTGCAGTGTATTTAACCGTACTGGAAATCCACCACAGAGACAAATTATGCTTTCAGCTACTCGCTATCGATAAGTTTCTGTGTAACCAAACAAGTAGGTCTTATCCGCAATAAATAACGATACACGCACAAAGGCCTAAATGTAACGGCTATTCATATTTGTTAATCTCATTTGCTCGTAACATAAACTATGGCAATGATGTCTCCATCTTCAGAAAACACAGCACATTCTTACATCTGATCTTGCTCTGACCTCATAGCTGTGTTGGGGCCTAGAAGATGTTCCAATCCAAGTAACAAGTTGCTTGAAGGTGGTCTTCATGCTTTGATAAAACAAAATCTACCGCATCAAACAGCTAGATTCCGGGAAAAAGAACTAGCATATACTTAAAGATTCCCAAGCTTCCGTCTGCAACATTACAATAAATGCTGATATAGGCATTGTACAGTGGCAGCTTTGTCAAGGTCTTTTGATGCCAAGTCAACAGAATGTCAGCTGCCAGCGAAATGTAATCGACAAACCAGTGACCTTCATGACATTTGAAAGATACAAAACATACCACGATAGAGCTGAATGTAAATCCCTTACATTTCCAGTACTGACGTTTGTAGAAACCAGTACCGAATCTGTGAACGCTTTAAAACTTAAACAAGCACACAAAACAGGTTATTACTTACGTGGTCATAATATATCACATTAATAAGTACGATACTGTTCAGAACTAAGTGGGAAAATGTGGATTCGCTTATATATTATGTGGATAATATATAAGCGAAAGTTCTGTTTAACATACCTGCCTACGTATTTGGCCGGCAGATTAGAAGGAAAACTGCGTTATCAGCTATTTCATGGAAAAGTGATCGAAATGGGTAAGTAACAAATCACTGAGCGAAGTAACAGACAGTCTGATTGAAAAACAGCGATGAAAAAAATTATCATGATGATGATAAATAATATAAAAATTTTTTGAAACGCTGATGATGATTATTATGATCATTTCAATATTTATGGTGATTTCAGTGATAATGAGAGTGAAGATTGAGTCAGTGACTTCGGAACGCTCGAGGGGCAAGGGGGCAAGCATCAGGAAAAAGGCATTTGAAACGTAACTTCTTCTAATTCTTTTATAACTTTTGTTTCTGTGGGCAACTTGAAAATGGGGCAACTGCTGTCATAAGAAATTTTTTACAAATTTTGAGAAAATTCTCCATGAAAAAAGGCACTATTGCCCGAATTTCAAATGATTTTCTTCGATAATTACAAAAGGCCGGAGTCAAGGGGACCTTTATGAACACTCTATCAAAGGGCAAGGGGGGTGGTTGACCCCCTGCGCCCCCACCCCACTCTTCGGCGTCCCTGATTATGATAATGGTGACAAGGTTGTGAAAAATATCCTTTGAACACAAACAACACTATAGAACCGTTGCGTTGATATTAAAATACCCTTACCCGTGCACACCCAACTAAACATGCTCTACACGTTTCCATTTTAGCTCTAAGGGCTCGTATCTTTCTTGGACTATTTGTGTCTTTTCGCGGACTACCTGTCATTTCTGGCTCACTCAAGGACGGCTTATCAATGAAACCTTCCATATCGTTTGAACACTTCTAGTATTCTTGCCAGTCGGTGCTATTCTAGCGGCAACTTGGGAACGCTGTACCAAATTTTAACTCAAGAGTTTCTTTCCCACGTTATCAATCCTCGAAATTTCCTGGCCTACTGAAATGCGGCAGCATCGTTTATCAAGCTTTTGATGAAATTATTTCTTCATCTACCGACAAACTAGCTTGGCAATAAGTTCTTCCTGTACTGCAAAAGCTCTGACAATACAAATCTGCGATAGCTGCGTATACAAGGTTTAAGAGCTGTGGCTTCCAATTTGGTATGGCTGATAGCGTTGAAGACGAATTACAAATACAAGCCCCTTGCAAAACGACTCTTTTAAATGAGCGATTCACTTGTCACCTCGTCAAAGCAGATTCGTAAATCAAAACTCGCAAGATTAAACTTCGTTCTCTGCACATGGTCTCCAAATGTTTATTTGAATCCAGCATATTCCCGTACCATGCCAGAAAATAGAATCTCGCTGCACGACTTTTCAAACTTATTTTGCAAAATAGTTTTACGTACATCCTACTGTTATCAGCTTTAACACCTGCTCTTCTGCAAGCGATAAAATGTTGAACGGGCCTAGAAGAGCTTTATGTTGGCTGACCCACAAAACAAACCCACGCGTTCTCGTCGTTTGAGCTACGGATATTCATGTGATATTTCGATCTTCGAGCAAGATAACAAGCAACAATTCAGAAATCTAAACAGCTTTAGTTTAGACTTTATTAAAATTAGGGTTTCCAAAACCAGCATAAAATCAATTGAACATTTAGGATGCCTTGGCAGGCTCGTCAAGCTTTAAAACTGTTAGCTGTTTGCAAATTTTCCAGACAAAAAAAGGCTGGATGATAATAAAATGAAGACAAACTATATACACAGGCGATAACAAAAACTAGCAAATTGAGCAGAAGACTGGCTATGCTTGAAACGCTATGTGCCATCGAAACTTTCTCCCCTACACTAAAATCAACCATAACCAGTTGAACTACTAAAAAGTAAACTGCAAAGTACGACAAGACAACAGGAACATCCTTAATTAGCCTGAATAACCTTAAACAGTCACATACGACAATCCGAACAACCCTAAACAGTCATATATGACAATCCGTCATAACCTTAAACTGTCATGTACGACAATCGGAACAAACGTAAAAAGTCATACACGACAATGTGAACAACCTCAAACAGTCGTTTATGACAATGTTAACAACTTTAAACAATCATATACAACAATCTAAAAAGCCTTAAACAGCCATACGCGACAGTCATAGCAAACTTGAGAAGACATACAAAACAATCTTAGCAGTCCTAAACAGACATATACGACAATCGGATAGCTGAACAAACTGAACAACCTAAAACCGATATATACGAAAGCTTCTAGCGACAGTAATAAATAGCATTTGCTTCTTTGTGCCCCTGTAACCTGATTTCAACAGCAGTTCGTGAATAAACCTTTCTTTGGTTAACAATCTCCCAAGAAATTCGACTACTTATCAGCCAGCAATGTGAAATTGTCTTGATTCATTCATATGCCATCTGTTTGATTATAATCATACATACCTTAATTTTTTCCTTAAAAACTATCAATAAAAATAGGTTCAACAGTGCTGTGATTCGAAAGCCAGCGGTAAACTAATCTCCGGGATAAAAACGCCAATTTAGAGAGAGAAGATCTTTATGTTTAAGCGATCTTGACTAACAAGGTCACAATAAAATTGGCATTTGGTGCAGGTAAACTATTTTGCATCAAGCACCGAGGATGAATTACTAACACGAAATGAAAGGCTTATCGTCGAGCAGGATTACCTTCGTGGACCGCGTCGAAGTCAGGCCAAGCAATCATGACCCTCACACGATACATTATGTATATTTTTAACAGATATTCAAACGTTTCCTACGCCGTTGCCTACGCTTCGAGTTTTAAGAGTTAGCCCCTAACACCCCTCCTTGCCCCTAAGGAAATTCTCTCTACAGATAGTAAAATTTGCCTTTTCGATAGTAAAAAAATGGCCCTATACTTGTTTTCTACCAACTGGATGAAGAGAATGTGTTTTCCTGCAGTGCATTCCATTGTATCTGCACAACGAAGGTTTATCCATTGCATATCATCACACAAAGCTCAATCGATGATGATCCCTTTGCAGCTAAAACTGAGTTCAAGTTTACGAAAGGCTGAGGCATTGTGCTTAGGAAACGATTAATTTCGATCAACTTGATTAATCTTGTATTGATTGTAGGGTTTGTACAAAATCCGTATTTTACAGCCAAGCTGATGCACTTTCAACGAATCCTTTTGCATTATGCATGGTATCCGATCTATTATAACATACATGTACGTAAAACTTTGAATATTTTATCAAGACTAAAATGCGGAATGGGATTGGTGTGCACCGCAAACTGCTATGGCTGTTGCAAGAGATTACATATAAACATTTAGATTTTGCAGCTGAAAATTTTTCAAACAAAACTTATTCCCAGATAATTAACGCAAAATCCTCGCAATTTTGAATGTATTTTATGTAAAAAACCCTCGGGGGTAAACTAAACCAAATTTTTGGTTAAAAATTTGGACCCATAATTCCGCAAACATAATGAAAACTATACCCATAATTCCGTAAAGCAAATAAAATTTTTAAAGCACATAAAAATCATTAAAAAATTTTTGCATGTCCTTTTCCCAAAAATCTCAATATTACACATATTTCATACTTTCATTTCTAACTGGACATTCATTTTGCCAATGCTAAATCTCCCTCCTAATAATTTTGCAATATTTTTCCAAAATATATAGTTCCTCACATATTTCAAAAAGTGATACAGATATTTCCGCACTTTTCAGAAAAAAGGTACCCCTTAATAACGGCACGTCCCCGTACCTTCGAATATGTTAAGGTACCCCCCACCCCCCAAGAAAAAACAATAACAAGTCTAAATCACGAGAAGGTGATAAAAAGAAGAAATAGTTACTACGGAAAGCCGGGAAGCCATTTCATTGTTACATAAAGAACGAGGAATTTTAGTTTTAAGGGAGAGGGTTACCCCCCCCCCCCCCATATGAAAACTATCATTTGTATGCAATAACCTAACCACTTACTGCAGACTGGGCTTGCGGCTCGAAAACATCGTCTTCTAGATCATCATAATAATTATCTCGGTCAGCAAAAACATCATCATCACCTTCTGACAAATCATCAAATTCGTCCCAGTCAAAATCCTCTAGCTCCGAATCGCCTCTCTCCATTTCGCACTCATTTCAGTCGCATATACAAATTCTACTCAAATAGCTATGAAATACGTTAATCAATGAATTTGCTATGTTTCTACGCGTTTCATATGTTATAGCTCGCAAACAACTGTCAAAATCGAATTCGATATTTCGAAGCATTCAACCCAACTGTCGTGTCAAGATTCTATTAAGTAAGGAGCTGATACCTCTTTTGTGGCCATTTTGTAAGCTAAGCGATGACCGATCAAAATACGGATTCAATTAAAGTAAACGTAAGCATTTGCTACGATTCACGATTTAGCACAAGAACATTTCAAAAATAGATTAAAAAGAGCAAATCAAGAGAAAAATGCGTCTAAAAATAAACACGCACGTGAAACAAATTTAAACTAACGAATTAAGATTTACCAGTGACACTGCGACATTATTAGCCAGTGACACTGCATATAAAAACACTTAAGCCTTACATCGAAAATATTTCCTAGGGACAGGGATGTTTATCAAGAAAACCTTGTCTTTTACGACGTTTCAATGTCTAACTTACCAATGGCTTAAAATTTGAGATTTCGACGTTCTATTAGAATCAGAGATGCAAGAAAACTTGAAATTATCATCATCACGAAATCTGACTCATCGGTACAGCTGAGTGATTTCAACTTGATACTGGTGTAGTTAGAAAAAATCATTCATTTCAGTCATTTTGGAATTCTGAAATACTTTTTCAACTCATTGCACGCTGTAGTACTCAAAAGCTTATCTAATACGGCGACTGCAGTAATATTAAGCCCCCTCTCTCCCCAAACTTGAAAACCCCTAACACTGGCTTTAATAAATTCAGTCAGTGCCAAGAAGTAAATCTCGATTGCCATCACACTTCCGTGAATTGTAAGGATCGTTAACGTTGTCTGTGTGAACATTCCTGGAATTGAATTAAGGCTTCTTGGAACTGCTTAGTTTCCGTGAATCAGATTCACTAAAATACCTGCCTCCTTTGTACTTATGCGTTTGAATTTCCAGCATTTGTGAAAAAAGCACTTTTCACAATTCACTGCCCTTAATCAAGATTGGCAATTTTAAAAGAAACCCTAAAATATTTCTTTTTAAAATTAGCGCTTTGATTTCTGATTAAAGAAATGTTATCAAAACAGTTTCAAAACTTCCTTGCTCATTCGCGAAAGTTTCAAGGGTCAGGGTTCATAGCTGCAAAACTTGGAGTCTAAATACTTACTCGGACGGTCAGTTGCTAACTCCCCCTTGATCCCTCATTCTACTACACCTCGTCTTCGTACCGAGGCTCTCTGTGCTGGGCAGAGTTTATTACGTTTCGATATAAAATCCAGCAGATATCTCATATCAGAACGTTAAAAACAATCAGAACAGTGACCTCGATGCCATGAGGAGGCTTGTCGAACTCAAATCCTTTAATAATGATTGCTTCTAACGACATAGGATTACAACCGGAATGTAATGCGACACCAATAGCCTGCCTCTAAGTCACGAAGAAAACACCATCAAAACATTGCAACACTATAAACAAATGCAGTAATTGAACATACCTTTTTACGGTGTTTCAGCTCATCTAATATCTCATCATCAGTGTACTCATCAAACTCATCTGATTCCCAAGTTTCACTTATATCTTCATGCATAGATAAAGCCGAAGAATCTAACGAACGACTCCTAAAATCTGCAATAGACGACGAATAGCTTTGGGTATCATCTGTCAGCTCGTCTTCATCGAAGGAGACAGCAAACACAGCTTTTGCGGGTATCTCTTCGTATTCATCGTTGCTGATGTGTTCTTGTGTGTTTCGTTCCTCTAACTGGCTAGTGAATTTTTTCTTCTCTTTCTGTTCGCCTGTAGAGGTCACTTCCTGGCTTTTAAAATCGAGATTTGAAAGATCAATTTCATCCGTGTCAACTTCGTCTATCTGCCCACCCTCTGGTTCGCTGTATTCTACAATTTCTTCGTAACCATTTTCATCTTTCGGATAGTTCTCTTTTGTGCTTTTCCCATCCAAATCTCCAAATGTCTGAACATACATCGACTCCATTTTCGATGACTTTTGTCTACCGTAATCCTTAGCTTCATTCATGTTGTTGTTGCCTTTTTCTGGAGTGACTATGCTCACGATTTCATATGGCTTAATATCACCTCGACCGAGTGTTCTTTTTTTCATGGGCACTGTCTCAAGTTTTTCTGATGATTCAACAGAATTCTTTGCATCCTTTTCTGCTTTGCAAGTAGGCTCGATGTAAACTGATCCTATTGCCCCGATATCTTTCCGAGGGCTTGACACGCCTCCTTTATTCTCCTTCTCGCAAGTGAATTTAGAAGGTTTTACAGTCTCTTCGCGATTAGGAAGCTTTGGCAGTGGCTTCGAAGGAGGTAACCTGGAAGGAGGCGAACAACTCTGAGAATCCTCTTTAGCTTTATGGCTGAGAAACGAAGGTTGATTTTTAGGTGGTAACGGTGGACCCCTTGCCTCTTTCTCATCCTTAATCTCGTTCTTGTCATTTGCTTCCTGTACTTTCCAATCAGATGATAGCGTCTTTGTGGTAAAGGGTTCGGGTTTAGAATCGCTGGCGGCTGGAAGCGTTTTTGCTTGCCTAGAATTCACAAAGTCCTTTGGTTGGGGAACTGGCTTTTTCTTAATAAGAGGCGACTGCCTTGGGCTTTCCGTCGACAATTCTGTTTTTTCATCTAACCCCTTCTTGTCTTGTTGGGGAACATCACTGTTGGTTAGATATTCAGCGTTGGGTGTTTCTGTCGTACGCTGACTGCCATTTGACACCAAATTTGGTGCCTCCTCCCCCAATGAGTTGCGAGCAGTCAGGGGTACAGAACTACTCTCGAATATCCTTCGAAGCTGACGAACTGAAAAAGATGCGGTTATGACATCTTCTGTGCTACGAGGTTCACCTCCGCTTGAATTCTGACCCTTCTCAATTTTTTCCATGTTTTCATAAATTGGTTTATTATTCTCTAGGCCTTCAAAAAGTTCTTTCCGTGTGGGAGACTTCAATGTATTCACTTTCTGAAAATCTGACACAATCTCCTGGGAAATTCCTCTGTTGAAAATAAACTGGTCGCCTGTATACGCCTGTGGGCTGCCTGTGTCAGATCGAGGTCGTCCACTTTCCAAAGCATTAAACAAGGCCAATCTTTGAGCGACGATGGACTTCACATTTTTCTTTCTCAGTTCTTCCATAGCGCTAAATCTATACCGTGGATTCCAAGAAGAACCGTTGACATCTTGCTTGGTACTCCTGCAAGTAACAACAAAGAAGGACATTTCAGTTCCTCTAAATTTTTTTCCTTTAATGTTTTAAAGATATATGATCACTTTCACGATGTAAACGCCAACTTTACTGGAGCACTGGAAATCGACGAATATGGCCTAAACCAAGTATCAGCCTCATAAACGAAGATTTTGGGACATACGAAACAAGAACAACGGCATTCGAAACTACGTCACTGCGAGCTGGTTGTACATCTAGAGCAGATAATCTACTTCCCCTTAGTGAACGAAACTCTTGAGACGTCATAGCAAAAGCAAAACTACATCTAGCTTGGCTTTGTAACTTCTTTCAATTTCAGGTCTAGTGCAGAATAACACGACTACTCGACAACAAAAACCGGGGGCTATGACTGGCATAAAATCTTGACGAGGGCGGCCATAAAATTGTAGAAGAATGAAGCTAGTCCGTTGTTGCGTCGTATCTAAATGAAACTCAGTCCGCGAAAGACAAAAATATTCTACGATAATACTGTAGCGAGATTTATCATTGAGGTTTATGCCACTTATTTATATGAAATGAAAACAGAAATACTATATATAAAACGCCTTATAAAGCGCCAGCAAATACTTCTAAGAAGTCAGAGGTGACACTGACGAATACTCAGAGGTCAAACAGAATATGAAACGTTTTAGCAAAACCCTCCTATTTTGAAGAGTCACCCTTATATCGATTACCATGTAAGGCCTTTCGATTTTTGTGAAACCCCCTGGTGCAACCTAATAGCAATTAAATGTATCGTTAACTATGCCAAATGTCTGTAGGCGTTATTGTACCCGTTCAGGCTTCAAAGATACTGAGCACAACCCTCCGGTTTGCGTTGACTTCCGTGAAGACCAAAACAGGATGGATGGATTCTCTGCCTGTATTTTGGTCAGCTTATGACCTATAAATAACGGTTTTTGGCAAAAAATGGTGGGACAATTAATAGTTTCTACTATGAATTGTATCAACAACATAAGTAAACCTCTAAAACAATTTATTTGATTAAAAAACACTTGAAAGTTAAAAAATAAAATGGTGCTACCACTCCAAGGGTTATCTGGCCGGTGGGTGAGTCGCATCATTTAGGCAATATTTGACATGGCACTGACCGTAAATACGGTACCATATTGAGGATCGTGATAAATCTAATTATCCGGAATCGTTTCCCAATCAAACAAAGGCTATTCTGTTGAATTTTGTGGCTCCTATCACAAGATTGAAGACTGAAATTAAAGAGCTTAATGACTGAAATTAATGAGTCATTTGACCTTTAAACATATCTTTACGTGGGAATTTAATACTTCAGACAGGGACTTCCCTAGGCTTATTCCCTCACTTATTATGCTGAAAATTTACAACCAGAAAAGCGAATTTCCATTTTCTCGTGCCCATTCGAAATTCCAGGAATTGTTTCACTTTCAGTTTCATTATCTGTCAAATGCCTACTTGCAATAGATCCTGTTTATTTCAAGCTAGTGCCAGAAACACCTGACGACAAGACAAATGACAACAAGCTAATAATGAAAATACAATAAACCCAATAGAACAGGAATTTGCTCATTCTTTTGGTAAATAGCATTATTTTGAACAATTAGTAATAAAGAGGTATATGCCATCATTGCATGTTCGGCCGTTTTCTAGTAAATAAACGAATTCGGTTACAATCTGGTAAATAGTACTATCATAGAGTACAAATTTTGGGGAACAAATTATATCGTTCAGTTTCACTTATTTCATCTTCTACTGCCCCATCAGTATTACAGAGACGTATCACAGAGGCCTAATTTACTTTTTTTGCAAACTTTTGCTACCTTGATTGATTCTTTATTTCAAGAGGGTGGTCTATACCTTGAGGTCCTCAGGAAATTTGCCCCCTCTTCCCCTTCTCGGTGCCCCTGGTCACTAATGCTTTTTGTGTGTCATGTCGTCAGATTTTCTTATCCTAGTGAGGTAGTTTTCTAGCTTAACCAGGGTCTCCGAAGAAGGGGGGCCGGGGGGGCCATGGCCCCCTCACTTTTTTGCAAAACAAGAGAGCTTTTTTTAAGAACCTTTGTTGTGATTGTTATATTTTCTCTTGGCCCCTTCACTTTCCAACCTGCGTCGGAGCCCATGTTTGAATAAGCCATTTCTGCGCGTGTTTGGTAAGTTTTGAAATGTCGATAAGTGTTGTGCACACTAATGTCTATAACACATTGGGATCATAAAAGACTTCTTTTCCACATAAAGCACATAAGAGTTTGATCCCTCAACATTCTTACGCTAGAAGGGGAATTATCTTGCAAAAACCGTGCGAGATTTCCACAAAGACAAAAGGACATGGACTTTCAGCACTCTCCATCGCAGATGCTTTTGTTGGCAACCGACCTTTCAAAGGCGTTTGTTGGCAACCAAGCTTTCAAAGGCGTTTGTTGGCAACTGAGCTTTCAAAGGTATTTTTTGTCAACCGAGCTTTTAAATGAGTCACGCTTCGTGCTCGCTCATCGCTTCTAGCCCTGACAAAAAGGTTGATTGCTGCCACAGCCTCTGCGAGGGAGAGTGGGTTTTCAGATGAAATATCTTACTTCCACCAAAGATGTACGAGATTTTCATGGAATGATTTGCCCCTGGCAGATTTGATACTATGTATATTGCAGATAAACTGAGTAGAACCTATTATACCAAAAAAATACAGTCAGGAAGTCAGTATTGAAATTGACAAAACACAGCATGTGGTTAGTTTTGTGTTTGATGAAAGGCTATGTTTGATGACAATGTTTTGTTATTTCAATTTCTGAATGGGATACTACAGAAACAGGCCTCTCTAGGAAAAAACAATGTGGGCAATAAAAAGCCATTGCCAGTTTGGCTGCATGGGCTATTCATCCCTTGCAGAAAAGTTATATAATAATTTTTTATATTGGAGTATTTTCAAAGGCAAAAATACACTACCTTGCCAATTCTCTAGACAATATTCACCTTAAGAAGGCACTGTTGTGTGTATAACTACCTTTGAATTCTGTATTACCACTCATTAAAACAAGAAAAAAGAGGAAAATAAATTTTTTGGAATATAGCAACGTTTTAATATAGTTAGTATTAATCACGCTATATGTCATTCCTTTCATGTGAACACATATCTTATTCCATTGCAAGCTTTAGCAGATAATACAATAGTTTGATAACATGTGCTATGTAAGAACATCATTTGATAAACACGTCAGACGTGTAAGACCACTTTCTCTTTATTCACTAACACCCTGATATTTAGTACAAACATCGGGAAGCTAAACTGCGGGCGGAAAAGCCCTTGCAAATTCATTTTGCAGGAGGTTTGCACAGGCATGGGCTATAGCCCCCGTCTCCAGGAAAGGCCTATACAGAAACCTACAATGTTGCACTCAGAATTAAATCAAATGTTGCAAGGTAAGAATTGATATAGGCTTGCTTCAGATAATCAAAAACCATTTTAACAAGAGATATTTCTTCCTTTCAAAAAGCCTCTTTTAAAGAGCAACTTAAACAATAAAATCCACATACCAAAGGTAGTGTAGAAAATAGAATGAAAACTTTAAAAAGGTTGGTAAGAATTGTAACTTTTAAACAAAAGAAGATCATTTTCTGACTGTTCTTGTTTTTAAGATTACTACCTCAGAATGAAAAACAGTTCCATCACAACAATTGCTTTGCTATGCAGAAAGCCACTTTTCATTTTTTTGCACCCAAAACAAGAGAAGTTTAAACTTAGAAAGGCAAGAGGAAACATTTATAATCATGATTAAAAGGTTTATTGGACTAGACAAAAAACCTTTTAAATTCTAGCAAGGTATTTTTTTGCTATAAAATGATGATTCCAAAACTTCTCTTCTCTGGAGCAATGTTGGCTGTTTGGACAACACATGTGTTGAGCTGTCAGAATGAGTTTAAATTAGCATATCAATGTGCATGCAATGTGCAAATGGAGAAGAAAAAATCTCTAGAAATCAATAGAGTAAGCTGAGTAAGCTGAGTAAGCCTAAAAACTGAGTAAGCCTAGATGAATAACAGCAACCAGGGAAAAAAGAACACGAGAATGACATTGATACAACCAAGATGGGAACTGGTTTAGCATGCTGTTAAAATAGTTAAGATCAAGGTACTTAAGAATCGTTGATTAAGAACCAAATGAAACAGATATTCTGTACATTTCAGACAAGTAGCAGAAATGATGAAGGCATTACAGGTAGTTGCCCCCATCCTTCCTTACTTATATTTCAATATCACAGACAATCCAAGCAATACCCAATAAAGCATATTGGAGAAGTTATCACAGTGAGCAGGGAAGTTCATAAGTGACAGAACTCAAAAGTTTAATTAACTTGAGCTAATAGAGGGGGGAGCTACAGGGAGTGATCAATTAACAGGAATGATAAGAGTACTAGAAGTAAAGTTGTATCTTACAGCTCTTTTAATTATAAAGCCATTTGGTAAGATGGGTATTACTGTATGGCCAGGCTGGAAAACTTGCATAATTATGCTCACAGCAACACTAGACTTCTTGTGCTCGCACCTCACACCTCACACCTCTAGTGACCCAAAATATCAAGAGATTCAAATATCAAACTATAGTAAGCTTCTGCTCACAGGTCGCAGCTAATAATGTGCCGTTGGTCTTATTGATGCATCTGCAAAATCATACATGTTTTCCAACCTGGCTGTATGGCCTAGAAACATGTGAGCTGACAAAGAAGGTAGAAATGATCGCTTGTAAGAAAAAAAAGCTAAATGATATGGGTACCAAACTACATGATAGGAAAGGAGTGAGGAGATCTTAAAGGGACTGAAAGTATGTATCATCACTTAAATGGTCAGTGATATGATCTCCTGTTGAAGATAAGTGGAGTGAAAACCCTTTGAATAAAAAAAACATTATTTTGAAGAAAGGCACTTCAAAGTTCTAAATTGAGCAATTACACCATTGATGTTTCAAAATTAAACCAATTTATTTTAGATACCTTTATTATTACACTTGAAGATATGATCTTCCCAGAACAGAAGCCATCACAAGGTCTTCTGGGACTTGAACTTACAATGCCAAAAAACTCATTGTACACAAACTGCCCTCCCCAACAAAAACGAATTTCCAAAAAAACTCAAAAGCTAGTTTTGTTTAACATTCCATACTGAAATCGAATTGTATTTCTTTTTTCAAAAACAAACAGAAAAGCTTTGCTTGTCATAACTTGACATTAAGAGGCTAAACTAACAATCTCGCCGACTGTTTACCTACTAGACTTGTTCTGACAAAAATGCCCAGCGATGCTGCTTGTTAACGATTACAGTAGGCATGAGGAACTCGTGTAGGCCACAGAAGGCCTTGATGATTTTCGCAATTAATAAGCAAAATTTGTTCTATGATTAGTCAATTTCAAGATTATATTTAAATAAAGTATTACCTTTCGACGGTCAAGCTCGGGTGTGTAAATGAAACCGCAGACAGAGAGGATGAAGTTCTATAGGATAAAAACAATTGCTCACTTGCAGCACGACCTGAAATTCGTACAAAGCAAGAGCTTGTCTTTCTTTTAAGCCCTAGGCTTCGTTCTAGCTGTTATCTTCAGCTTCTCCGACAATGTTATTTGCTGTTTACATTTATGTGTTAGGCCTATCTATATTTGCGACATTCCGCGTTGATTCCACCAAATGAGAACACGGAAGCTACCCTGCGCTCCAACGCAACAACCATACTTTAGATCACAGGGAACCAACTGCAGGGACCTTACACCCTTTGAAAACGTGTTCCCTTCCTTTGGGATATCTTATTTTATTAAATCACCAGCAAAAGGGGGAGGAACAATCTGTTCAGAAATTTGGCTGAATTGTCAGAAGATTCGGGTGAAACATTTCTGAAAAAAATTGGCTGCTCTGCATCTTTGCGATACGGTTTCGTATGTTTATTTTAAAATTTGCTTTTTGTCTGAAAGTGAAGAAAGTTTCAAGTGATTTCTGAAATAAAGTAATAAATTCATGTTTCCATGCTGTTTTTTTGTTTTCACGCTACTGGCATTTCCAAGAGACTGAGTCATCCTCCGTCAATGGTGTCACAAATCGCTACTACGCAAGCAATATGATTGCAGCGACGGGGTAAGACTCTGGTCCTGAAATTCTTATGGCTCCCCCACACTGGAAAACATATATGCTTTGTGTGTTACGCCAAAAATCTTTGTTGTACAACGGCGGATTTCTTCGGTAAAATTTTGGCGTAATTGCTTTGGCGTGGCGTCAAGTGCAAGATTTGCATTCGAAAGGTTGCTGATGTGGCGTAACACAGTGGCGTCACCAGCCCGAAAAACTAGGGTTGGCAAACAAATATTTCTCGACCACGCCTTTCAGACTCTCGAAAAACGTTGAAAACGCCTGTTTTAGTATTTTTATCTATTTCGAAATTTTTGGAAAAAGCAACTTTCTCAAGCAGCATTTTTCGTAACGTGGGCTTTTTTGCAAGAACGAAGTTCGAAATTTATCTGATTATGCCCCCAAATTTTATTTCAACAGATTTCGAGAAATTAGATAATTGACCTCTTGGAAAGCTGGGGTGAACAAGTCCATCCCATGGCGACGCCACTGGTGCAATATTCAAAAAGTTATCTAAAGCTTTTATACACTGCTTTATTTCATACACTGCATTAAATTACAAAAACTCCAAAACAGAGCAGCAAGAATAGTAACAAACAATGATTTTGTGATACATCTGCAGCACCTTTGATTCACGTTTTAGGATGGTCTACATTCGAGACACTTATTCACCGTGAAACTTCAACTATGGTCTTTAAATGTTTGAACAATCTAGCCCCAGAAGACCTTAGAGGGTGCTTTTCTTAACTGTCAGACTGGCATAATCGCGGTCTTCGTAGCTCAAAGACTGGCCTGCTATTACCCCGAATGAGAATATCTTACGGATAAAAATCCTTTGCTTATCGTGGTGCAAAAGTTTGGAATGATCTTGACTTAGAATCTAAATTGTTATCCTTTATCCATTGCTTTAAATCGAGACTTAAAACTTACAAGAGTCTTTAACATGGACAAATCCGTCCTTCTTCCGTTCCTCTGTCTTTCTTTTTATTCTTTTGGCTTGTATTATATTGTATTTATATACTTAATTAAAATAACTCGGTATTATTAGGTATTTTTTTCACAGGGCCAATTGTAAAACAGGCTTCTACACTGAATTGTTACTCTGTATAAATAAGCTTAAAATGAAATGAAAATTGCATGTTTAAGCGCGTTCACTTTGAACCACTTTGAGCCTGTGTTATTCTGTATTTACCTCCAGTTTATACTGTACAATGGAAAATCATACCAAATAAAGATACCTAACATAATGCATTAAAACTGAATGAATATATAAACAAACAGAAACGTTTGTTGGAATGCAAGAACACGTGTGCAGGTCCTACCCTGTGTTACCTCTTACGTTGATCTGCCTTAGAAACACTCTTTTTTATAAGAACAATTTGATAAGAACATGAGCCTCAAAATTGATCAAAAGTTAAGAACAAATTAAGAACGAGCTGAGGTTGAGCTACTGTAAAATGTAACTTTAAGCAACGTTTCATCTCAAAACGAGGATTTTAGCCATGTGGGTACTTTATCGGTGAGTATTCAAACTTATCGGCAAACTTGTCTCAGTCACTTTGTTGGCAAATGAGGCGTCAACACCTCCCTACAGCGAAAAAGCTAGTAACTGTCCTGCTTACACCCTAAAATTTTGAGAACATATCAAGAACAATACAGCCTCAGATTTTCGAAAGAATTATAAACAGTCAACCTGAACTTAAATTTCCTGGTTCTTAGGAAAAAAGAGTTTCGCCCTCTCTTTACGCGAAAAAACTTCTTTAGTAGGCAATAAATGAAAATAGTTTTAAAAAACGGCACGATTTGAGAACGGTATGATTAAATCAAAGGCAAACTGCTCTTTTGTCGCTTTTCGAATCCGGCCGCCCCCCTCCCCAATCCTTAGAAAGTTGGTCTCGGAAAAATGGGCGTTGTCGCAAAATTTTTATTCTGTTCGGCTTGAACCAAGCGCCTCAGAAATGTCACATGGCCCAGACTATTGGCATTTACCAATGGCAAATCTTATCTACGATATATTTACGAAAGACAGCGTCTTCCTGTACCCTTACGGGTGTGGTCTGCAAAACAAATCCTGTTAGTAGACTGTTAGTAGCCTGGCTTTGCGTGGCGTGGCACTTGAGCTTCGTGTAGCTTAGGGAAGCTTGCGGTAAAAAATTGTTGAAAAAAAACCTGGCGGAAAATCTATGGCGTGCAAAAAGTGATCCAAGGATGAAAATCCAGGTTATCGTCTTAAGAAATCAATTCTAAGCACGTTGAGTTCTCATGCTAGTAGACTTGCAAACTGATTGTCCGCAGCCTGTCCTCTAACCTATCAACAATTGTTTGTAAAATCTCTGTTTTTTGTAAGATATTCACTGCTTGCGCAAGGCAAACCAAATGGGCTGTTTGACTAGTGCAAAGTTTTCTCGGCAAAAAGACGCTATCAAGGAAATATCTATATCACATTTTTATCAATTTTTAAAATACAAAAAGAACCTGATACAGGGACTCCGACGAAAGTTTGAAAATTGGAGGTCAAGTGCAAATTAGACTCATGACAAAGGATTTTGCAAAAAAAGTCGTTTCTAAAAAGTCGGGGCAAACCCTTCTTTCGTCGGAGGCCCTGTGTTATATCTACAGTAAACAATTTAGATATACATTGCACATACAAATACAAAATCCTGAACAGAATTACTATTTCTAGAATTTAAAGCATATCAAAAGCAGAGACGTCTTTTGGATTCAGCGTTGGAGCACCTTAATTTTTACAGTTCGAAGACCACTAAGTATTGTTCACGTGCAGTGGAAGTCCTCATCTTCCTTGAAAGAAACAAGACATTTTCATATGCCCTGGCAATCAAAAACTGCACGTGTTAGAGATGACCCCCTTCTAACGAGATATTTATGAATTTTCATATTACTCCCTTAAATCTATGGACTTCTACCGACATTATCGAGTATTTAAACTAATGAATGACAATTTCTTTATACAATACATAACATACAATAATATTTTTATGGATGTTGTAAGATATCACAATTGCAATAAGCCCTTGCTATATCAGATTAAGTAAGGGCACGCACAATAACAACTGATACTCAATTTTTAACAATTCTGTCGAGAAGGCGAAATGCTGACTTTATTCTCAGCCAAGATAAGGAGTTTCTTAGAAGCTGTGGGCTGCAGGACAGGGGTTTAGATTTTAGGGTATGGTTAATTAGATCATGGAGGCACTGTTCCCTTAGGTTCGATTTCTTCGTAAAATAGTCGAAAGTAGGTTAAGATTTCTTCGTTTAGAACACAAAACAGAGCTCTAAAACTCCTAAAAAGCACATTACTAAAAGGACTTAAAGTTAATAAGCAATAGGCATGTTCTTATCTCGGTTTCAAGGATATTATTCAGTTCCACCAATAATGAAAGTAACAATTAACAAATTCTTTTCTCATGTACGAATAATTGATGCATTGTGACTGAGTCAGAAAACAGATTAATTCAGCGATTCATTCATAGAGAAACGAGCGTGATTATATCTGCGACACTCGGTATGAGGAACTAACGATACTTCAACTGGCCTCTTAGCGATCATACTTCTGGTTTTTCCAGTCATAAGACAAAGGTTGGTAAGTATTTTGCGTAGCTGCGTAATTCAACTGTTGATACATGCGCGGATCCCCAGCATCCGGGGCTGTGACAGCATTTGGTGCACTCGGATCTTGGTCCCAAGCTTGTGCATAAACCGGAGGACCTGCGTCAATTTCACGATAAACCGGGCTGGTTTGAGGTTGGGAATCGTCCAGTTCACGGTATACCGGCTGCTCGTTCAATTCTATATCACCTGGGCTCATATAAACTTGTTCACCGCCTTCAAGTTCCTTGTACACAGGCTGCTCTCCTGATTCAAGTTCCTTATAAACTGGGTCGGAGATTGGAATGTTCGTGTTATACAAAGGGTTACCAACATCATTCTTCCTCCCATTACCAACTGGTCTACCCATTGTGTCATATGTGTAATCATACACCGGACTTACAGGGCTATCTACTCCGTTCCTTCCATTTAGATCTAGAAATTTCATAGAGAAACATGAAACTGTCTATAACTTTTAAGACCATTAGAGCATATAATTTTGATACGAAAACTAAAAAACTCTAACAAGGAATTGGTAACAATGTTTTAAGCATGATTAAGTATTAAAAAAGTCACAACAATGAGAGACTTCAATCTTTCAAAATCGACTTTGAATTAAATTTTGCCAGATGATAAATTTTATCAATATATTCCTATTTAAAAGACATTCTAGAATTTTACAGGAGCAGGCTGTAATTATCCAGAAAACTTCGCAGTACAGGAGGCAGGAGGGGGCTATCATGTCTGAAATGTCTACCACTTTGATAGGTATCTTCAAATGACCACAATGAAAACTACTTTCGCAGTAACTTAACTACAAAATAGCCAAAAGTGAAGTAAGAGAATCAACTTTGCAGGCATTTAGTCAAGTAAATAGGCGTTCTCTGCAGGGGAGGGTGGTCCTTTGCTTTCTGCGTGATCGTAATAGCTTAATGTGACTTTGGCGCCCATGGTTTACAACTGATCGTTGACGAAACCTGTTCAAGATCAATACGAGGTAGCATGTGACCAGTCTCAGGTACACCAAAAGTACTGAGGCCTGCATATCATGATTTGGTTGTATGGGTATACTATCTCTTTTTAGCATGGAATGATGCCTTTAAAAACTTACCTTGAAACTGCAAAGTTCGTGAGGAACTATTCTTTTCACTTGAATTTCTAAAAGAAAATACCCATAATTACCAAAAATGTCAATACAGTGGCAACGAGTAGTTCAAGATGCTATTGAAGTATCAAAGTGACACGGCATCAAAAATCTATATTTCATTTTATTTCTAATTTTGACCACGTTAAAAAGCTAAATATTCAGCTAAATATTCTCAAAATTGATCGAGATAGGGCCAATGAAGACTCAAAGTTTGCTAATGGATCACAGTCATTTAGCCCCGTTTCTTAAAAATACGAACCAAGACGAAATTATAGTGATTTGATGGGGAAAGAACCCGTGCTCCAGTGGCCACATCTCAGCCAATTTGTAGCAATTCAATTAATGGTGCAAATGTGGAGGCATTTCTCAGTGCTCGGGCTATATGGTCAAAACTGAAAAACATTAGAAATAGATTTCTGCGATGTCACCACTTAGGAGTCATCTATTGCTATGACTCGTTTTAGGAGTCATCCATGTTTAAACTTAGCTTCAGCCTTATTACATTGTGTAACGATCAAGAACTGATATCCGCTACTGTGTGTAGATCTACTTTTTAGATTGAATTTGTAGAAACTATGCGTAATGCTAAACGAACATTTTCCTATGTTTGATTAAACATGAGTAAACTGGTAGGGTTTTAATTTAGCTTTACCTATGTGAAATTTTCAAGCCCGCTTGAAACCAGTGATACAGGGGGGGAGGGCTTTATCCTTAAAGAAGGTAGGTGACAAACTTCTGTTTTTCCAAACCACCTACCCTATACGGGCTGATAGGCCTTGCGGCTGACTACCCGCCGCTTTTATTGAAACTTTATTATATCTCAAAGCGTTTAGAGATCTTTGGCTTTCAAGCCCAGTGTCTCACAGTCCTTTACCTTACCTCTCCCAACCAAAAATGTTGAGAAAGGACCAAGCAAGTTATCTGTAAATTGCGCTGTTTTTCATAGTAAACGTACCCCTTCAAACTAGTTGCACTAATATTTTCAATTTCATACTTTCGTACATTATATACTTATCGGATAAGTATATACTTATCGAAATATACTCATAAATATAAATATATGTAAATTGAAATACACTTAATTTGTAATTAAAGTTTTTTGCAGGTAAAGTCAAACAAATTTATTCCATGGTACCCCGGGCAAAGAATTTTATAATGAAATGAAACCTGTAAAAATCTATCAAATGAGCAGCCCCCGTCTTAGATTCAAGAACGTTCGCATCAAACTCAATCATTACTGTGCATGTTCTTTGATTCTAAGAAGGGGGGAGCCCATTCGTTTCTCTTGCTTATCCCCCTTGCGAATTATTGTTACAAAAAAGCTAAGATTATCCAACCGCCTTTTCTGTAAGCATAGATGTAGGAGAACTATGAACGGAGAAACTTAAAGAAGACTCTTACTTTTTGTTCTGTCTTCGTTTCTTTAAATACAGAAACAGAACTATACATGTAATCAAAACAATGAATCCAACACATAATCCCGCAATCAGTCCTGCTTGTGACTTCTTAGTCGCAGTTAACATTTTGTTTTCTCCCTTGAAAACTGCAGTTGTTGACGCCTGATTCCTTGTTGCCTATAAACAAAATACATTATGTTAAAAGGAGCAGAAACTTGACAAACTGTCTGCGTAACGCATCAAAACGTTTTTTCGAAGGGGATTATGACCCTTCTCATGCCTCTTCTCATGAGTGTTAGAAGATCATTCTTACATCGAAAATTTATTGTTCATTCCGTTTCCGGTAACTCCGAATAAAATGTCCGCTTCTTTATTATAATCATACCACTTACAAACTTATCTTTCTAGCTACCAAACTGATTTACATTGGCTCTGGGGTGCATTTTCTGTATGCCCTTTGTATTATACTAGAACTAGAGTAATCTTCCACTTTTCCAATGTATGAAGCAGAGAAGGGCAAGCTCTTGGTTAAGGGATGGGGTTTTCCACAGTTACGAAAGCCGTCACTCAAAGTAAGGCACACATTCGAAGACAATAGATAGATGACTGCAAAATTTTTCAAGATTGTTTTTGTTAGAGGCATCCTGCTGAAGGTGACAAAGGGAAATAGAAACATGGCTGAAGCAGCTGCATGATATTAAAATTACGTCATCATGAGCCAGTCCCAGACCCCTCAAAAGATTAGTCCTTTGAAAATGTCTAGTCAATTGAGTGGTGATAAACACTAATTAAGCAGCCGTATAATGAAGTTAGTGCATTTGGCTTTGCACTGGTATATATTAAAATGCTGAATTCTTTATAGCAGTGTAGTATAAATAAGGAGATTGAGTCTATTTCAGGAACGGAACAGCTGGTTTTATAAAAGCTTTTCATAGACATAGTTCGGTAAATATCCGGTACTGTTAATTACAGGTATTGAATCATCAATTGAGAAATCATTAAACGAATGGCTTGATAGGCAAAGTTGCTGCACAAGTATGGGGAAAGTATGATAGAAACAGAACCCACAATCCTAACACCAGACACAATCATAAAGCATTCAATTGTGTACTTGTGCAGAAAGTTTATTACGAATTTACGAAAAGCAATAAAATTGCCCGTGCAATAATGCACTGCCGTTTATTAGTTGAATCATATACTTTTCGAGAATCATATCACTCGTTCGTTTCATTTACTCTGATAAAGCCCTGTATGCCGGGGCGAAATATTAGTATATTCCTTTAAATTTAATTTATTTTGAATATTTTATCTCGTGACATTGGATTCTCGTCGTCGTTTTGCTTTGTTCCTGTATATCCCCCGTAACAACACTTATTGCAAGATTCACAGAATCCGGCGGACAGCCTATCCTGCGGTTCTTCCTTCTTACACATTACTTCTCATAGATGACAGGCATTTCTGAGTATATTTAAATCAAAACTCTAGTAGGTACATGGCATCTCGAAGATATCGACTTCTACCTTATACTCTGTCAGTAGACGGCCGTTTGCGTCTTTATTATTTGCTGTCAATTTCGGATACATACGCTAACTGCAAGGCCTCTTGCAATTGTTTTTAATCGTACCTCGGGGAGCTGAGCTCAGTAACCTAAACAGAGTATAGTTTGCGGGACAACCTGCGTGTTAGCGGGAAACTGTTTACAACTCCTGAAAGTCACGTTTAAAAATTGCAAAATGTGAATAAGCGAATTCACATTCTAAACCTTTTCTAATCTCTCAAGACAATTTAACAATGGTCCTTGAAAGCCCTCAATAAGACAGACTCTAGATAAAGTGGTCAGGCCAGGACATGATCACTAAACAGTCAACCAGAAAAAGAGAAAAACAGAATAGCTCATTGGCGGCACAAAGTTTGCACCTTCCGGTATGCTATGAAGACAGGGTTCCCCATGATGAGCTGGTTCTTCTTTATAGGATACGTTTGAGCAAGCCCCTTTTCCAGGCGATATCAAGTATTCAACCCCTCTCCCCCTCCCAGAAAAATTTCAGAGTCAAAAAAAGGGTTCAGTTTTCTACTGGAAAATCAGCCCAAGCCTTAGAAAAAGGGATATTAATTGAATCAAAAAAGGGCGCGGTATTGGTGTACGAAATTCTTTTGTTTTAATGACTTTCCACAATATCTCAAGCTTTGGAAAATATTTTTGGAAAAAAGAAGAAGAACACGGTGCAATGTTTTGAATAAATTAACATAATATGACGTAACAGTACTTAGAGTTGAGGCCATGGAGTAGAACGTGTAATATGTGAGCACATGATTAGGCCCATTTTAACAACATAACACACGGGGGTTTACAAATGATATTTTAATTTCTTTGGTCTGTCAATTGCCTTTCTTGCGTTCAACTATATGCAAGCAATCTTTCTAGAGTCAAAGACCACCATTTCGCCCGACACTAAAGATTTGCTTGGCTCTTCTCGTGGTCTCCTTCGCCGCTGAGCCAATCACAGCCACGAAAGGTGCAAACAAACTTAGCCCAAAACCGAAAATTGGGCATTTTGATCACCCTCCGGTGAAAAAATAACGTGTAAAATCTGCTGTGATAAATTTTTTTAACCATAACTCTGGCAAATAAAAAACTAGAATTAAATGCTGAAGAGTTACCTGAGTCGTGTATGGTTGATGACTTGTTGACTGCTTCGTGGTGGCTAAAAAAATCGAATTATCAGTCAATATTCATTTTTTTTAAAAAAAAGCTGGTTTAAAGTAGGCGACAAATATCTTATGTAGGCCCCCGGTTCCCCTCCGTCAGATGCCCTGTCTCACATTGCTGACATTACGTACATGGGAAAGCCGACGGCAAAATATTACTTCTAGCTTTGTGTATCGTTATTAAGTATTTCACAAACGTGTTAGTGAAAAGTGATCGCTTTAGGGACACGGGGGCGGCTTATTGCAACATAAAGGGGGAAATCGCATATGGGGGATAGGGAAAAATAATCAACATCTGTAACTAACTAGATAAAGAAGAAAAAAAGTGAGGGAAAAAAGAGATCATGCTGTAGTAAAATGTCAGTAGCTTGAGCGTCGATAAGTCGCGTAAAAGTAGAATAAAGTCACAGACCCCAGATATAACAAAATTAAACGTAAACCTAAGTCAGAGCGTATCTTCGTTCTGACACAAGCAAGTACCAAGAAAACCAGTGCCAAAAAATGTTGGTGGGTGAATTTTCGGTGGAAAGAAGAAATTTCGGTGAGTAGGGAAATGAAACATTTTCAGTAAGTTCTATTTTCAATATATAATTATCTGGAATGCAATCATAAAAGTTACAAAAAACGAAAATTTTAATGTCAGCCCAATAAATGGACCTAAAGAGCAGGCAAGAATATCAAATACGCTTACTTAGAGGGGTCTTTTTTATTTCATTTGTTGTCACCGATGGAGTGAAATAAATTGCAAGCGTTTACATTTCGCAACATTTTCGATAGTCAATCACAGCAAAGTGATTAGAAATTCTGATAGATTGTGAGTTAAATTGAGAGAAATCATGAAGAGCCAGTAGGAGCAACGGTTCAGCTAATAGAGAACTCAAATGTCTTGGATATAGATCTATATATTGCCCTCTATAGAGGGCGAAAACGAAGAAAGTGAAGATGCGCTGGATATCTTATTGTTGATGACGAAGGAGAACAAGAAACTGCAAAAAAATTAGATGTAAAATTATACGCGAAAAATATCAAGGATTAGCGTTTTATAATTTCGGTTTCCAAAAACTTTGGTTTCAAAAAATTCGGTAGGAGTAATTTCCGGTTGTCCTGCTTCACTGAAAATACATCACCCCCGAAATTTTCGGTACTTAATGTATGAGCAGTAAAAAAAGTCAAGCGGTGAGATGCTATAAAAATAAAAATGAAACCCTTGAAAAAGTATCTCATTAAGCAATAAAAATTGCTCATTTTTCAACATAAACAAGGGCTGCGTAAAATAGGCCCCAACCGTAAGCATTTAACATTTTGGCATGCCAGGAGGCTACATAAATGATTTTGCTGACGTTTCGCATGCACCATACATTTCCAGTGTGTGAGGATACAGAAGTTCCATTATCCGAGTAGGTATTTACAAAACCAATTATTTTCTTTTTATCAATTAACAAGGACATGATAAGTATTTCAAAGTTGAAGGTGTACAGACAGGTGAAAAAAGGACCCATGTCTCAAATTTGGCAAAAAATTCAAGGTGCTACTTCTTGGAAATTGAAATTTTTTCTGATTTTAGGAGGCATAAGCACCTGGTGCACCCCCTATTCCGAATTGGACGTCCCTGGTTGAAAAATACGTCTATGTTTCTATCATACTACGCTCGCCTTTACCTTGGTATTTATCGTTTCTTTATAATCTCACGCGAAGTCCTTCAGCTCAGTGAACATGGTAATTATCAATGCTTTAATCAATTTCACAATCATTGAAATTTTTATCAACCAATGTAATGTAACGAATAATGTCGAAATGCGCGCCATTTTTGAAAGTAACTTCATTTTAGGCCAAATAGAAGCAATAGAGTTCAACAAATCCCAGCTCATACCTTAATCCTAGCCTAAATCCTACCTAGCCCTATCAATCATTCCCAAATGCTTATTGTTGAATATTTAAGTGAGATATTTTATATTTTAGTGTAGAATATAGCGAAATACATGCCCATCCGGATTTCCGCCTGCCTCGGTTTCTTCAACAACGTGAAATACATAATACGCAAAAGGACACTTCCCCGAAACCATATTCCTTTTTCTGTTTGTTAATATAAACAAAATGCTTTACTTGTGTATGTCCATGCTTCTGAATTTCGTATGCATTTATCCAACACCTCGACGTACAGTAAACCTGGGTTACAGATGCATCTTGTACAGAAGTCGCCTGCCTTCTTTATGCACCGAGCTTTTCGTTGCCCACAGTAAATGGCTCTTAGCCCTTCTACAGGTGCTTTATTGGTTAAAGTCTTAGACATGCTGTAATAATTTAGTCACCAAAAGACCGTTCACGGCCTACTTATTTCGAAAAAGTCCCGTTGAAGAATAGGCAGCACTTGCAAGTAGCGTTTGACAACATGTCATACGTCAGGTGATTATCACCGTGACTTTCACAAAAGCTGTCAAATGCTATTTCCGCAGTATGAAACACTTGGGGTCAAAATCAACAGAAGAACATTTATCAACTGATCGAGAGGGACAAAACAATTTTTGGGGGGTACAAAAATTTGAAAGGATTTGAAAAAAGCAAATATTTGAACACGTTAAGAGTAATGACCGAAAGTGAAAATTTTTAGCTAAAGGATACAGAACCGCGAGTACATGATTCTTTCCTTTCCCATTCTCCTTCGCAATTCCCCTCCCCTGTTTTACTTCCTTCACTTTTTGGTAATCCCTTAAAATCTAGACTTAGATCCAGGGAACCCCAGATATTGATACCCCAGAAATTACAGAAATATGATTGTGAAATAAACGGGATTGCTTTTACAAATGTCTTTTAAATTCACAGTACCAAAGTCTCGAACATTTATCAATTTTTCACGAGGGAACGAGGAAGGGGCAGAAATCCTTTTGTTTTACCTGAAAATCCCTAGAGATCCTTTTTCGATGGAAATCTTGAAGGTTTTTCGCAACAGTAAATTGTCCCTCATAAACATTAGCACTTTGACAATACAGGCATTAGAGGCGGAACTTTCAGAGAAAAGTTGATACCAAGGCTGGTTTTTTCATGGGGAAGACACTGGTTCTGCTTTGATTGTTGTTGTTATCGGAGGGGAATACCCATTCAAAAAATTATTTCCTTTTCAAAATTTAGAAAACGATTTTCGTACGAACAGAAACTGATCCTCGTCCTCGACAGTTTGCAGGATACCGGAAAAGTCTAAATTTTTGCGTGCGATGGGAGTGTCGGTCACGTCATTAACAACCGTTGCACCTTCAAAGTGCGACAAAATTACCTTATATACGATATATAGTACGAGCCCGGCGGGTCCACCCTCATTGTCAAGTGTAAGTGTCTTCAATAGGTCTGAGAAAGGTGTTCAATTTTGTAATATATTTAGGACAAAGAAAATAGAAAAAGGGTGTATGATATGGGAATCTTAATACAGTTTCTAATTTCTCAATGTTTGGCCTTATTTCAATTACTTGATTTTAATAGGAAAAAGGGTATAAATTTTATTTGGTTTCAAATAAAAGGGGAATCAAATTGGAATCAAATATCAGAGATAAGGGTAAGTTTTCTGGACCCCCAGACACGGGCGCTTACACTTGATAGTGTGAGATGACCATACGAGAAACTTAAAAGTTGTATGGCAATAAAATGGTTGCTAATGTTGAACCAAAGATAAGGTCTTTGCTAATATATAAACCTTGTATTTACTTGGAATAGAAGCTGTTATAGGTGATGTAGGTTTGGCTGTTGATATCTGGGTTGTTTTATCCGTTGATGCAACCGTTGGAAAGCTTTTCTCTGGTGTCCATGTCGATGTTGATGTGGACTTCACTTCTGTTTTACGTGCCTTCATCGAAGACTCAAGTGTTGTTGTGCTTGGGGAAGAAGTCGATGTGACGATTGGTGGTGTAGTTGGTGGCGGTACCTCACAGTAATCCAAGTCTCGATAATAAACTAGGCCGGTATTGCAAACACAGGTTGTGCATTGATCGTCCCAGCAAGTCGCATCTCGAGCGCTACAAAAACGAAATTTGCGGCGTTTACGCGATTCAATATTTGGGAACTTGACTGGATAAGTAACCATCTTGATGCAACTTCTCTGGTTGTCGTTTGGCCTAAATCAGTTCAAAAACAGAACAATATGCGACCGTCTTCTACTTTCGCAACCCCTTGTGTTCAGTACGTTCCAAAACTAAATTTGTTCTAGCTCTTCAAGTTTCACTTTGTTGAATACACCAAATATGTGCAATAATCTGGACATTCGAGCTAAATTTTTTCTGCATGATATGAAATAATAGGAATTTCCTTTGACACGCGTGGTTGCGATTCACTGCTGATTCACAAAACACAATTTTAATTACACCGCCCATTCTTCTAACCACAATGACGCGAATAAGATTGAATATAGGACACTATCTCGCCAGCCCTGGTTGTTATATAGGTTGCCCTGACCGATGAATTCTATTGTGTTTAATTATGTTTACGTTTTTATGTTTAAAGTAATTTTTTCTAAGATACTTTCATCTACATTTCTACAAGATTTGGCGGAAATACCAGTCGTTGTTTTCAATGGCGGCGCCAGCCACTAAGCTCTGGGGGGGACAAACCAAAAAAATTTAAGCCACGCCCTTTTAACCACCAGAAAACGCCCTTTTATCAACAGGGAACGCCAATTTTATCCGAAGGGAACGCCTAAGACTAACTTTTGTTTGAAAATTGGCAGTTTAAAATTCATCGGATTACATCACAAAAAGTACGGTGTCAAAATATTACCCCTACCCCAACATTTTCTCATTGAATTTGGACGAAATACAAAATCGGTTCTGCTGAGAACTGGGGGGGGGGGACGTGTCCCCCCCAGTCCCCCCCGTGGCGCCGCTACTGGTTGTTTTATAAAATTAAAATTACAAAAACCTTTCTATAAAAAACGATTACTTGCATTTAAAAAGAGAATTCGAAATGCTCCGTACGATTCAAATCACGATTCACCATCAACTTGAGTAATAAAAAAAAATTCTTATAAAAATTCACAAAGTAAGAAATTTCCCATCGAGATCAGTTTTCAAAAGATACAGTCGACTCCGCTTGTAGTCACTTCGCTTAAAGTAACACTACTGGTTACAGTCACATAAAATTTAAACCCAAATATACAAAACTATCAAATTAGCTCCCCTTTACAGTCACGCATCGTTTACAGTCACAAGTCTTCAAGTAACATTTGGTGTCACTGAAACCGGAGTCTACTGTCCATATAGGGTGAGGTACACAATGGGAAACTAAAGTATTCCTTATATCTTATTAGTAAATTGATGTATTGTATAAAGTAAAGTTGCTTGTAGAAAAACTAAAATTGTGCTCAGAAACTGATTTTTTGTTATTATTCAGTTTAGAGTCAATGGACTTCAAAATAATTGAAGTATTAACAGAGAGAGGGAAAACAGAGAAAGTTGGATGGAGATAAAGAGGGAAAGAGTAAAAAAGGGAAGAGAGAAAGAGGAATAGAGGGGAAAGGGAGAGAGGGAAAGTGGGAAAGAGGAAAGGAGGAGAGGAGGGGAAAAAAGGAGAAGAGGGAAGGAGGGAAAAGGGAAAAGAGGGGAAGAAGAAAGGGAGGGAAGGAGGGAAGGAGGGAAAGAGGAAAAGAGGAAAAGAAGGGATGAAGAAAAGGAGGGAAAGAAGGAAAGAAGGAAAAAAGGAAAAGAGAAAAGGAGGAAAAAGGAAAGAGGGGAAAAGGGAAAGAGGGAAAGAGGAGAAGAGGAAAAGGAGGGAAAGTGGAAAAGAGGGAAAGAGGGGAAGAAGGGAAAGAGGAAAAGAGGAAAAGAGGAAAAGAGGAAAAGAGGAAAAGAGGAAAAGAGGGGAAGAACAAAAGGAGGGAAGAGGAGAAGTGGAAAAGAGGGGAAGAAGAAAAGGAGGGAAAGAAGGAAAGTGGAAAAGAGGGAATGAAGAAAAGGAAGGAAAAAGGGAAAGAGGAAAGGAGGAAAATGGAAAGAGGGAAAATGGAAAGAGGGGAAAAGGGAAAGAGGGAGTGTTGGAATAGAGTAAAAGGGGGAAGAAGAAAAGGAGGGAAAGTGGAAAAAAGGGAAAAGGGAAAGAGGGGAAAAGGGAAAGAGGGCGAGTTGGAAAGAGGGAAGAGGAGAAATGGTAAAGTGAAAGGGAAGAAAGGGCTACGGAGAAAAGGGCACGGCAGAATGAGGGGAAGAGGGAGAGTGTTTAAGAGGGGAAGAGGTTTAAAAGGAGGAGGGGCAAAATGAAATATAGAAAACAAGGGAAGAGGGGAAAGGGGAGGACGGAATTCAAAGGAGGAATGAAAAAAGGAAAGAGGGGAAGAGGAGAAACGCAAACTGAGAAGTAGGGAAGGAAGGGAAGAGAGAAAAGGAGAAAGGTCACTAAAACAGTTTGAACAAAATAGGTAAAGAAATAGTGTCAACGAATAAATCAAGAATCATTAGTGAAATTGCAAAACGCAGAAACAAAAAAGACATATTTGTATTGCATTAATGTTATTTGTTTCGAAAATGGCTTCATCTAAAACCACGATGCGGGTTTAGTGTAACCATTGTAAATTTTTTCGACGCTTAGAAAGGACGTCGCCACAAAATTCGGGACCCTACTCTTCAAATGTGAAACCCAACGAACATCCTACTCTTCAAATATGAAACTAAACGAACAGAGAAACAAATTAAATTGTCTTTGTCAGAAGATATTTCTGTAAGACAAACTCCAACTGCCCATAGCTTAGTGTTGGGGAAGTTTCAGTGCAATTTCTAAAAGCTTTTATCCCATTTAAAAAAGTCAAATCTTTTTCTTAGCTCTTCATGACAATCTGGCTTGTACTCGTATTGTTTTAAGAGTATTCTGCCTCCAGGCACCGCGGAGCTTGAGAAAAGTAGGGGGGGTCTAAAAAAGTGGGGAGGCTAAAACCGTATAAAAAAAGGCTTTTCTGGTAGTTTGATACTTAATATTTGGCATTTTTTTGCAAAAAGTGGGGGGGGGGCTAAAGCGGTGCCTGGTCTCTGTGCATTTATTTTGTGCATATATCAATTTTTTGGATTACACTCTTCTTTTAAGAACAATTTTATAAGAACACGAGCCTCAAAATTAGTCAAAAGTTAAGAACAAATTAAGAACAAGCTGAGGCTGTGCTTCTGCAAAATGCAATTTTGAACAACGTTTTTTTCTCAAAATCGAGGATTTTTAGCGATGTGTGGGTGCTTTTTCGTCGAATATTCAAACGTTTCGGCAAATGAAGGTTGTCTCACTCACTTTGTTGGCAAATGAGGCCTGAACACCTCCCTAGAGCGAAAAATCTAGCACTCGCATTGCTTACACCCTATTAGATTAGGAACAAATTAAGAACAATCCAGCCTCAGATTTTCGAAAAAATTAAGAACAGTCAGCCTGAACTTAAATTTACTGGTTCTTATAAAAAAAGAGTGTATAGCTATAGTTGTGACCTAAAAAAGCTTGCTATTCTGCATTTTGCTAAGGGGCCGCTAAGAATTCAATGAAAAGTTGAAGCATGTTTCTCTGGATAAACTTTCTTGAAAATTTGAAAATTTACCTCGATCTTGAAAATTTAATGAAAATAAACAACTCACTTGTCTGATGTGATTTTGTGCTTGGTTTTTTCCTCGTTTTAATCGATCGAGTTGTGGTTGCCTTGCTCGTGCCAACATGGTTGGAACTTGCTTGAGTTGATTGAGCTGTTGATACTGTAGACTTTATTGTTGCTGGGCGATGTGTTGTCGTTGGGAGCGTTCTTCCGGAAGTTGTTGAGAGCTTTCTGGAAGTTGTTGGGGGCTTTCGGGTAGTTGTTGGGGGCTTTCGGGTAGTTGTTGGGGTATTTCTGGTAGTTGTGGTTTGCCGGGTAGTCACTTTGGTTGTTGGCGGTGTTCTACATGTGTCCGCTATGTAAAATGTTCCTTGTGTGCATCGGCAGCGGCAGCACCCAGAGGAATTCGGTTCACAACTAGCATTCCTGCCTGTACAGTAAGATGAATGACACTGACCACTTTTACCCTTTGAAGAACGATTTTCAAACTCAGTAATTAATGCCATCAGGCTTACCTCTTGATTCGAAAACGAATTTTTACTGTTTTCCACCAAAACATCCGAGTTTTCTGAAGCAAATTGAACTGAAACACAACCTTTCCTATCACGTGTTTATCGTCACAAGGGACGCTGACTTCGTGACTGTCAGGAAACCAATCCTCTACGTCATGACGCCATTGCTAATGATGAAACCATTAAAAATCTTATCTGTTGGCTCTCCCCGACACTTCAAGGTTTGTCAACGAAGGCTTGCAAATGTAAACATTGTCCTCCTTTTATTCAGAGCGACACACAACAGTTAAAATGCTTATGAAACTCTCATTCAAGTTTATTGATTTTCCGATAATCACATGATGTCTTAAGTCCGTAAAGAGAGAATTTTTGGCTGTTTTTAATGCTGACGGAAATAGCTTTAGCAGAAATAAAATATTTAACTTACTTTAGCGAAAAATAAAAAACGGGCCACGGGTAATTTTTCTGATGCGTGGGTGGATTGGAAGCAATGCTAGAAGTTTTACGTATTTTTGTTTATAGGAAACCGTCTATGAGAAACTGAGCCATACGATCAGGCTGGCGGGGAGCAGGGGCAGATTGTCCCAGGCCCCGAGCTGAGAGGGGCCTCAAAAACCTATACCAAAATTCCTAGCAATATAACAACAACACTGACACTAGCAATCATAGCTTTAATGACGTCATCACTAGCCTATCCTTTTTAATGCCCTAGGCCCTTCAAGCTTTCGGCCGGACTACCTATGATATCAGAAAAACTAATAACTCTTAAAGTGAAGAAAATGCTCGAAAGTAAGGTTTTTTCAAATATCGGATTAAAATTATTCTTCTCGGCGGTCAGACACCTATATCATGTTCAATTGCCATAGATAAATAGAAGGAAGAGCCCGTTCCAATTTTCTAGTTCCGCTTGCTCGAGTTTTTGTGGTTCTCGTACCCATGACATTATTAGGCGTTTTATTTCATGTCATGCTTATCTAATGTTACTGGTCTGCGTTTCTAAAATCTTGAAAAACCTTTTAGCAATAAAGTAGTTAAAAGAATAATCAAATTAGATTGCATCAGCCTCTGTAAATATGTTTTTTTGCTCTAGACTTGACGTAGGTCTAGACTTGACGAAACTTTTGACGTACTGCTAGAAGCTCTGTCGCTAGTTTTGTCGTGCCTGTTAAATCATGCTGTTATTTTTCGAACTTGTTGTTTTCAGTCGTTAGTCGTAAAAATAAGAATTTTAATTTTATCCGCCGTGGCCATATTTTTGAGCATTCCAGCCTACAACGACCTCTCGTTGGTAAAACCCCTCTTATAAGTGGTTTCACATAAGGCCTAAGTAAAACGTCGCTCTTTTCACGTGCCGAACCGATGCGACTGTACTGTAGGCAACTTTTAGAAGCCATACCCAATAACAGCCCCATGACTGCCCCCTACGTTTGTGTTAAAGATATTCTGTTGTGTAAATGCATCATTCAAACTGTTCACCGACTCTAAAAGGCTAATAGAAATTGCTCTTTCGTCTAAGATCAGTATCATAGTGAAAGGATTGTTCACATTGCAAAGGAAGGATTTCACCCAACCAAGCATAAACTGGCTTGTTAGGGGAACTGAGCCCCAAAAAATTATCTGAATTTTAACAAGGTGGCTGAGCCCCCTCCCCTAAGCCTCAGAGCTCCCGAGCCCTCGATCAGCCCGATCCCCTCGAATCCCCGATCTCCCTCAAAACCCCATCCTCCAAATCCCCGAGCTCCCGAGTCTCCGAGTCCCTCAAATCCCCGAGTACCCAAAACCCACTCCACGGCAACCCTGTAGAGAGGTAGCCCGTTAGTGATGGTTCCTTGTACCTGCATTTAAGAACTCACGTTTACAAGTACCTGTAAGCGATGAAGAGGTATTAAAGGCGACTTTGATAAGCACCTTGATTGCGCTTATTTTCATAAAAGGTTCCTGTGTAAACGATTTAGATAAGCTTCAATTTATATTTCGATGTGGATAAGAGGAGAGCAACGTTATCATCACCGAATTAAGATAATGGTATAGAAGACAGCTTTAAAGTTTAATTAAAATACCTTTGACCTTTTGCGAACTCAAATCCCGTATTACTTAAAGATGCATACTGAAAAGTAAAACCTGCCTAGGCAAAACTGAGAGTAGTAGGTTCTTAATAGCGGATTTCTACAGTATGAGTTTTGTGAGAGGCTCTTGAGGCACCGACTCTTTATAGGCAATTTTTTTCGTTTTTAAGATGGCCCTTAATTACAGCTCCCAGCTATGTTTTAGGCAAGCGCTATTCAAAGACAGCGTTGCTCAAACCTCCTTCGCAGTGTGGTCACAAAAGCTCACTCAATCCAATTTCATCGCAGTCTAAGAAACATTTTCCTAGGCCAAATTGCTAAGTACCAATTCTAAGTTTACCTCTCCAAGACCCTCACCTAAGGCATTCGGGTGAAATAGACCGTTTCTTATTCACTCTAAACACAAGCTTCGATTCCACAAATGCTACCGTATGCAATTTCAAGTGACAAGCATATTCATATGTTAATGTTGAGTCTATATGATTGATGATTAATGTAGTTGATAAACTTATCATGTATGCAGCAAGTCAGCAAGTTACGTTCTAAATAATTAACAATAATCTGCGGGTAAAAGCATGTGGGGCTAATTCAACTTGGGCTACAAATGAATAGCGATTCATGCAGGCACCGACTTTAGAATAGTAGATAATTTCTTCAAATCTTCCATGCAAACACTGCTTTGGCAAAACAACTTTTAACTCAACGTCGGATAAAGACTGTGGCAAGAAATTACCTTTGGCGATGAAAAGCTTCATGAAAATGCTTGGTTGGTATCTAGCAGAGGAAATTAAAGGTATAATTATAGCTTAATGTTTACAACTTTTCCACCAAATGAATCTTTATCTAACATTTTGTAATTAGCTAGATGCGTTTTTGTTTTGATTCGCACTCGTCTGATTTCTTGATAGTTTCATAGATGCACATTACGGAATTACAACTTCCAATCTCATACACCCTTTTCTTCTCAAATCGATGAAAGTATTCCAAAATTCCTTTATCCAGGCATTCTATTTATCAAAACAATTAAATCTAGAATTCACATCGCGAATTCTACATAAGGAGTAAATCTTCGTGCCTCTAATATATCTTACTTCTAAACTTTTCCGTTCTCTTTTACCTAGTTCACTGAAATATTGTCTCTGCATTTGAAGTATGTTTCTTGAAAAATGATTTGCTATGAGGGTTTATGGAAATGGTAATTAAAGGTGTTTCACAAGGCTTGCTTCTCGGACTTAATTTAGCTGCATTGTTAAAAGATCTACCTCATTCACTTCTCATACTGCCTTTTTAAGATTCGTCTGATTTCCTTCTTTAACCATGTATCACGAAATTATCGCAAAGATAGCAAAGATAGCATGGGGGCAGGAGGGTATATATACAATCCTGACAACTTCCAGATGCCCCTTTCATAAACGATTATAATCAAGATTTGGGCATGAATGAGAAATATAGTTCTTGGTTGAATATTCGCAAATGGAATTGAGCATATAAGTTTTGGCGCAATAAAGGGTATGGCTTTGATAAGAGGATGTAAAATGTTTACTTCAAAATAAGAAAACGGTAAGATTTTACAAGCAAAGGAATGATGAATATAAAGGTACAGTTTCTGAATTTGGAAAATTTAGAATATTGGTTCGGCAGTGACGTCATTTTGCATTCAATAACCGCAGGGTTTTGGAGACGTCAAAAAAGTCGAAAATAGAAAATGCGGAGAAGTGATGAGAAGTGAACCGGAAATTCCTGAGTATCGCGAATATGATAAGAAAATAGATATTCTAAGAGCATATTGGAATATAGGAAAAGATGTTTTCTGGATTCTGATAGCTTCTCAGAGAAAGTCATATCTTATATGATTTTGAGAGAAGGTGAGAATCTCCTCGTAAAAAGACACAAAACAGATGAAAGTTCCCAACGATTGAAAACACATTCGAAGAAGCTCTACTGTATTTAGCAGATGTGACAGAAAAGAACGAAACTTACTGAAAACCTGATCTTGCAACATTCTTAAGGTTGTTGAGAATAAAAGGGTCCACCATCAACAAATATATTCTTAAATACAAATATGTTTAAGATCGAAATTGACTTAGCTCTAAGCCCCTTTCATTGCGTGGCCCCATCAGCGTTCAAGCTTTTCTGACTGAACATGGTTGAATTTCGACTACAACCGTGCTTCCTTGCCTGACAATTTTTGGAACTGGCGACCATGATAAGGTACCTTTCCTTTAGCTGCTCGCTTAAAATCTTTCTTCTCAAACACCCTACTAAATCCAACCTTGCGCCACAGGAATGAAAATGCGACCTTTGACGAATAAGAAAAAAGCAAAAGCGTTTAGTTGCTAGATTCAAAATATAAGAAAATCTAAAAACGTCAGTAGACTTTTATTCTATTGTGCAAAGTGAATCACGCAAGCAACGCTAAGTAAGAGCCGGAGTATGGAAAGCAAGGATGAGAAGAGCTTTTTAAGGTAAAGAAACTAAAGTTGAGTTTTTCACATAGTTGAGTCTTTTAGAAAGTTGATTCTTTTGTAGCAGAATTATTCGCAGAAGATGTTGGCTATGCATACGTATGGAGTTTGTTTTCTTCTATGGTCTTTCTCAGGGCTTTATAAGATCTTGAGTAAAATGAAAATCCCAACTATATTTTCCTTTTTCCCAAATTTTTGAATCTGAAGCTAGACCTTTATCGTTTATGCAGCACAAAAGCAGACTGTTCCGGTACCTTCTTCAAACCTCACCCATATGCAGTAGAAAGTTCTTCACAAAAATTATTCAGCCAAGATGTGCCGCATTGCTGTACACCATAAAGGCAGCGCACGCCTTAGAAGGTAGCAAAGGATTGTGTTGTGTCAGTCCCATATCTGCTGTGCTTTCTTGGCTCTGGTTTCTTTATCTTTAATGCTAATATTTCACTGATTCATTTCATAGTCACCTGCAAAAAGGGACCTGGGACTGAATGACGTTTTTTCTGAAATTATTTTACTATACTTACCTTACGCCTACCTTACCGCTCAGTTTTAAAGACGGAAATGTTGTTTCGAAGCTACACACACTCGATACGTTTGCAGTTTGACCACAAATGTATGTGGGCTTAGCGGTTGCCGATTGGTAAAAACAAAGAACAAAAGCTAATAGCAGTTGATTTACCTGTTAAAACAACTGTAAGAGGAATTGTGAGCCAAAAAACACGTTGGCCGCCATATTTGCTCACTTTACTCACCAATGCAGAGATGTTGGAAAACAGCATGGTAGGGGGAGGGGGGGGCTAAGTGCCAAGAAAAGGGCAAAACAAAAGCAGCGTTAAGAAAATTGCATAATATTGCAAATGCATGGGGCAGCCTTTCCCAATATTTCCGTGCCCATGCCCTAAGTTGATCATGAACTCAAATTGCCTTTACCTCGAGCCAGTGTCATCAAAAAGATCTCAGGAGGTATTGAGATTCTGAAATGTGTCATATTTAAAAAGTTTTGTGAAAATTATCATATGCATCTGCTAAAGAAAGATGAAGAAAACTACACTTTCCCTATTACTTATGTATATGCATGTATAATTTTGCCATAAAAAAAACCACAATTTAAAATTAAGAAAAAGAAAAAGATCTAAGTACAGATATATAAAATTTACAGATAGAAGTTAAAAACATAGTCTGAAAACACCCCAGGCTAAAAATGGCAGGGATAGCATTAAAAAGGTCAATACGATCTTGTTTCCATAATGGTCCCTCGACTTTAAGTTGAATTATAGATTTACTTTTATATGATTCTTTTAATTGTAATTTCTTTAAGATTTAGTTCAATTTTTAAGCAGTATTTTAATTTATAGTTTTTTATATTTTAGCATGACCTTCTGTAAACCATTCTTTTAAACAAGGGGTTACCGTGGGTAAAATAGATAGAAATGAAAAACTTAAATGTTTCCTAACTACCAACAGCAAAAACAACGGTGGGAATCCTTGTTATTCAAACATTGCTATCCAACAAATGTTTATTTATTTTCTGTTAATATTATATAATATTTCAAGAATAGTACAATATGGCAATAAGCATCAAACTCTTGTTGTGATTGTCCCCTGAAACGTCAACTTTCAAACTCATTTAACTGTATCGACATACTTTGTAAATAATACAATTTCTAGAATCTTGAAGAAATTCTTCTCCTTTTTAGGACCGAAATATGAAAGATTGCCACATTCAAGTGAATGAAAACGAGTTGGAAAATTTTCCAATATGGAGAGGAAGAAAAGTGTCGCGACACCAAATGGAACGGCCACAAACGGCAAAGTTCCTAATGGGAATGCTGCCGCGGCCGACACTGAAGAGCATCGGAAGGGAACTACAATTGAAGATCTGGAACCGATTAAAGCAACCTATTCTAGTTTGTTTGTTTTGTCAGAGAATAACCCAGTGCGGAGGTTCACGCGCTATATTTCAACTTCAAAAGGATTTGAGTATTTCATTCTTGTCGCTATTATTGTGAATTGTATTCTTATGGCAATCAACACACAGCTCCCAGAAGACGATGCGAATCAAATGAACAGAATGGTCGAGCAAGCTGAGACCTATCTTCTAGGAATATTTTGTCTTGAAATGGTTTTGAACATAGTCACAATGGGGTTTATTTTGCATCCTGGCTCATACATCAGGAACCCGTGGAATATATTAGATTTTGTTGTTGTAGTTACCGGGATTCTGAGTTTGCCACAATTGGGTATAATGAAAGGCGGCTCCGTGAAGGCCTTGCGAGCAATGAGGGTCCTGAGGCCACTCAAACTTGTCTCGGGAGTGCCAAGTCTGCAAGTTGTGATGACTTCTATAGCTAAATCGTTGATTCCGCTATCAAATGTGTGTCTACTTGTCGTGTTTGTTATAATTATCTACGCAGTCATAGGGCTGGAGATGCTCCAGGGCCTCTTTCATTATACATGCAAGAACGAAACCACCGGAGCGGTATTAGAAGAAGGGCGCCTCTGCTCATCCAAAAACGGCCGCCCCTGTCCGACTGGATACAAGTGTATGAGGTATTGGTCTGGTCCCAATGACGGCATGACCAGTTTTGATAACATATTCATAAGTATGTTGACTGTTTTTACTTGCATTACTTGCGAAGGCTGGACATCTACCATGTATGCCTCGTTTGATGTTCTAGACAAAAGTGGCCTTGGATTTTGGGTCTATTACTACACACTGAATATTATTGGGGCCCAATTCATGTTGAACCTTGTACTTGGAGTTCTTAGTGGAGAATTTGGAAAAGAGGGAGAGAGACTTAAGAACCGCGCAGAATTTCTTGCACAAATGGAAGCCGCGCGTGAAGAACGCGCTGTTGAAAACTATGAAGAATGGGTTGATGAAGGAAAAGTAGCCGCGATAGCGGAAAAACAGAAAAATGTAAAGCCTCCAGGGGAAATGAGTGAAGAAGAAAAAGTAGCGGCAAGTGAAGAGCAAGGCACTTTAGCGCAATTGCGAATGCGTAAATTGGTAAAACATCCCGTGTTTTTCTGGTTTGTAATGATTTGCGTGTTTTTGAATACGGCATCGGTTGCAACTCAGCACTACCAACAATCATCTATGCTGACAAAGATACAAGATTTGGCTGGCCTCATATTCATTTCGATATTTTTCATAGAAATGTGCTTGAAGTTCTACGCGCTCGGATGGAGAGGCTACGTCAAATCTTCATTCAACGTTTTCGACGCCCTTGTCGTATGCGGTGGGATCATTGAGATGATATTGTATTACACTATGAACGTTACGCTTGGAATATCCGTTCTGAGAGCATTAAAGCTGCTTAAATTATTCAAATTTACTCGCTACTGGAACTCACTGAAAAACTTAATAGGTGCACTGATGTCGAGTATACAGGCCATCTTGAGTTTGATGGTTTTACTTTTGCTCTTTCTTATCATATTTGCATTGCTCGGCATGACTTTATTTGGTGGAAAATTTCAATACAAACAGACACCATCGCGGACGAATTTTGATGACTTCTGGAATTCTTTTCTTGCTGTCTTTCAAATTCTTACCGGAGAGGATTGGAATGCCGTGATGTACGAAGGAGTTCACGCGAACGGAGGACCGAAAGATCCAAGCGGTCTCGTCATGTCATTGTATTTTGTTGGTTTAGTTATAATCGGAAATTATGTGCTACTAAACGTTTTCTTGGCTATTGCTGTCGATAATTTGACGGAAGCTGACCTAATGGGTGGTGACGAAGACAAAGAGGAAGAGGAGAGACAAGAGCATATAGCGGAAGTGAAAGAAAAGTACGCGCCAAAAAGCGCCAATGGGGATAGCAAACTCGAATTGTCTAACGGTGGAACTACGCCGCGCGGTAAAGATGAACCGGATGCGATAGTTATTGCGAATGAGTTTGCAACTAAGAGTGAAACTGTAGAAGGGGGCACAGCCAAACCAGGTGACAATTTCCTTGAAAATCTCAAAAACCCTGGTAGAATGACGGGGAACATAGAAGGAGGTCCAGGTACTGAGATGCTCCAAGTAAATACCCTTTTTATCTTGAAACCGACAAACCCGATCCGCAAGGGCTTACATAAGCTTGTGAATTCGTCTTGGTTTGACCCTTTTATCTTAGCGTGCATCTTGATCAGCAGCGCTCTGCTCGCAGTCGAGGATACCGTAAATGAAGATGCGACTATTAATAAAGTTCTTGGATATGTCGATTTTGTATTCACACCGATATTCGCCGTTGAAGTTGTGTTGAAAATTTTGAACTATGGAGTGGTATTGCATAAAGGTGCCTATTTTCGCGACGGTTGGAATTTCATGGATGCGCTTGTCGTCAGTTCAGCGATAGCCTCTCTCGTTCTAAGCAACGACGAAACAGCCTCGCCGCAATCGCAGAAAGTCGTAAAAGTCCTGCGAGTCCTTCGCGTTCTCAGGCCACTTAAAGCAGTGAACAAGTCTAAAAAGCTGAAAGCTGTTTTTAATTGCATGATTTACTCCCTTAAAAATGTTATAAATATCCTTGTCATTACAATTATGTTTCTCTTCGTATTTTCCGCCATGGGTGTTCAGCTCTTCGCAGGAAAATTCTTCTATTGCACAGATGTTTCCAAGCTTACACCTCATGAGTGCCGTGGTGAATACGTCATTTTCGAGAATTACGATTATTCAAAGCCAAAAATAGAGCAACGCCAATGGCTTAAATATGACTGGAACTTTGACAACCTAGCAACAGCTATGGCTACTTTGTTTACATCTTCGACAGGCGAAGGTTGGCCCTCTGTGATGTTCGCAGCAATCGATGCAACAGATATTGACAAAGGCCCAATAGTTGATAACAGGCCAGAAATATCTTTATTCTTTATCTTTTTTGTTGTTATCATGTCCTTCTTCTTCCTGAATATATTCGTTGCTTTGATCATTTTAACATTTCAAGAAGAAGGCGCTAAGGAAGAAGGAGACTGTGAATTGGATCGGGGCCAGCGTGACACATTGATGGCTGCTATAACCGCACAACCGCTTCAGCTTTACGTTCCTGAAGACCAGACTTCATTACAGTTTAAAGTCTACCGTCTTGTCCGATCAAAACCATTTGATTCATTAATCATGGGGCTGATAATGGGCAACACAGTTTTATTAATGATAAGCTTTCACGACCAGCCAACCAAATACGGAAAATGGCTTGACGAGTTGAATAACATTTTCAACTACTTGTTTACAGCCGAACTTTTCCTCAAACTGATTGCATTGAAAATGAATTACTTCAAAGACGGCTGGAATGTATTCGACCTCGTTATCATACTTGGTAGCTGGGCCGATTTCATCATCAGTAGGACGATGGATACCTCACAACTGCCAATTGATACAAGTATCTTTCGGCTTTTTAGAGCAGCACGTCTTGTAAAACTTCTTAACCGCAGTAAAACAATCAAAGTTCTGCTATATACATTCTTGCAATCTTTCAAGGCATTGCCGTACGTCGGTGCGTTGATATTTTTGCTTTTCTTCATCTTCTGCATCGTCGGTATGCAGATATTCTCGCACATCAGCCTAGAGCAAACAGACGACCCTTACAGCGAAATAAACCGCCATAATCATTTCCGCGCGTTTTTCCCCGCCTTTCAAGTACTATTTCGCTGTGCCACAGGCGAAAATTGGCCTAATATTATGCTTGCATGTACAAGTCCTGCGAAGTGTGACTTGAACATCAAAGGAATAAAACCAGGAGATACTTGCGGCAGTCCAATTGCCTATCCATACTTTATTCTTTTCATTTTCCTCTGTTCCTTTCTGATGTTGAATTTATTTGTCGCCGTCATCATGGACAATTTTGCTTTCCTTTGTCAAGATGAAAGCATACTTGGAGCCCATCATCTTGATGATTTCATTGAGGCATGGTCTGAATACGACCCGACTGCCACGGGTCGTATCCGACACACAGAAGTTTGTAATTTGCTGCGACAGCTGGACCCACCATTAGGACTTGGAACCAAATGTCCGCGTGTCGTTGTCTACAAGCGAATGGTGCGAATGAACCAGGTGCTCTACGATAATGACACTGTCGATTTCAACGGCACTTTGTTTCACCTCGTGAGGACCGGTATGAATATATGCACAGACGACAACAATTTAAAAACGAACGACATTAAGATCCGACAGTTGATGAAACGGGTCTGGCCGTTCATCACCAAGAAGACCATGGATAGGGTAGTGCCTAAACGCAAAAAGGAATGGGAGAAAAGAACATTAGCACGTGTTTACGGTGCAAAGCTGATATATGAGAACTATAAACATCTCAAAAAGACTAGAAAATAGAAAAGCAGTTTCAAACATGCATCTTACTTTTTTAAATTTTAGATATATACTTCAGCTGTTTTAAACAATCAGGGTAAAGTATCAATAAAGCTTCGTTCGACAGAATTCTCTTAGTATGTCATAATTATTAATGACCAATAGAGACAAATATTCGTTTATAAGCATCAAAATTGCTTCGGCCTAAGCGATAAAAGACAGCAATGTGAAACAAGTTTAGGAAAAGTAATCACTTTCTCGCTGTTTTTGTTGATTTTCTAACTAAAAGGTTAAGAAAAATAGCACATAAATACGTTACAAGTCACAACATGAAGTAGAATACGTAATCCAACTGAACCAGAATTAAGTACCTAATCGTCTCAAAGAGTACTTCACAACCCATCTTTAAAAGAATCATTTTCGAGCAATTTCGTAAGGTAGAGGGTGATCAGTACTACGGTTTCGTAATTTCTTTATTCATCTCAGAGGCCGTTCATTATGGACGGTTTTTGTGATAAAAAAAGTTTGTAGACCGTCGTAATATACAGAGTAAGAACACCAGCCCAATGAGTAGGCCTTTAACCTCCGTGTTTAAGAAAGGATCCAACCTTATTTACGTGGGTAAAGTTATTGAATGCATCACTGTTAAACGATGTGTAGCTACTATCTACAAAGGCCAGAGCTTAGTTTATATCAGGGATTCCACCTTGTATACAAACTCTTATTGCAAATTGGATTTAATTCCATGTTAGGAGCATCTGTTGCTTTTTCGCAAACGTGAACGCTCTTTGTTTTGGTTCACAAAGAATCACCTTTGTGAATGCGCTACCCCATGACGTTTCACGCTAGCATCACCTAATTTTGTCCACGAAACTTCACTTTTGTTTAATTCAAGTAAGCGTGAATACTCTTTGTTTTGGTTCACAAAGAATCACCTTTGTGAATGCGCTACCCCATGACGTTTCACGCTAGCATCACCTGATTTTGTCCACGAAATTTCACTTTTGTTTAATTCAAGTAAGCGTGAAAAATATTTCTGCAAACCGGTCTGTTGCTTAGGGTCAGAAAGAGGTGGGCACTTTATGGTGTGTCGAATAGGGGGGGCAGCTGCTATAAAAAGCTTCAGGCGATCGTCACGCAGCTGTTCTAAACATGTAGTATTAATAACATAGGACATTCCTATTTTACCAACCCAAGCATAGGTATGTGATAATAATGACGTATCCGATATATAGGAATCTGGTATCGAGTTAGCAACAGACGCTCCCTATGTATCCCTATGTACCAATGTGTAGCTGTGTCGCTCATTTCTCAATAGCCACTTCTATTCCTAACCAGGCTCACGTGCAGGGCCAGGTCGTATTCGATGACTATCCATTAATAGTGTGATTATTACTACATGAATTTTTCTATGTTAATTGACTTACTGCGAATGTTGATTTTAAATGTTGTAGCGAAGATATCATAAAATTGATTTTGATTTATATACAAGATTTTTTGGCTCTTTATGTGTAGAAACAAATTTTATCAAGGATGTATAGAGAACGCCTAGAGTCTAGTCTCCACCGCTGTGCTCTATTCACAGCTGCTCTATAAAAAGCCATGTGGAACTCTATCTTTTTAAGAAGGCGCAAAACGTTTGTTCTTGAAAATACTTATAAAGCGTAGATCAATTCATACGCACGAAGAAAGTTTTTCTACAAAGTAAGCCTTTGACAGCTGCGATGACTCCGGTTGAGAATAATCTCAGGACGGGGGTACTGCTAAACAATGAGCATCAATAGAGTGAATAAGGAAATATTGAAAACCAATAATTGCAGTTTATCAATTATAGCCTTCCGCCCTTCACACACAGCCTTCACGACCATCGCAGCCTCCACCCTCCCTAACCTCCCCCCTCTCGGCTCCTTTTTGAACTTGCTACCTAGCATTCGAAGGTAGTTTTTAGGACTCTGAGAAGCCGTGCTCATCCAGCAGTTTCCTCTCGTCTCGTTTTTCCTCTCGATGTGGCCACACCTTGTAATTCCTACGCCTGAAAATAAAGAGAGCTGGCGACTTTTCTCACTCTAATTGAAAGTTTGGTCATGTCAATTCACAGACCTTTGGGTTTGTAGTTAACGCATCTAGCCACTGAGCCATTCTCGAGCCAGCCTCAGCCCTCCACAACCATTCAAGTCTCAGCTCTTCACAGCAGTCCCAGCCCGCCATGAATCCCACCCTCAGCCCCTTTGTAAAAAACCCTTTGTAGCAGGGGATTTAAAAAGGGTTTTGGCCGCTTCTTAAAAACTAATTTGCCCACTTTCTAACTACCGTATATGATATAATGAACGCCTTTTTTCTAATAAACGTCCCTCTCCCCTAAAAGCCAAAATGGTTGGTAGCGCTCCGGTGTTTAATAAATGGAATACGGTACGATCTATTCATTATCTTGATTCATTCAAAGTAGACTGATGCATAAGTAGGTACAGAATAAAAGCTTATTAAAGCTTCCTTAAAAGTAAAATTGCCTAATAAATAAATATGTAAAATCTATATAAACATGTTTATATAGAAATGAACCCTAGCTCGCGGAACCGCCTTTTTCGCTATACCAAAAGCGAGTACAGCTCTGCCTAAACGGCATCGAAGTCTTTGTAACAGCCAGGTAATCAGAAATTTTCATATATTGTATAAGAAATATTTACAAATTTTACAATGTCTGTAATTTTTCCTATTTGGTATTTACCATCGAACACACTTGATCCGGTCAAGACATATTTAATGGTATACATAGATAAATCTGTTCTGTTACTGAGGGATTATTGTAGGAACCTGAAAAGAAATGAATCTTAAAGTAGAAAACCAGCGGCTACACCCAAATCCAGTGTTGTTGCTTTCAATGAAAAATTAATTCTCTTTCTTAAGTCTTGTTTGTCCACAGAGATTTTTTTAGTTTTCGAACATCAGCTATTTCCGCAGTTGTTCACGTTACGTCGACAGAGAAAAAAGAACTAAATTTAATCCTAAAATTACTTTGAGGCTTATCAAATGAGGGAGCTTTTTTAAGATAGTCCGAAAGGTAAAACTAAACACCACACCATTTTTTGAAGAATAACAGTCTGCATACGAAATGCTGTCTAGAACATGGGCTCCTACACAAGTTTAAAAGTTCGGGGGCCAAGGAAAAATTTAACACCCATAGCAAAAGATTATGAAGAATTATAGGGGGCATCTTAAAGCAAGAAATTCAAATTTACGAACTTAATTTTAACGAAACGCAAAGTGTGCCAAAAAAGTTGTAAAACGTGGTAAACGGCTGCCAAAAACTTTCTGAAATATATTTCAAGCTGATCTAAAGGGCGTGGCTGCAAACATTTTCCTTCGCTCGCAGTGCACGTGACTGGCTATCCTGTCGTGTTTGCGTTTGTATAGAGTGTGCACTACAGAATTGGATTTGTTCCACATTTTTTGCAGTCTTAAAGAGACAATGGTTAGAGAAAGTGGGATACACCCCAACAAATATAGTAAATTAACCTTTGAAGATGACAAAAATTGGCATTTTTTATATTTTTCGTAGGTGCATGGTTTCCAGGTACGTACCATCTTTGGCGACCTGTGGTTTGAGATTGGAGATGTCACACAAATGAGCGGGCTCCTAGAGATCAGTGGAGCCACCAAAGTTCGAGCGCGTAAACAAAATGCCAAGCACGATGACGCTAGATAGATGCTCCTCCGCTTCTCCACTTCTATCTTCTATATCCGCTCTCGAATTTACGTGACTCTGGTACCCAGGATAGCTCCTTTAATTTCTGTGCTAGAATTTTGATGGCTTTGGTACCCAGGGTACAGCCCAAAAAGCTTCAATCATTTGGTTCTTGAAGAGTCTTCTTTTTTGAAAGAACTCCATTGATAAATCGTTGATTTAAGATAGTAGTAGTAGGATTGCAATTTGTAAAAGCTGTAAAAAAGAAATTTTGTTTCTTAAAATATTTGCGGACCCCTATTTTTACCCCACTTCACTTACCTCCAGTTTTAGGCCCCCATTTCAAAATCGCCGGGGTCCTAACTTAGGTCCTAGTCCGTCCCTGCTTGGGCATTTTAGGCGGAGTAGGAACGCTGTAGAATTATCACAAAGAACCCTTCCAGTTCGGCTTGAATTGAATTGAAGAGTATAATTTTTTGGGATTTGAAACAGCCCACACTAGTGCCTCAATATATAATCGCCATACACGATTGTATTAACAACTACATGATGGCGGGCCTTTAGATAGTGCTTCGCTCCTAGGAATTCCAGTTTCCAAACTTACGGGAGAAGGAACGTTATTTTTGGAATAGGGCCTTTACTTGTTTGATTCACACTGACGACCTTTCACGTGACAGACTGGGAGTTCATCTATAACAGTAGCAAAGTGATTTCGTCATTACAATTTTTTAACAATCTTAATCTTTCCACCTCGAAAGCAGGTTTTATAAGTTCTGGTCTGGTCAGTGAAAGGCCAAAGTTTTACTATGGATTATTTCTCTCATACATTTTGAAAATTCTAAAGTAGAACCAAAACCAAATTACAATGACTAGCAGGAGCGTCGTGGGTCGTGACTCTGGGGAGCACAGCTTGCAAATTTTCCGACAATGGGTTTGAATTAGAATTATGACGTCATCAAACGCGTTCGCTATTTTTAAATAAAGAAAGACATGGCAAACAACATGCATCTTCTGCAGAATCACTTTTACTGATTTCAATTAGTTGGTCAGAGAAAAGCCAGCATCCGCATTCAGTGGCGGCGCCAGCTACTGGCGAGTGGGAGGGTAGTGGGCGTGGCCAGTGAGACCACGCCCTAATCACCTTGTTTCAGTGCATTGTACCAGGTACAAATTTCCTCAGGAAATATGATCTACCCCTACCTAGTGCTTTTTAACCCGTTTTTAGACGAAATATGTAGACCATGTTTCGAAAAAAGTGGGGGGTGGGGGTGTTATATTACACTTTAACTACAGTGCAACTCAGTTTATATAAAATAACTCACGGCCCTTTTCAACTCGACTTGTGGCAGAAAGGAGCAGAGAGACAACGACTTCTTTCGTCAGCACTTTGAACGAACAGCAAGATGCTTCTCCCAAAAAGCCTAATTCTTAAAACTACTACAGCGTATTTATATATACAAGCATTTTACAAGTATTAATAACAACCAATCAGCTAAAAACACGTAAGACCTACAACCAAAAGAAACCTAGATAATTAACAGCGGAAATAAAGTGTTTGCCAAATATTTAAATTATACCCTACAATGGTTCGTTCGATCTGGTGCACAACAGGGGGGTAATTACCCCCATACCACCCCCTGGCGCCGCCACTGTCCGCATTCGAATATTGGATAATCATAATTATTAGTAGCTGTATCTGTGATGAACAGTGAAACTCGCAATGGAACTGATAATTAATATTTTAAGAATCTAAAGAAAAGAAATGGACAATTTTCAGTCCATGAAAAGTCTCCTTAGCTATGGTGTGTGAGCAAACTTGCAGAAGTCTTCATCATAACTGAGTGTCAAATTAGTCATACTCAACATTCATGGAACCACTCTTTGCCCATTCTGTTGATCGCAGCCTGCTTTTTACACACTTCAGCTTTAAAGGTGCACTCGCATTTAGTAATATCTGTTGGGTCCCTATTGACAAGCTTCCCGTTTTCTGTATAAAGGTACAGATTTGGTTAGGCAGACTGTAAAATAGATAGACACGAGTTTTACTGCCTTCAGAAAACTTTTTCTTTTTATATTTTCCTTTTAATACTGATTAGTTCCTTTGAACTTTCTTACTTTTCTATGAACTTAAAATGTTCTTTTGCCGAACAGACACGAAATTTCCGACAAATTGCCAGATAGTCAATGATGGGGGACACGTCCCCCCCCCCCCCGCCTCCTAGCCACGACACCGTTTATGATTTGACGGGGAAATTGTGGGAGTAGTTTCTGTGCTCATGTTACCATATCTCAGAAAAGTGTAACAGATTTCATTGATTGTGGACATTCAACCACAATATGGACCAAAATAAATCAAGGATACTGATGACATCATTCATCAATAGCCAGTTTCAATACTGTCCTTTGGCATGGATGTTCAATAGAAGGAAACTAAATTCTAAAATCAACAAACGAGCACGAGCGAGCCCTTTGGATAACGTATAGAGATCAGAAATCTAGCTTTCAAGATTCCCTCAGATATGATAACAGTGTATCTTTTCATCAGAAGAACTTAATGCTCAAAATAAAGCATTATTCTGCCCACAAACCAACCACTATAGCCTCAGAAATAAGCGCGATTTTAACTTACCAAGAGTGAGATCAGTCATGCATGGCCCAGAAACTGTTCGATATAGGGGTCCAAAGTTATGGTGTACACTCCTTGTGTCTCAATTAGACACTCGACTAACTTGTTTGAATATAAGACCAAAATCAAATCTTGGAAGGGGAATGAGTGCCAGTGTAGGCTCTGCTGACGCTTTGTACCATATTTAGGTTTCATGTAAAATTTTCATTCAGTCTGTTTTTTTTTGTAATTTGAAGTAATTGGATTTTATCAGTTATGCTTGAAAATATTTTATCTTATACATGTTTAGTTATTTAATACCTTTTTTATACAAACATTGTAAATAAAGAGTTAATAACAATAATAATAATAAAAGTAATCAAATGTATTTCATGATCTTATTTCAGGTCTTTTAGTTAAAAACTTTCTAAAAATATTTGTTCGATAGTGCCACGTGCTGGTTTTCTTTTCTTTCTAGCTCAGCACTCGGGAAGTCAAGGGCTATCAGTCTTTCTTACTTTTTATAATCATTGCTACATTAGGATAATTCAGGTGTTTCTTTAGCCTGCGCCACAGACCAAAAACTTCACGGAAGCTTTAGGTCTGTGACACAGGCTAGTATTTCTTAAGCGACATGTGTCTTTAGCTTTGGCTACCCTAGGTACCAGAACAAAATGAAGGAGAATAAAAATGTCATATAAATCTTTCTTAACTTGCTCCTTTGGAGTATTTGAGGCTCTGGCACCTAGAGTAGACTTCGGTGCGGTTTTTGGAGTAGGGGTGAAACGAAACCGTTGAAGAAAATTCATGTTGATTCTTTTTTTTGGGGGGGGGGCGTTTTTGTCACCGTCCTCGTCATTAGTTTGATTATCCAGCTGCGTTACCCAAATTCAGAATCTTTTAAAGTCTGCATCATGTGAAAAGTGATTGTAAAGAGCAAGAATTCAGTATTAATTTGCCAATTAAAACTCTTCATGATGATGGTCTTCTAGAGTAAACACGAAAAAGGTACAGAAAGCTATCTATACTTTCCCGTTATCTTCTTTTCATAGAACAGAACATGAAAATGGCTTTGAAAAAAACAAACATTTTGAAACATGTTACTAAAGTTTTTCTGACACTTTTCAGAGCATAAAACTTCAGAACATAAATCAAAACTTTTTATCTTTCAAAGCAACTTTCCTTTTCTCGTTTCATTTAAGCTTCAAACCGCTTATTCTAAGTTTATTCGAAATTTTTTGTCCATTGATTCTTACGATATACGGCATGAACTTTGTATCGTCCTCTAATTTCATTTTTGATAAAAGGGCTAAAGTTGTTGGAGCGGTCGAGATCGAGTCCTGGGAAAGGAATGATCTCACAAATGGACTTTCTTTATGCACCGGCCTAGACTTTACAACAAAAGTGGCTTAATTAAATAGCTACAAAGGTGCAAAAATGTAAACAAAAGCTTTATATATTATGTCAAGTCAGGGTTTCAAAAATACTTTTTTCCATACGAAATTGCGTGTATTGCGAAGGAAACGAACACTGAAGGTAGAAAAAGGAATGACTTGTGTAATTCTTGTTTTCCAGATTGAATGTTGTAGTTTTGAATAACACATTGATGAGATTGAATAACACATCCTTTGATTAGATTTGGTCCAATAATTGCTATAAAATTACTGACTATCCAGTTTAAGATTGCTTGGCAACTTCTGAAAATGAGATATTATTGCATATCAATTTGCTGCATGCAAAGAGTTCTTTCAAGTGTCGGTAAAGTTAATGTTTTTTAAGGTTGGGAGGTTTTTATTACCGATCAGGCCTATCGAAACCGGAAAGGGGTGGCTGGGGGGCTGGAGACCCCCAATAATTGTCAAACTGTAGTATGTTTCCTTTACAACATTGTACTGAATGAGAAGGAATACGATGGACAGCCCTCCAATATGAATTTCGTTCCGATGACACTGCCGATAATGTTTGTCTTAATAATTCCAAATTTGATTCTCATTTCAATAAATTTTTATTAAAATTTTGAGTTCTTTCAAGTGTCGGTAAAGTTAATGTTTTGTAAGGTTGGGAGGTTTTTAGTACCGATCAAGCCCTCCAATATGAATTTCGTTCCGATGACACTGCCGATAGTGTTTGTTTTAATAATTCTAACTTTAATTCTTATTTCAATAAATTTTTATTAAAATTTTACTTAAAAACTTTTAATAAAAGGAGGCTTGTAAAGGTTTGCAGTCCATTCATCTAGAATAATATAAAGAGTTTTTGGAAATGACCCTTAAGCCTGAATCCCTCTAAGCGAATTCTTTCGCGCGAATCGAATAAAGAATCGTAGTGATAAAGTAGGGCCGTGGTCTAATTTCTGCGAATCGAAATACTTTCTGCGAAATTTGAGAACATGACACCACGCATGCTCACATTGGAAAAAATTCGATTCGCGCGAAAGAATCCGCCTAGAATCAGCTTTTTTGACGTTTAATGGTCCTCTCGGTAGAAAATTCCTCTTGACTTCAGGACGAAATTTTTAAGTTCTTGGGAAGGTTGTTGGAGTTTCTTATGAATATAAAAACTTGGTGTGTGTTTGAAGACCGCAAAACTGCGAAACCCCCGGAGCAAACATCGACTCCTTGGGTGCAGGTTGTCGCAGCCAATTAAATTCTATCCAAAGCTGCGGATTTGCAGCCTCGCCGAAAACTTTCTTTTGTTTTTGTTAGTCGCGTTTCAGTTTTGTACTTGATTACACCTGCTGCTCAGAGAGTCGTGTTCTCAGGCAGGTGAATGTTCCCGATTCATGCCAGCACGGGGGTAATTACTAAAGAGAAAAATAAGTAGTGCTGTTGTGATTCCAATCGAAGTAAGATCACTACAGTCTTTGGCTATTGCAATCAGGCAATCATCGCAGCTGCGTACAAACATATGAACAAATGGGAGGGGGCTAAAAGGAGAGTACACTCTTTTTCTTCTACAAGAATGATTTCTATAAGAATATTCAGGCTCAGAATCATCTAATTTTTAAGAATATTAAAAGAATATTGCTCAGTCCTGCTCGCATATCTGTGTCTCATTATTCAACAGTTGTTCATGACGTTTTGGGGTGTTCATAACAGCGAATCGCAGAACCATCTTTTCTTATTCGTAAGAAAAGCGTAAAGCGTAATTTTTCCAAAAAGCGTAATTTTTATTTAAAAGCGGCCGATGTTCCTCTAAAACCATATCAGATTTCAAAAACTGAGAATACTTTAAGAATATATTCAGGTAAAAATATAAATTTCTTAAGAATATCGAGATTGGAAAAAATTCATAGTATTCTTATAAAAAAATAGTGCATCAGAATATTCATTTTCAAAAAGAAGCAGGTCAGATATATTCTTATAGTTACACAGTTCATATGTATTTAGATAATGTCAATCACTTCCTGGCATTTTCTATGGCTTTTCTGAGGACATTCAAAGGACTTTTACCAATTTCTACAATTCAAACCTTATCGCTTTCGATTTTCTCCAAGAAACTATATTAGATTTGAAGAAATAAGAATAAATTTGAGATAACAATTTCAAATGAAAAACTTCTTAAGAATATCGAGGCTGGAAATTTTTTCTAGTATTCTCATTAGAGAAAAAGTTATGGCGCTGAGCAAAAAGCCTATATACCCCACCCAAGAGACTGATATCGACGTAATGAAACAACCCGCCATTATTGATCTTCCACGCCCATCCCCATTTCTTGCTTCGGATGGCCCCAAAACGTTGTACCCGTTTTCGGGTTTCTGGACATCGCTTAACTTTTTTTGTGATGACTATTGGACATAAAATTTAGAAAAATAGGATAGCATCTTATTTGAAAATTTTGATATGCATAGTCTGCTGCTAACAGCTCAATGCATCAAGTTAAAAGTCTAAAAAAATCTAGTGTCCTTATACAGCACTTTTTAAACAAAACACAATAATTATTTCTACACCATTGATTAAGAAACAATTCGCTGCCTGAGCTTACTGTATTTCCATGGTAATGTAAACATAATATTTAGGCATTCTTTTAATTTGTTTCATCACATACATTTTTTCATTAATTAGAAACTGAGTTTGGGATTAGCACTCAGTCTTTCAAATCATTTTGTTGATTTTTATTGATAAAATTTTCTTACTTTTTAGAAAGACATAAGCGTGACACGAGTTAACGCTTAAATTGTCACAAACAGCTCTTCCTTCTATTAGTTTATGTCAATTAAGCAAGAAAATTTTCGAAAAAGAAATATTTCCAACCCATCTTGACAGAATCGTTTTTGAGCAGCTTCTTAAGGTTGAGGGTGATTTGTAGTGTAGTTTATTAATACTCTAGTCACCTTAGGGCGCGGTTTTCAACTGGCAGTTTCTTATAAATTGACTGTGTTCAGAAAGGAAGAAAAGATACCCATGTGGCCAGAGTTGAATGCATTATTCATAATGGATGAGACCTTTCCTGCTAATTCAATTTGTATTGAACTAATGTTAATTTTTCATGTTTAAATTAGTTATAAGGTCATGTTTTATAATAGAACACCAGTACTGAGAGACATGCTAAAGCAACTTTGACACTGGCGTTAAAGATAAATATTCTCCGGTTAAGTAAAGGTGAATGAATTTTAACGTGTTTTTACATTTCAACATGTAGGTTTCGATCATATCTTTTCTCCAATTAACATTACTATGGCAATTTCTACTTATGGACGACAATCTCCGCCTAAAAGAACCTATAAACCCCCTGAGTAGGACCGGTTTATCCGATTTTTGGCAACGGTGATGGAATAATACCGACCTCGTTTCATGCCATAAAGGATAAGTAATTTCAATAAGAGGCCTAAGCCACGACACGTGGTCCTTTGTTGATGAAAACAATGGTCGTTAGACGTTTGATCGATCGTATGATTTCGTGCTAAATCCTTCCAACAGTGGAGCGTTTCCCCTGACAGATGAATTGATTATACGAACAAGAAAGATCGAAGGCGTGACAGAGAAAGAAACAGTTGAAAGATGGAGAATCTTGCATGGCAGAAGGTTTCTTTAACGACTATTTTGTTGGTTGGGATCGCATGGCCTTCGTTTTTCCACTGGTGGTTTAGGCTACCATGGTATGTCTATCCATTAGAACTTTGTCTCTTGGACGTACTATCTTTTGTAGTCCTTATGGTTTTGTGGAATTACTTTTCAGTGCTCCGGACTGAAAGAAGTAAAATAGGCGAGTTCATCGAGTTTAAGGATGAAGATTTACGAAATAAATACGCTGGTTCATTTATTCCACTTCAAATTCTTTACGAAGCTTATGCGGACGATAGACTTGTTTTCAAATCGGACACCCTGAACGCTTTGGAAGCGAGAGAGAAATACTCGACTAACCGACTTCTGTGGTGGCATGTGAAGTTCTTCTTCTGCAATTTCATACCAGAGATGCTCTTTCATACGAAAGTTCAAGACACTGACCAGGTAAGAGATCATTATGACAGGGGCAACGATTTTTATGAAAGTTTTCTCGGCCCAATGATGATTTATACATCTGGTATCATGAGAAAGCCGAACGATTCCTTAGAAGACATGCAACTCAACAAATTAGAAAGAGTATGTGAGAAGCTTCAGTTGAGTGAAAAAGATAATCTGCTCGACATTGGATGCGGGTGGGGAAGCTTGGTGAACCACGCAGTAGAAACACATAACGTCAAAGGCATCGGCGTAACACTGGCTAAAAATCAAGTACAATGGGCTGAAACATCTGCCGAGGAGAAAGGAGTTTCCGATGGGGCATCTTTTCTCTGCATGGATTATCGTGATATCCCCAGAACAAAGTTTAGCAAAATCTCATGTCTGGAGATGGCAGAGCATGTTGGCGTGAAGAATTTTGGTGGTTTTATGAGCCAGGTCTACGACATGCTTCAGGATGATGGCATCTTTTTTCTCCAGATAGCAGGGTTGAGGAGAGCTTGGCAGTGGGAGGATTTTGTTTGGGGTCTGTTTATGGATAAATACATATTTCCTGGCGCTGATGCTAGTTGTCCACTTGGCTTTGTCATCGCACACCTGGAAGCGGCAGGTTTCGAAGTGCAGTCATCCGAAACCATTGGTATTCACTACTCACATACTATTAATCATTGGTATAACAACTGGATTAAGGAAGAAACAAAGGCTAAGATGGTTGCAAAATATGGTCAAAGATTGTATCGCATCTGGGAAATCTTTCTGCTTGGTCAACAATCATAGCAAGACAAGGGAACTCAACCTGCTTCCAAATTGTGTGTCACAAAAATCTGAACAAATTCAACAGAAACAGATTCATCAAACATCAAGCTAAAAACTCCATTTTTGGGTAAGATTTTCAAGCTTCTTTGGTGCATAACACTCGAATTACACTAATGAAGAAACAGAAAAACCCGTTTTTGAAATAATTGTGTCATTGAACTAACTGAAAATGTTTTTCTTGATTCTGTATTTAACTAGTTACGATAACCTAAATATCCAAATAAATTATTTACATTAGAAAATGGTAAAAATGGCAACTGGGTTTACGATTAAGGGTCAGAAGATAATTCACAAGAAATAAGAATTCGAAGTACGAGACTGGTTATAAAGTTAAGTTATAAAATGTTTGTGACTCCAAATCCCCTTTAGGTCCTTATCTAGTGATGTATATCTAACTTCATGACCCTGTTTCTGAGGGAACTTTCTTTAGACCTAAACACAAAAGGGCTGAAAAATCTTTCCGTCACTGAAGTCAACCGGCAAATGTCATTATGAATAACGAAAACCACAATCTCCAAAAATCGCCAAACCCACGTTTCTTAGAGGATTGCGCCACCGTAGAAGCCGTTGTTTGCATAGGGTAAGACATGCTCCTATCGCTATGAACGGAAAAATAATAGCCCGTTTTCTATAACCATATACAACAGAAAGAAGAGGGGCGTTTGGCGTAAGCGTTGTTCATGCAAAGATCAGGTTATTAAAGTGATTCTAAATCTGCACGACTTTTTGCGATGTGCTTGCAGAAGAAACGTAATGATTGTAGGAATTAGCGAAATTAGAATACAGTTCATGCTGTTTAAGTGCATAGGCTGGTCTTATGCCGTTCTTTTTTCTCATTCTACGTGAAAAAGTCAGTCAAAACAGGAAAAGCCCTCGATTTTGAGCACAGAGTTATGAATTAATGATGAGACGATCTAGTGTTACGTGAAGTTCGTGTCTATAAAGTATTCTGAATAGGTGGGATTTCAAAAAAAGTGGCAGCTGACATAAAAAAGGTGGGTATTAAATCTTTTGCCGATACCATCAAAACAAAGAATTTCCATCGACCAAATCATGCAGCAGATCTAACTTCTTTATTCATAGTTCCAACTTTTTAAGTTGCCATCACAATTGGAATAGGACAGTTACTCGCTTAATGTAGATAAGGATATTTTGACTTTTGAATAAGTAATCATCCGTGACGGCGCAATGACTTGACGGTTCACAAAAGAACATGTTCTTTCAAGAAAAATCAATTACACATTGCGGTTAGCTTGATCTTGATCTACTCAGGTAAAAAACATTGCGATAGTTAGCCTGCCCAAGCATACAGCTGGATAATCTTGACCTCCCTGATTTTGTGTCTGTAAAAAACAAATCTATACATGAAAACAGTGTTGTTCCTTTTTTACCTACGGTCATGGTACCACTAAACTACGGTTATTGACAACCAGTCACCAGGAAAGGGTTTGGGGTGGCTATGTCACATTCAATATTGAGCTTTTATAGCGAAATCTAAGCAGTAATTGAATGTTTTTTAGACAGCTAGTGAGACACAGGGTTGAAAAAACATCCATCGCGTCTAAGTAGCTAGCTAGGAAATCTTTAAGAGAAACGCTAAGCCCCTCACCCCTCTCCCCAACTCCACCTCCTTACATCTTTGAATACTTCATCCTGGACCAGTTTATGAATTTGACTGACACCTGAATCGTAAACCAAGAAGAAACGATGCCTTTTCTAATAAATGTTTTGAATTTTATAGTATTAATTACTTATTTTAATACATCTTTTGCTATTTTACGTTCTTTTTACCCCATTTAAGAGCATGGGAATTGCCTTGTATCAAAAACGTTCCTTGATTGAAGCTATAATTAATAGAGTAGCGAGAGTTGCGTCACTAGAGTCGTCTTCGTAAGCTCCTAAATCGGATAATATAAAACTGTTCTAAACATATCATTGTTGCTTCATTCATTTTTAAGATACTATCGTGCAAACGTCTTTCCTTTCTAATCAGGTCTTTAAAATTCGTTTTCAAAAGAACCAATGATGACACCAAGGAAAAGCTTTCGGATTAGCCGAGACACAGTAGTTTTACAGGTGAATTAACGCATAATCCTTGAGAATAGCAAGTCAGCTCATGCATGAAGCACGGTTCGCCAATGTATCAGGAAGCATTGTTAGGATTAACAGTAGAGTTTACGGTAACAATAAATAACGATTAGTGGCTGGCTATTCATGCTTAGTTTTTTGGATACTTACGATTAACAACGCAGTCAACATAGATGTTTAGTCAAAGTGGTTCAAGCACGAGTCATCGCAGAAAGTGATTTCGCCATTTTATTGAAGGCAGATATGATAAGAAGATACATACTTTTCAACAATAAGCTTTGCTGTCTGATTAGAAATCTCTAGTGTGCCCGGATTGAAATCTCTAGTTTTGCAAACACCCCTTTTACATAAATTCCTAACAACTAGTATCAAGTATTAGCTTTAAGCCTAGTAGACGTTCGTCACAATGTCAAACACCAAGAGGAAAGCCAATGGACATTATAAAGTGCCACACCCAAACCCTGCCCCTTTCCATTCTGTTTCTGAGGAATGGTTATCAGGGTTTGAAGAGTATTGTCTGGAGACTTTGTTTGGTCTGTTTCAATATCCATTGGTCCATATAATGGTCCATTGAAGATTGGTACAAGTTTTCAAACCCCAAACTGTACTCTTTTCATAGGGATTCACAAGTAGGCTAAAAGAAGGTGAATATTTGTTGTATAAGATAGTGTTTAATTAATAACTTTACTAGTCTATAGCTAGATTTTTTGCTGTCATTATTAATAACGGTTTCCATACATCGACAATCTTTATCGTATATTCATTTTACGTAAATCTAATTTGATACTGCTAGTTCTCCTTGATGTTGTAGCAGATTAAGGTTTTCGTCTTTTAAAGTATAATGTGCAGATGATGAAGCCCTAGCATAATTTAAAATGGTAAACGTTTAACGGACAAATTTAACGTATTGTAGTGGTTATAGTACAAAATTGTTTCATGAAAATGCAAAAATCTTTATTCATTCTCTTGTATCGTTCATTCTCATTCTCATTCTCGTTCTCGTTCTCGTTCTCGTTCTCGTTCTTATTCTCATTCACCTCATTTATAAGAATGGAATGGGTCACGGGTACGTCGAGAGTTTGGGCGGGAGAGGGTAAACCGAAGTAGCAAAATTTCCGCCATTGTCAAATTTGTCAATGACTTTGGTGCCATAGGAGGGGAATGTATTCCTTGCCCCTAGCCACTGCATCCTTAGGGTAGGTATCAGACCCAAACCTACAATTCCAGATAAAAGTAGTTGAGACCTTTCAAGAACTGTTGATGTTTTCTCTTTCCTATTAAAAAATCTCCCCTCCTCCCCCCCATTCAATGTTAATTGCATGTGTCAAAGCACAAACTATAGAACTACTAATTCAACATTGATTCGTGGGAAAAGGGGAGATTCGAAGTTACAAGGGCAACATGTAATAGGAAGTTGTAAAAATTACATTTTGTCTTAACAGTTTTGGCAGGGATTATAGGTGCTCATTAAGGTGGTTTAAAAGTCAAGTAAATCTGTATCAGTCTTATTTTGCCTGTCATTTTCAAAATTTGAGGCTAGAATACCCTGATAATATGTCCATTAATACCCAAAAAAGATGCCCGTAACATTCTGATTATGCCTGTCATAGTTAGGACATCGTTAGAATTTTGATTAAAGGAACTAAAAAAATACCAGAGTATTTCTATCGCCCTTACAAAGATAGCAGATATCAGGGCAGAAAACTAGATATGTTTTACCCAAGCAAAAGTTTTACATTATTTGAATTCAAGAACCTATATGATGCCCGGAGGGGGGGGGGTTACTTGGATACCAAAACGACGGGGGTGTGCACTCCTAAGAATGTTTTGGTGAACCGGCTTTGGAAAAAAAGCTAAAAATGACACCCGGCTTTAGAATTTTTGGAAAAAAGAACAGAGGAAAACAAAAGCTTTGGTGCCAGTTGCCATGGCTGCCAGAACATCACTAAAACAATGGGCGGGCAGCCTCTTTGCTGTTATATTTGAATAGAAAAAATTTAATCAGAGTTAATTTCACGTGGGGCTTTTGAGCGTTTACTAAATCGCTTGAAATTGTTGTTATTACTTTTTCGTTATGTTTTCTTGTGTCACGCTTCCTCGCGTTTTTCTTGTATCTGCTCTACTAGTTTATGGGCAAGGGCAATGCAGGAGAGTCTTTTGGTCTCCTGAGGATTCGATTTGTATAACTAGGGTAAGATGTGTGTTTCGTGGCGTTTTCATTCCCTTGGTTGATCTAGGGGTATTTAAGGTTTTGGCATAGCGTGGGTCTCACTTTGCTTGGTGAAGCCACAATACAACTAGGCTGTTTTATTGTATTTTCCCAGCCCTCCCTCCTTCATTTTGTTTCTTTATGCAGATACCTTTTCAATATAACTTTGCGTGTTGAGTTTCTTTTATGGCATCGTTAAAACCTCCCATACCTTTAGGAATCTTTTGTGCTTCTTAGAGTTTTCTGATGCTATTAGGTAGGACTGGTGCATCGGCTATTAGTGGGGAAAAGAGGCTTTTCCTGTCCATTCCCTCCCAATTATCAATCATATTTGGGGGTTATTGTGTAACTTCCCTTAGTAACCCCTTTATGTAAGGTTGAGCGATTGGCGCCGATGCACCAACGGCCCAACTCGCTCTCGATGATGTGGGAACGTAGCCTCATGACAGACCTTTATGATGTCTATGGCAGTTTTTCTGAGGGAGCTTTATGCCCTTTATATTGCATTGGTATTTCATTCCCGAGTAAGAAAATTAAAGCGTCAATTAGGCAACCGGCTTTAGATTAAATCCTTTAAACAGATACCCGGCCTTAGAATTAATTGCTGAAAATGATACCCGGAAAGACGTGCACATCCCCCCCCCCCCCGGGATATGATTTGAGCAAGTGTCAAGTTTGCTAGCTGCAAATACATGACTTTTGTTAAATTTCATTAATATAAAACCTGTGGGAACAAACATGGATCCGATATGCTACTTAAAAATTTATATGCTACTTAAGTAGTAAATGTACTACATTAAGGCCGATTTCATTTGATATTTTTTGTGCGCGCGGGCGTAGCGCCCAAATCTGAGCATACGTAGCTAAGTGCTGCTGTCAAGTGGCCGAGCGCACAAAAAAGTTGAGACCCTATCAACTTTCTGGCGCTCACAGCGGACGCAAAATCGAGACCACTTGATTTTAACTACGCATGCTCAGATTTGGTTTCGTTAGAGCCGCAAAAAGCTCTCATTATTTTTTGCTGCCGTTAAATTTTTGCGGCTCTGGTACCCAGGGTAGGTCTCGTTAGATTTTCATCTGTTATCCCTCTCTGAACAGCGTTTTAGACTCCGTCCACACGTATCATTAACGTTTGTAAGCTTGGTTTTCTCTACATTACCTCTCCTTGTTCTTACGTAACAGAGTTTTAGGATACCAGAGACACACTTTTGAAGACGCTCTCCAAATTGGATACTTTCAAAGCGCGTTTCTTTGAAACGGCGGTGAAGGGATAATTGTGTAAACAGTGAGATATAAGAGAAATCTACCTATGTTGAATAAGAGGCTGAAATGACAGGAGGCGTCAAGGTGAACAAATCATCTCGCTAGGTCAGTCACGGCAGTTGCACAACATTACTCTGTTGCTTGACTTAATTTCCGCGTCAACTTTAAGCATCGGAATCAAAATTTCCTTAATATATTGGCACACTGGCTTAATCTTGAGCAGAAGTTAATCTTGATGAGAAAAGATAATCTTGCTCGACAAAGTTCAATTCTCATAAACCATCGCAATGGTATAGGCGTAATCGAGGCCTAAGACATTTACTTCACAGCAATCTGTAAAAAATTAATTTTTTCCCATGCTAATTATAGCCTTATAAACTAGGATGGAGTTTATGCAGCATCCAACATGGAGAAGCTTTTAGAGAGCTGCAAAACTTGTGCTGTTCTAGCAGCCATAGCCTAGGGAATTAAGCTGTGGGTTATATAAAGAGGAGGACAATAGCCTTTTATTTGAAACAAAGGAAAAAGTCACCGGGGCTGGAGGAACAAATGCTGCCTTAGTTAGTATGTTGAAAAAGAAGCTACTGACAGCAGATTGTGAACTTTATGCCACATTTCAAATGTTAAAACTCTCTAGACCCAATGTTAGCATACATCTGGGAAGTATGTGATGGAAACCAAAGGAAATGAATATCTTAAGGCCTTGTTTAACCAGCATTTAACTGGTAGAAAATACAGGCATAGAGTCAGGTATCATCTAATGAATTTTTGCTTTCTAGAGCTAAAACCGCATCGAACCATCCTTGTATACCTTAAACAAGGTTGCTGGAACTGAAAGCTCTTTATTTTTACGGAATTGCGCAGTCAAAGTTTCTCTATTCATAGAGAAAGCAGAGAACCATAGGAGCAGAATACAGACTATAACTGTCGCGTTTGATACAGACATTTTTACTTGCCAACAGTACTAAGGAGCGCCATGGCTGATTTTCTTACAGTATTTTATCAAACAGAAAGTTTCCTAATTGTTTTCCCAATTCAACGTAACTTTTTTGGGATAAAGGGGAGAGGAAGTGAAGTGAAAATGGCAAATATAACAACGAGGCAATTTCGTCGTGTGTCCAAAGAATTTCGGCAGGCAGTTCAGGCTCTTACTAGGGAAAAAACACGTAAGAAGGCAGGCTACTCTGTTGGAGGCAGCAACGAAAGTTTCTGTACAACTGAACAACTAAACTATAAAGAAAACTCACGTGCGGACTTCTCTTTAGGCCTTTTTGATGCCACCTTGAAAAATCTAGTAATAATTTGACTATCGAAGGAATGTCTTGGCTCATCGCAAAATAATTCTCTAGTGAAACGTCAATTCAAAGTAGGGATGATTGAAATTGCTAGAGATTGACGAAAATACGTGTTACTTGCTCGATTTTCTACCATGAGAGTTACAATCACGAAAACGAGTAGTGATTGTGAGATTGACAAAAAATTTTGGAGAGCAGTATCTGCAGAACTCCCAAGCTACGGAAATGTTTTGAATTATTGAAAAAGACTTGTCAAGGTGCTTGGTTTCAATGCCAATATGCAAGTTGATTGCTGGGAAGTTCAATCAAATTTTTTATTACAGAGCTTGAAATTCAAATGAAAATTTATATTCATTATGCTATGACGTCTTTTCTGTTTTTATGTGTTGTAATGGTCCTCTTATAGTCACCCATCAGCTGTCCTTCTCAAACTAGTCAAACCCTATTGCACCCACGACCCCCTGGTTCAAAAGTCTATACACATAGGCCGTTTGAGAGCATTGCAGGGCCTACGACACCCAATTTGAATCCCCTCCCTTCCACCCCTTCACCTTGATGAAGATTGGATGAAAGCAGAGCCTAATCATCAACAAAGCTTACAATATTTTCACAAACAGAATACAAAAATGTGATATAACTGCCATACTCCTCTAAACTGTGTTGAATCTGATGTCGAGATGACATGGACGTAGAGGGTAAGCATAGAATGCTGCCATATTATAAGAAGGGATTAACACTTTTTAAGCTTGGAGCAAGCTTTCATATATAGGGCTAAGACAGCTGTGCTCTCCGGGCAGCCTTGCTCAAATGTGACCACAATTTCGTTACGCCTACCAAAGTCAAGTTAAGTCTTACAAAGGGCATTTAACAAGTAAGAAACACAATTAATTATCTAGCTTTTTTTAAATTACCGACTGTAAAATTTAAATCCTTTGGTCTGGACTCAGTTTCACTCAGAGGCAGTTTGCCTTCTGAGACTAAATCTATCCGTCAACCGTGGTTGCAGCTTTCAAAAAGAAAAATTAAGTAGTCCACTTTCTACAAGCTGTTCTTCTTTTTTAGCCGGATAAACAGGCAGTTGGCTTCAATTAGTTATTCAATTATTCATACAATATGAATATAAGCTGTATATATATTTAAGTTAATTTATCGCTAAATCATATATATTAATGCCTCTTTATTCTGGAACAAATGCAGAAAAGTCAGATAAACTTCAATAGGGTGTGATGACGATTCACACTAGCAGCAATCGATTGGTCTCATCAATGTCTTCCAAAGGAAGCAATCACATCTATGCGAGATATATTTGAAATTTTTTTCATTTTATCAAGTTTTTGATAACCAAATTTTAGAATATCTTTTGAACCAAATTCCATTGTATTGTAATGACGACTAAGCTATTTCTTAATCTGCACTTTAGCTTGATTTATAATGATGCGCTGCGTTTTGAGGTCCCTTTTTTTCTTCGACCTAAGTTTGACGCTTAGCACTAACAGATGCATAAGAGCATACGCAATCGAAATCGAATAAACGAAGCGTAATTGACACGTTAAACACAATGAAACCTAAAATAGAACCTTGAGGTTGTCATCTCATCGTTGAACATTATTCGTTTTGAATTATTGACGTCCACGTCTAAACATTGTCACTAAAGCTGCAACGCAGACAAAAGAACTAATGGATATCGCCATTCTATTGAAAACTTCTTGTCTTTGTAAAGGTCCTGGGACAATTTTGTAGCAAAAGATGATAATAGTTTGTGGTTTAACCTCTTTGTTAGAATATATTCGGTCCTTATCTTGGCCAATAGGCTTCAACTTTCTCACTGAAACAATGCATGCTTGAGCATGTTAAAACTATGTAAACTACAAGTTATGTAAGCTGTAGGCAAATGTCAAATATTATACAGTGGAATTTCGATATAACGAACTCTGAGGGTAACCAGAAAAAGTTCGTTGCATCGGGAATTCGTTAAATCGAGAGAAAAAGTCTTTTCGCAGTACACGCCTAAAAAAACATTCGGTGGGCTTGTTTAGGCTATCTCAAACTTCTGTGCACATTTTACTCCAAAATCCAAGCTGAATTGAAAATTACCATAAGCTGAATTGAATGACTAATCATCGAAAATGAAAATCCTGTTCCTTTCGTGATTTGGGACCCAGACATTGGCAAAGCTCGCATCACTTCAACGAGCACTACACTTCTCGTTGTCGGCTCAATGGCGTCTTCGATTACTTCTCATTCTTATTTATCTTTTTTTGCTTCTCCATCTGAGTCTCTCAATAAAATTTTGTAGTCGCTTGTCGCTGATGTCTTATATGTAAGAAGTTATTCGTTGGCAGGCTCGTCGAGAGCCATCTCTGGCCCTGGGGCTATAAACAACACGGGCCCTTAGCAGGAGAAGTGGCGCAGGGGCAAAACTTTTCGCGGGCCCTTCTTGAGAGCCCGGCCTCGGAAATTCTCCCCAGCTACATCCCCCCCCCGACGGTACTTTTCGTTAGAGTCAATGTACTTTTTTGCAGTAATTTCTGATCCGATCAAACTTTCATCTCGTGGTCTGAGTCTATCAGCCAGTGCTTGAAATGAATCGTCAGCATGTTTTGCCGAAGACATTAATGATTTACCCCAAGAGAAAGTGGTAAAGGAACACCGGAATAAAGAAAAAGTACAGATGAAAAATTCATGAAAAGTTCGTTATATCGAGGGTAATTATGATAAATTTCATTTTAATTTCATTTTAATTTCTTTAAGCACGGTAACCCCGTCAATCGATAGATTGCTTTTCAGGGGGCCATGCATAAAACGTTACGAATTAAGTTAAAAAAAATACGAAGTAAAACCCTAATTTAATTACAATAATGAACAAATGAATAAATGAATAAATAAACTATTCTTTTAAAGCTTCTTTTAATGCTTTCAATGAGGATGCCTGTTTGACTTCACAACCCAAGAGGTTCCAAACTCCAGCACCACGATATGAGAAAGCTCGCTGACCATTACTTGTTCTCATTAGTGGTATTTGAAGATAGGTTGCGGTGTTTCTCAAATTTTTTCTACTACATGTCGAATTTTTAATGAACATTTCTGACAGATAATCAGGAGCAAGGTCATTTATCGATTTGTAAACCATGCAAGCTGTCTCGGTTTTTATCACATCTGCTACAGTAGGCCAATTCAAACTTTTAATCAAAGCACTAGCAGAAGAATCATAACTGCTGTTGGTCACAATTCTAGCTGCGCGGTTTTGAAGTTTTTGCAGCACCTGCAACCCTGTCCCCCCACATGCCCCCCAGACTGAGCAGCAGTAGCGGAGATGCGGTTCAACGATACCACAATACATTTAAGAGAGAGTGTCTTTTGGAAGTAACTTCTTGGCATATTTAAAAAATCTAATAGCACGAGAAACCTTAGATCATACAAAATGGATATGTTCATCCCAAGCTAAATGTTTATCAATTTGCATTCCTAAATACTTGACCTTATCAACCACCGTAATAAAGGCACCGTAATAACGAGAGTTGGTTTCATCCGGGCTTCGTTATACTGAGAGAATTTGAAAGGAGTTTGTTAGGCAGAATCCAAGGGACCAGACATTTATTTCGTTATACCCGAAAGTTCGTTATATCCGGGGTTCGTTATACCGAGAGAATTTGTAAGGAGTTTGTTAGGCAGAATCCAAAGGATTAGACTGTTAGTTCGTTATATCGGAAAGTTCGTTATAGTTCGTTATATCTGGGGTTCGTTATATCGGGATTCCACTGTATAACCTACAGAGCCTTACGTTATATACAGCCTTACAAAAACTCGTTTTAACTCTTTAGCTCCATTATTTAACCCATTCCAAAAACGACCGTTTATTTTTGTAAATCTTGGACATGTCGTAATATCGTTTAAAATGTCCGTCTTTTAGACACTAACATCCAAATTTACCTTACTGATACCCTGGGTACCAGAGCCACATAAATTTGAGCGTGGAAACACAAGCTAGCTGCTCCCGGATAGCTCCTCCTCCGCATCTTCGCTTGGTTTTCTGTTACGCGCTCGAAATTTGTGGCTCTGAGACCCAGGGTACTTTCCCGATTAAATGGGTTTTGAGATAATTTTCAACTTTTGATCTAACATCATCAATAAATCAGATTATCTAAATTCAATTGCTTTCAGAGATGATTTTTGTTGGAGTACATACGAAACAGTTATTTTAAAAACCGTTCTTGATCTATGTAATTTCATTTGCTATTATTGTTCAAAATCTCTCGCATGTCTTCGCGTGGATCAAACCACGTCAAGGTGATTAATAACCTCTGATAAAAAGTAATATTATACTGGAAATTAATATGCAGATTTATGTTGATTATTCTAACGACCCATGATTGTGTGTAGCAGTGTTATTGTAATTTTAGGGACATTAAAAACTCTTGGACTATGGACTCTTGTAATACACTCTTGGACTATAGACTCTTGGACTATAGACCCATTATAGACTCTTGTAAAAATCGATCGAGGTGATAGAACTCTGATATTTTGATGATTTTTAATATTTTTTTACCATTTCGGAAGAAATATCTGGCCGATTAACAGCCATGCAAAAACCCCTAACAAAAAATGCGAATTGAAACAATGCGACTCGTATTCGTTCGGTATCAAGTCAAATGATACTCAGGTTCATCAATTTTTATATTAAAGGCATTTGACACAGGTAAAAGCCACTCGACCACGAGTGGTTGATCAATCAAATTGCGCATAGAAAAAACACGTGAACAGCCTTTCTGCAAATCGTTGAAAACCTAAAGCAGCGCGCAGTGGTTTCACGCGAGTGGGTTTCCGATTCTCTTCTTGTGCGCGTGCTCTTAGGCCTAAGTTTGTCTGGATTCGCAGTACTTATGCATGTCAAATGCCTATAACTTTGTTCACTCAAAGTAGCATTCCAACAGAGTCCAATATCAGTGACAACTTACTGTGGAAAGATGCAATTTGAGCGAAAACAATACGAACAGAAAAGTACTTTCGCTTCCTAGAGAGAACTTAATATCATCAAATTTTTAAAGGTAGTTTCAATAATCCTTCAGATGAACACAATTTGGATAATTAACTTTACAGGTAAGTGGCTTAGAGTCAAAAAAAAAGAAACTATAATTCATGCTGTCAGCGATATTATAAATAGACGGAAACGCCACAGAATCCTTTCAAAAGTCAATTATTGAATCGACTAATAAATAATGCTATGAATCAAAGCCAACTTATTGGAGGTTTAGTATTTCTTAGCACCAAACTTCGAAATTTTAGAAGCAAGAAATTTATTACAATTGCTATTTGCGTCATTGGACCATATTTTCAAAATCGGATTTGTTTGTAATCGTATAATTTGGATAAAAGCATCAAGAATGACTGTCACATATAAATTAGCTATCTTCAATATTAGGTGAAAAATCCCATAACTTGACAGTTTTGTCATACGAACCAGAAACAATCATATGGTCATTGAATTGCAAGCAAGTCACACCATCAGAGTGATTTCGTAGCGTGACAAATCTTTTCCCAGTTTCTAAACTCCATATCTGAAAAGGTGAAAAGAAAAAAACTTGCTGAGTAAGACAGTAGAGAAAAACAACGCCTGACAGAAGATCCACTAGGCTGGGGGAAAAGCTGGAGCTTCTTCAAAACAAAATAGACCTGATTAAATTCAATCTGCCGCTCTAGGGTTATAGAGCTAGACTGGGGCTATGTTTTAAATTCTATGATGTTTTTGCTGTTTTGTTGTTGTTGTTTTTGTTTTGATGTCATCGTCGTTATTGTCATTGTTGTTGTTGTTGTTGCTGCTGTTGTTGTTGTTGATGATAATGATGATGACAATACACCACTGATCTTAAATTGTGGCAGCGCCATGCCATCGGCTTGAATGTCAACGGCGAAAGATATCTTCCTGAAACCAGTGGCGTGAATAGAGGGGTATCTGAGGGGACGAAACTCCCCCCCCCCCCTCTGTAAAGCTAAACCGTTGTTTTGTTGAGAAAATTCTGATCTTGTCGGAAATCAACATGGTTGTCTTTTTTATCTAAGTGTTAAATTTTGAGAGGAACGGTTTTAAAGCTAAATAAAATGAATTTTTTCGTTGTTCTTTATCAGATTGGCCTTCTCTTTTAAAAAGACAGGATGCCTTTTTTAAAGAGGAAGACCAGGAAAATCTTTAAGTAGAAGAATTTGGGACAGCAGATTTCAAAAATGATAAGAATATTTCCCCTGTTTTATTTCAGTACCAATGTCGTTATGTTTGCTCAAATTTATGAAAAAATAAAATGCTTATTAGATTTTTGTCTGAAACTTTAAATTTCTCGCCCTTCCTATGAATTTCCCCATCTCCGCCACTACCTGAAACTGAATTTCAGATACATTTGTCCATAAATCGATCAACATTATACGACTTTCTACCTATAATTTAATACATTTCATGTTCATAAATCAATTTTCAACGGAGGAGGAAATTAATCTTCCTCAGATAACATACACTGAGTTATTCCATAGATAAAATGCATAATTAACTTTAGCTAATTTTCCGTTTCCCTCGCTGCTAGTGAGAAACATGATCAAAGTTCTCAAAAAAGCCACACGTCAAACAGTGTTTTTATTAAAGAATTGACATAAAATTATAAAGATTTGCTCTCGGGTTGTCGGGGTCTGAAATTCGATGTAGAGCTGTTTGCTATGAACGAATACACCATTCTGTTTTCAATTCAATACACAATGACCCTTATGAAGGTGTACATCAACAGCCAATGGGAGCACATGCAATCGAATATGCGAAGAAAGTCTACTTCAGGTAAATGAGAAAGCCGCTTAATGATCTCCTTGATAAAGACGAAACTTTTACATTCAAAATCTTATAAAATGAGCTGATCGAGCATTTTTATTTGATGGCTGTTTGGGAATCTAAAGCAAAACATTGATTTATGAAATTAGCATTAGGATGCAAAATGTTTTTTGAATAAATAAAGTCGTCTTAAATAGGAATCTATTTGAAGAAATTAGAAAAGCTTAATATTTTTCGCGAAGAAGACGGCATTTTGATGAATTTAGACATAACATGTTCGTAATTCAGTTGTATGATTTTGCAGAAATTTTGATGAGATTCTTAGATCAGAGTCACTATAATCAAGCATTTATAAGAATATTAATGACCAAAGGTGATTTAAACTCAAAAAGTTGGATTATCATTGAAAAAGCCATGTAAGTAGATTAATTAAAAAAAATCTATTGAAAAGGTGAATCTTAAGAGCTGAAAAACTTCCTCATTAAAATAAACTTAATGTATTTCAGAGTCCTTAAGTCCTTAAGAGCTTTGCATTTTGTCTCTAACCGCTCTGACATCGTCTAAAGGATATAACAATCCCCTCAAACCGAGGCAGCCAAAACATGCTGCCTTTGATGCCTCGAGTTGGCCATTTGTTGAAATTTTCACAATTCAGTTCAACACTATAAGCTATAAGGGACGAAGGGTGACGTTTCTTGTCGAAATTACTCTTTTCTGATAAATTACCACACGCTTCAGAATTTTTGTTTGCGAAATGATTTACCAGTGACAGAAAGTTTTTTTGCTAGATTTTTCAAGTAAAGGAACAAGAGAAAACGAGTAGATTTTCAAATAAAGGACAGGAGTAAGGATAGGAAAGGCAATAGATATGAAGAACAAGACATAGGGTTTTTCCTGGAAACAAAGCTTAACAGCAGAAAATACGATGTGGATGTTGGAATCTGTGTACAAAAAGACGATTCATCTGATTTTGTGAACAAAAAAATCAGTTCTATTTTATTACCACTCTAAAAACAGACACAGCTCACGAGACTGAAGGACACTGGTCGGTCAAAAAAGCTAATATGGCTCGCTTAGACACCAACCATAGTTTTTAAGCATTCAGACAAAAATATTTTTTCTTTTTAATTAAACTTTTGTCATGCCCGGACTTTTTAATGTTAATGAAACATACCTTCAAGGTTTTGTCGTCGCCAGCACTCACTATTTTCCAATTATCAGCCTGAAGGCATCTATTGAAAAAAAGGAATTCTTATAATATAAACTTAACATGCAACTTAAAGGGCCTCTCCAGCCAAATTTTGCATTTTATTAGCTAATCTAAAGGAGTTGAACCTGCTGATCACGAATTCGTTCTTTGTTCTTCGATATTTTTTACAGTTTGTGAGATATAAGCTCTTGCATTTAGTTAATTGAATTGAATTAACCGACAAAAACTTTTCGGTTTGGTAACACTGTGACGCAATTTTGACGTCACAGTGTATTTCGTTAGTCTTGCCTCAAACCGAATCGAACGACGGCGATTCGCAATTTGAACACTGCAAGTGATGGTACTCTCAGTTCTGTTCCACCGGCTTTTAGTTTGAGCATTTCAGACATCAGTTCTGGAGAACAACTGAAGTGTCAATTTCGATTAATTATACGCGAGGGAAGAGCTGGAACAGGAAGCCATAGCTTTGTGGGCCTACACAGGTGATCAAAACAAAGTCGTGACACAGCATAGACACATTCCGACCCGCAAACTTAGAATGATTGTAAACATTTAATATTTTTCGATCCTAAAAAACTCCTGCTCTAGATTTAGATGCAGTTATCAACGCATGACCATGACTCCTTCGCGATTCGGTGGAAGATATACGAAATTCATTACGGACGAGAGCCGCACACTGTGACGTCAGAATGTCACAAAACTGATTCGGCTTTTGTCGTTTTTTTCTCGGAAAGGTGCAATTTTAAAGCCTTATAACTTCTAAACTAATTGGAATTTTGCAAAAACAACGACTTTGCCATAATACACGCACCAGATGCTAACTTTTTAGTCAATAAAAAAGTTTTTTTTTTGGCTGGAGAGGCCCTTTAAGATTAAAATATCATAAATAATAAATGTGCCAAGATATTGATAAAAAAACTGGTAAAAAGTAGGAAGCAGTTCCTTGCAGCTGCTAAACAATTTAAGAACAAAGAAAGATTAAAAACTTTGAATAAAATCATTGAAAACAAAGGAATATTGACTGCAACTCCTTATCCTGCCTTGATTTCATAGTTTTTTCAAGCAGCTTTTGAGGGTTCACCAAATAGGCCACGGGGAGATGTTTTTTAAGACTGGATGGGTCGCTTGAAACTTACCAATTATTTCCTAAGCACTTCTCTGGACATAGTCTACTGAACCACAGAATAGCTGAACGCTGTTATTTCTAGTTTTCAAGAAATTAGAGATAACTTGCATTCTAGCGAATATTGGATATATTTTTTCATTATATGAAAAACTTCCGTTGTTGCATGAATTAGGCGCACATCGGAAAAAAGCGTTTTAGAGAAGGGGGCGTCTACAAAAAGTGTCCACTTTCTCGGGGCCTATACGAAGAACTATATTTGTAAGAATACGATATTTAAAGATTTGGCTTTGAAAGAAAAAGACTTAAGAAGGTTGGTTTGTAAGAAAGATTTTCAAAAGATATTAAAATTTCCCAGTAAAGGTGCCTGTTTGAGATTTACACAAATCTTTTATCAAGCAGCCGTTTCAAAATAGGCTTAGAATCAAATAAAATTGGATGTAAGGTAATGTAGAGGTTCAAACACACAAAACAATATATTTATGTTATTATCTGGTTTATTTGCTATCTGGTTGATACTTAATATGCATAAAATATCGCAATAAACTCTGGGAAGACAAGAAAAATTCAATCATATTTAAGACATTGAATTGAGGTAGAGCTTTTTTTAGCTAAATAATCAGATAATTATCGGAAGCTTTAAACATTTGGCGGTAAGTTCAGATTGATTTTTTGCCAAATTAAAAAAAAGGATCAAAGATAACCGGCAAATTTTCGAAATGAACGAAGTAAAAAAGAAATAGGGCCCGATAAAGCCGAAACTGAGCGTGATGCTTCAGCAAAAAAGAAATATTATTGGACCTGTTCAGCTTCAGGAAAACTGTCGTCTGTTTTCTCCTGTGCCCACTTCAGGCATAGGCCTAATGCCGCAGCGCTATTAGCACCTACCTTTATCCGGCCCTGTTTGGGAAAACGCAATAAAACAGGGGCATTTGAAGCACAAAAGGCATGCCCAACACAATAATAAGATACTGCTCGATGCCTTATAACTGGCATCTATCACATTCTCACATTCTTAATAAATGGAATATATGTAGATAATTCGGTCTTGTTATCTACGCCCTAGTTCATACGTCGAACTTGTGTCAATTTTGATTAAATCTACGAGAAATCTACAAAAGATCTATCGTCTGTATCCATGTGCCTCTTTTAACTTAAACTTAACTCAAGTTTATTATGCTCTAAATCAGGAGTGGGCAATCTTTTTAGAGACTGGACCAAATACTTCTTTAAGCGAGTCAAAGTTAAAAAGAAAAATGAATAGGATAGTTGTGATAAAATGGAAATAATAAAAGTGAAATTTGCAGATAAGACTGTTGCAATCCTAAATGCAAAAGGAAAAAATGTAAAAAACATTGTGTTTCAAGGATGTGATTCAGGGTTTTGGGAAACTACCCCATGAAGGAAATGTATAATTATCCACTAATCAACGTTTAGCATCGGCCTCTTCATTCACTTTAGATCATTCACTTTAACATTGCTCAGATCATTCACTAGGTTGCTCAGATCATTCTTGCAACAACTGATCTCAGTTGCTAGGTTGCTCAGATCATTCACTTTAATAAACGTAAACACCAATTTATCCAATGAAGGCCCCTCAGCACACTAGCAACTGAGACATGACAAAATAGGGACAACGGTGATCCCTGCCCAACAACCATGAGTGCGCCCTGTAAGATTCGTTCTGCCTGCGTTTCTTAACTTTCGCCCAGTCCCTCACAGACTGCTGTCCTGTCTTTACGCTGGATTAATTCATGACAACGGAAAGCGAGAAAATCTTTCCATGATTCTGATAAATGAATCGATATCTTTCCTGCATTATTTGCAACCCCTCGGAACATGATCCTTGCTAAAGCAGATTATTGAAGCAAAATATTGATTCTGTCTGCGCGCTTCGAAGGGTATACCATTTGGCTTACACACCAAGTCAATATCCTGTACAAGTGTGTTGTTTTTGTTATTCTAATATTTCTGGTAGTATATGATTTATAAAAAGCAGCGCACAAAACACTCCTTAGATACTGTCGGTGTGATCCACTGATCTAAAAAAAAGACTGGATCGAGCTTCTCCAGCCCAGCGTTGATTCCACATTGCAGCGCCCATCTTGAGACCTCGCCGTGTTGTATGAGACTAGAGAGCAATCATGTTGGTTTCAGTTCAACTTGCTTTTTCATAGCAAAATTCAAAGTAACCGTTGAAACAAAAACTTCCATCATTCGCAAGTGACGTTAAACAATTTTGCCGTGGTATTAAGCTCATGAAATGGAGAATCCAAAGTTCAATAATTTTCCTAGGCTTGTTGTCTCTTAGAATATTTAAGAATCTAATGATTAATGCACAATGTAAAGCGCAGCACGGTGTGTGCACCATTTTAACAAATGGTAGCCCAAAGCTTTGGGCGCAAGAGGTCTCAAGATGGAGAGATTCGATCGCTTCCTCGTGCTGATGTAGGAGGACAACAGGTTGTTCGATTCGGTCGTTTTTGGGATCAATGGTGTGATCACTTAAAGCTCCTTTGTAGCCAACAAATCGATAAATAACTCTACAGCATTGCGCATATTCTTGCACAATGGTTACAGGTAAAACGAAAAGAAGAGCGTGACAAGAGGCCATGATGAATAGCACAGGGTAAGTTATGTTTTTGAAGGGGCAGGGCCGCCAGGAGGGGGGGGGGCAAAAGGGGCAAATTTCCCCAGGGCTTCAAGTCCTAGGGGGCCTCAAAAAGTAATTTATTCCACTTTAAAAGAATTTATTAATCAATTTTAGCAAAAGTATGCCTAAAAATAGAAAAATATTTAAAACAGATGCAAAAAGTTACTATATTCTGAAATGCATTTTAAGCTTTGCATCTGAAGGGCGTTGTCGCCAGAATTTTCAGCTTGCTACGCTCGCAGGGAGCCACGTCTTTTTCGGTTTTACTCCAGCGCCTCACAAATCTCTCAACGGTCCTAAGCGTAGGTCTCACTTTGCTTGGTCAAGCCTTATTACAAGAGTGTTTTTTGCATTTCTCTAACCCACCCAGCCTTAGTTTGTTTCCTCACATGAAAACTTGCTTATCTCAGTAAACTCCTAACAGTTTTAATCTCTTTTTTTCTAGCATCATAAAAATTTTCTTTAAAAGGAAAACTTTCTTCAGATCGTTACGACTATGCCAGCTGTGATCGCAAGGATCGGTAGAGCTGATCTAAGTTCAACTTACGACTCTTACGACTCTTCTTGTGAATAAAAAGATTAATGGGAAAATGGGTCATTGTCGTCGCCGATCCATTATTATTGCTTAAAAAGTAGTCACTTGGATGCAATTAACCAATCATAGGAAAGTCATTTAGCGAATTTTTTGCTAGCTATTGTTTTCTTGTCCGGATATTTATCGTTCTCCGACAGTTATCAACTTACCCTCAATCAACTGGACCAAATCTTCTTTGAACGTTTTGGAAGATGGAAGAAGGGATCGGAGTCACGTTCCCGAGTTATACGGTTTTATAAAGCCTGGAACCTGGAACCAGGCTTTATAATGCTGTGCGATGTAAGCTGCTGCCGAACCAAAACATTCAGTATCTAGATACATTGACTTGTGCAGGGCCACAGAAACATCTACTGTTCAAGCAAAAATAATGGTTGGCCAAGCTGATGATAATAATCTTATGGCAAATAATATTGAAAAGATGTACCAAGGTTCATTGGCATTGTAAAATACCTGGCCAAGTTTCTCTCTAGATTATCCAAGGTATGCGAACCTCTTAGAAATTTGACCCACACAGTGCGCCATGGATATGGGTAAAAAAATCATGACAAGTCTTTCGCTGACATATAAAAAGCGATTTGCGAGGCACTAGTTCTAAAGTATTTTAACCATAGGGCAGCGAACGAAGGTGAGGCTGATGCGTCATCGAAGGAGCTTGGTTTTGTGCTCATACAAGAGGAACGTCCAGTCTCCAATGCAAGCAGAGCCCCCACCCTTGCAGAGCAAACTTACAGCCAAATAAAGAAGGAACTGCTCGCACAAGTTTTTGAAGTGGAACATTACCATACCTATGCATATGGCAAAGAGATTACACTTTGGACAGATCACAAATCACTTGTCTCAATCGTCAGCAAGCCACTTGCCTCTGCTCCAAAGAGACTACAAAGGTTGCTACTAAGATGGAAAAAAGAATGTTAAAATCTGCTATAAACCTGGCAAAGAAATTGTTCAAGCAGATGCACTCTCTCGTGAAAATTTGCCGACAAGTGAGAGACAAAAGTCCGAAACTGAAGAAGAAGTCGAAACTATTCATATGACACCTTCCCATCTCTGAGCCACAGCTGAAAGATATCCAACGAGCAAATCAAATGTGACAGCACTCTGCAATCAAATGAAGGAAATAATTGTGTATGGATAGCCAGAATACAAAGACACTCTCCCTCAATGTATACACCCAATGTATACATACAATTTGTACTGTGGATTGCTTTTCCAGCTACTTTGAGACAGATCGTCTATTTTAAAAAACGGCTGTAGGAAACTAAGACGAAGCTCAAGAGACACTTCTCTACTCATGGTATACCAGATACATTTTTTAATGACAAGGTACCTTTCTCCTCTAGAGAACTTCAGGATTTTGACAAGGAATACGAATTCACCACCGAGCTAAGTCTGTCAGAGTTTGCGCAGTAATGGCAAAGCAGAGAATGCGGTCAAAACAGCAAAGATGTTAATGAAAAAAGCATCTGAATCTGGCATTGACTTCTATCTTGTGCTGCTTGAATGGAGGGAAACAGGCCGTCCTATTCTTCGTTGTTATCTACTGGATACTTTTACAATGGGAACCAGTCTTAAGATTCTTTCTGACACAAATATTTGGACAAACACTCCGGTATAATTAATCGTCAACCCACATTTTAATAGTTTCCCTGATAAATCAAAATCTCTGCTGCTATCAAAAGCAATTTTTTCTATTGTTTTTAAGGTATCAGTTAAGGGTTGGGGGGGGGGGGTTGGTTTAGGTCGCTTATGAGTATCACCGATGCCTCCATAAATTTTAACAGAGGTTCAATATGAACCTAACCAAAAGAAGCTCTTTTTCAATTTTAACAGAGGTTCAATGTGAACCTAGCCAAAAGAAGCTCTTTTTAAACTTAATATGTACCATATCAGATGTTTAGATGCTAGGTTTTAGAAGACCAGTTGTTGTTTGAGTTGTTATTGAATGTATTTTCAAAGAAGACCTTAGAGAAATCAAACGGTGTTACCTGACGACTCTGGTATGACCTTCTGAACGTATCCAGTCAATCGTTCCTATGCACTGTGAACAAAATGCAACAAGAATGTTAAATGTTTATTCAATAAATTTTTCTTAGAAGTACACAGATGATGCAATATAGTCCTTAATTTTCATAAATCAATATTTTATTAAAATTCGCTGATTTTCAAATCCCCATTCCTTATCTCTAAAAGAAACTCTCCATCAGTGCTGGTGTCACAAACAAAGAGTCGTCTATTTAGAAAATAGGCATCCATACGAACTCAAGATGGATCGTGGATACATCTTTTTCATAAATGAAATGAAAGTAAAGATCTTTTAGCTAACTAATATGAAGACGGGCATTGTGACAAACATATAGAAGGGGGAACAAAACTTCGCATTTGTTGGTTGGATCGGTAAAAATTGCCTTCTTCTACCTCACTACTACCCGAAATTTTAATTACATCAAAAGTTAGCTGTATTCATTTCTGACCACAAATACAAAATCCGACAATTATACTGCTTTTTCTGTCCCTACTGCTTCAACGACCTCTACTCCCCGAAAAGTTCCATTTTCTAAATTCAAATAAAACTGCGATAGTTTCGGTAAGAAAATAAGAGATCGAAGAAGACGGGCGTTTTTAATAAAGATGAGTTATAGGCAGGCGGAGCTGACAAATTTAGAGAGAGGTCACAAAAACGCAGAAGATGCGACATGTGGTACCATGTTGATACACTATAGATCATATTTTTAAGGCTTTGTGGTGGGCACCTTGCCTCCTGGATAAAGTGACCACTAGACCACTCGCTATATTTGACTTTAGTCCACCCGTTACTTAAAGACTTTAAACAGCCGTACCAGGAAGTGTTGCATTCTTATACCAGGGTGTAAGCGTTGTTTATGTGGTCCTGGCAAGGCAGTCCCTTAGAAAAGTGTTCATAGGCTAAGTGGGTAACAGGAGATCGCCCCTAATCTAAAGAGAATTTACTCCACGGGGACGGGGGGTGATACATAGCAAATTGAATTCAAGGGCGTGGTTTATTTTTTGGTATCTACTAAAGGTTCAGAATTAACTTTAAAGATCTGATTTTAATTTCTTTCATTGGTATAATAGCCTATTAAAAAAACAAGCGTAATAGTTTGCTACAACAGTGTAGGTGACGCTTTCCGAAAAAACCCTTTTCGAGGTCCACCCTTAAACGGGCGTAAATCCGTACTTTAAGTAGGATAGACAGCCAAAGCATTTTCACATAGCCGGGTGCACACTAGCGATTTTTATACGCACACTAGCGTATTTTTCGTAAAAAGCATGTAGTTTTTACCGTTTCTCAATGTTATAATTGTTTGGATAACTTGAAATGCGTATGTTTAATGTTGTTCTTGTGTCTTCGTTGACATTTTTAAGACTACATTCTATAAATTAAATTTAAATACAATCGATTCTATAAACAAACTGGGAGCCGGATGTATCTACTTTTCGTCGCATGCAAAAAAACGGCTACAATGCGTAGGCATATTGAAATATGCAGCAATAACGTGGTGATGTATACAAAGTTGGTAATACAATTTGGCTGTCAGGTACTGATATGAATGAACTAACTGACGAAAACCGTTTGGTGCTCAATGGCGATAAAAGCAAACTTATAACATTTAAAGCCAATCGATCCAATTTTAAGGAATCTAAAATTCAAATAAATGGTTCTACTATAATAGAATGTAAGAATATTAAACTTTTGGGAGTAACACTAGACCATCAACTTAGATTAGAAGAACATATTAAAGTTTTTTGTAAAGAAGCTGGGACAAAGGTAAACGCTCTAGCCAGGATTGCTTCATATATGGACAAATCTAAGCGAATTCTTTTAATGAAAACGTTCATACTATCATATTTTAATTATTGTTCTCTTATTTGGATGTTTTGCAGTAGGAAAAGTAACAACCGGATAAACCGGATTTATAAAAGAGCAATGAGAATAGCTCATGATGATTATGAATCAACTTTTGAACAACAACTTAACAACAAATCAAGAATAAAACAATATCTTCTCATAAGAAAAATTTGCAATATCTTGCGATAGAAATTTACAAAACATTTAACGGATTGAATCCACCTTTTATGGATGAAATATTTTCCATAAATGAATGCCCATATTACTTAAGAAACCCCCAATTCAAAACAGCGGAGCCACATTACAAAATATATGGATTAAATACCGTATTATACAGATGTAGCCAAATATGGAACTCAGTTCCAAATGAGATAAAGTACTCCCCTACTTTACAAATATTCAAGAATAAAACCTCAGAATTTACATCGTTTAATTGTACTTGTAATCTTTGCAAAGGAATACGTTGGCAACATCGGTTATATTTGATTTATATTATATTTAGCATTGGTAATTTAAATTAGTTGGTTTTAATTAACTTGAGTATGCATAGCTAGAAATTTTACCAACTTTAAATAAAGAAAGAAAAACAAAGGTTATTGACGAGGTTAACAGCACTGCGACTATTTGCAAAAGGAAGAAGGCTATGTAAGCAAAAAGACACTGAAAGAAATTTTCTGTTGTATGAAAGCGAACGAACTGATGTGGAAGACATAAAATTGAAATCTAGGCTAATTGACATGACACTAAACACACAACACTACAATACACTAAGCGCTCATTGAAACTACAAGAAACAATCGCGATAAATGTAGGACTGCAAAAATTTGCAAGTGCATATGTACTCTCGCTCGTAAGCTTCACAGAAGAATGAAGCTTAAAATTATTGATAACAAATTTCATAAAAAAATCTTGGAATCAAGTGTTCAGAGTGACTGGTTAACGTTATATATGTAATTGGTTCCCATAATGGTTACCAGTGCGATATTACAGAAAGAGGGCACATTTTTTTGTCAGTGATGTTAGAGAGAGGCCTAAGAAAAATCCTATAGTAAAGACTTATAAAGAGAAGGGGGAAGGGGGGGGGGTTGTAGAGGGAAAGAGAGTGAGAGGTAAGATCAAGTTTTGTTGGTTTTGGTTTGAAAAACACAGGTTATAACCCCCTCGCCCCCTTTCCAGGTGTCCGCCAATGCTGAAAAGCGAGAAGAGGATGAGTCATGGGCCAGAGTTCGTGAGTTTGGCAGTGGGTTTTGGAAAAGGCTGGGCACTGGAAGTGAATCTAGTATCAAAATGTACACTTCTACTCACAGTGGGCACCAACGCAAAACATTTCAGAGTGGGCATAGGCGCAATATTTCCCACAGCGAATTCAAACACAATATCTGCTATGGATTTTCCTTAGCCTCTTTGTGGCTTCGAATACGAAATATGTTATTATTAACTTTACTGAAAACTGTCAAAAATTGTCAAATCAAACAAACTAGTTGAAGGACATTAAAAAAAAGCGGTAACTAAGATCTCATTAACAAGATATCAAACGCTAGCTCAATCTTTAGTGCATATAATTTATACAATTCGAATCTCTTCATTCACCTCATGAGAAGAGTACCTCAACATAAATGCTAACAATATCAAGTTTTTAATTTATTCATTTGATGAAAGAACTTGAATTGTGAGTATAAATTAACTTTAATGCGTTCATATCTAGCGAACAATCTTTTTCATCAACTAATCAATTGAAAGGCTGGAAATCTGAGCACCTTTTGATTACGTTATTTTGCCAAAAAAATTCTCCTTTTTCTGATTCCAAGACAGATGGGACAGTACTGAAGAGCCTTTATCAGCTGCTTAAAAATTGTAGTGTTATCAAAATGTACAAGCAGTGGCCAATAAAGAATTATTTTGAAACTTCTTCCGAAAGTTGGTGCAGGTTTTGTTCGTAGCATTGCTCCACTGCAAAGAAGCATGGAAAAGCAGAAATATACCTTACTAAAACACATTTTGTACGAAATTCCTCAGAAATTCCATCATCGGGCAATGAGCAAAGGCACAAGATAACGAAAATAGCCAATGAACTAATTAAACGAGCTTATCGTTTGATCACTACCCAATGTTTGATCATTATCCAACAAGGAAGAGAAATACTTTAGAATGCATGTTTATTGTGGTTGTGTAAACCTTTCCAGTACTTCAAGGACCATCCCAAGATATTGTGCAAACCAGGGGTATCAAGGTGCCATTTGCCAAAAAGAAGGTAAGCCATCCTTAATTGCCAACAACATCAAAATGTTCGCCGACTAAGCACACCTTTTGGGGTTTTGAAACTGAATCTTTTTCAATGGGGGTGTCAAACGCCCGAACACCCCCCTATAGCTTCCTCCCAGTTCAGGGGCTTTATTGACTTTGATTCAAGTCGATTGACATTTAACCTAACTAAAAAACTCACTGAGCAACATTTAACGATCCCTTGAATCTTTTGTGACGTTGTGATTGCAATTGTGGTAAGTTATTAAATTTTGATACTCTAAATATTAGTTAAAGGCACTATGTCCCGTCAGTCGACCGTCCAGAGTTAGGCACTGTGTCCCGTCAGCCGATTGGATACACAACAATAGGCATATTGTGTAGTCCTTCCAATGGGAATTTAAATTGCCATCAAAATGCGTCGGGACGTAGTGCCTTTAAGACAACACTAAGCATCGAATGATCAAAATTGCAAGACTTCATAGTCAAATCTGTAACTAGTTCTCCATGAAAAGTTCTCGGTTGCCAATACAGTTAACATCTTTAATGAATTTTCATGGACAATTGCACTAAATAACCGTTTACCGGATACTTTCATGAAGGTTGGATGTAGCTGAATCCGGACAAGAAAAGATTGATTCGGGCAAATGTTCAAGGCCTCAAGAATAGCTCCGCCAATGCTTGTTTCGTCTATTTTCCCCTTGCTGGAAACTACATAATAATCTCTTGAAATTATGTATATACAGTTGTCTTTTTTCTTATTAAATAATGTTTTCTTGGAAGGTATTCCAGAAAGATTCGGCATGTACTGCCAAAGGTTTGAAATTGACTTCTGTCCGATGTATGATAATCCATTTTTTGCCACCCGGCTTTTCATGGAGCATACACAAAGTAATGGTCGTATTCCTTTGTCACCACATGCTTCGTAAGGACCATACGGTGATATTCTATCAAAGCTGAGCATCTTTAAATAGTTTTCAGTAACGCCAGGTCTAATGTTTGATTGCGTTTCCACATGAAATGTATCCTCTTTATGATCGACGCCTTCGCCAGCAGCAACAACGAAATCAAAGCTAGTTATAAGTGTTTCCCCCGAGTTTCTCTCGTGGACGTTTTCGAAGCGGATTGGCACTAAATGATGACATTTCCGCGCGATAGGAATGTTATCCTCGGCGTCAAAGCTTGTTTCTAAGATTGAATCTCTGTGTTGGCGCCACTGACGATCAATCTCTGAATTCAGGTAGCCCACGCCAAATTCTAGGACCGCCATTTGGGTGCTATCATTACTAACAACATTATCCCAGCCCTCACAAACGCAAAAATTTGGCAGCTTAAGAGGCAAATCATTGCACGTTCTTTCCGGAGGAATCTCTCCGAATATTCCCCGATTTTCCGACCACTTTAGGTTTGCTGCCAATTCTGCAATCCATCGAAACCCAGCATTCAAATCCAACATGGTAACTAAACGGTTTTGGTTTCCCCTTAGGGTGTCCATAATCTCTTCACCGAGTATATCCTTCACTCCATCAGGTATCAGCATAAACAAGGAAGGGTGATACATTTCATATCGTCCCTCGAGGATCTTTCTTACATACGATGTGTATGTATTACCATGATCAGCTAAGAACACAGTTATAGTCTTATCCGATTGCAACATTTCCTGGACGTGAGAAACAAGCCCCAAATTCAGGGTTTGCGTCCTAATGCCACGAGAGTCGTGAGCCACGTTGAGAGCAGTGTAGCTGATAGTGGCGCCACGTGCGTACTTGTGCCACATCTCAGCGTAACGTAACCAGAAATCGTGCTGGAACTGACCATTGAAGCAAATTTGATTGCCTTCCGTTTTACCGAAAGGGTTTTCAAGTCCAAGGCTTTTTAAGATATTGCAGCTTGCGACAGAAAGGCCTGCAATTGAATAAAAAACATTTGAAGTCACCGTAATGGTATATAAGAGCATTGGAAAATAAATATTATGATTACAGTTCTTATGATTATCATCGTAATCAATCAATCAATCAATCAATAATCATCGTAATCAATCATCGTCATCCGGGAGCAACAACTACAAACAGCATCCAGCAACAACAACCATCAACAACAAAACCAAAAATAACTATTGATCTCGAAAAAAGATTTTTCCAGCCTAGCGTTGATTCCACATTGTAGCTTGTGACTAGAGAGAAGTTTGTTTTAGTTTAACTTGCTTTTCATGGCAAAATTCAAAATAACCATTAAAACAATAATTTGTAGCAAAGTGCCTTTAAAAAATGCTTTCCGTGGTAATTAGTTAATGCGAGGGAGATTCCACTATTCACTTAATTTCAATTCCATTTTTTCTTTTTTTCCTTCTCTGTATTTTTCAGATTACTAAATGGATAGAGAGAGACTTGTAGCAAGTCCAGGGTCATGTACGCGATCAATAACGCATTTTCATCCCGGTATGTTAGACGGAGTAATCATATGTTGAAATTTTCAGCCAGCTTATCGAGATCTCACTCAGCTAATCCGTTCTCTGACATTCAATTAATATTAGATTCCTTGTCTTCGACTAAACATGAAACAAAAGCATCTAGGAGAAGGTCACTTGATATTTAAAACAATGAACGCAAACATATAAATAGATAGAAATTGCAGATATGAAGAAAAAACAGATCTACAAAAGAAAAACTTAAAGTGCCTATGCAGCGAAATTTACCATTACAATATTTTAAAGGAAATCTTTAGAACTCTTCACCCTTGTTCTTACACAAAGAACAGAATTCAGATTAGTTAAATGGTTCTTTTTTTATTGAGTGTCAAAGTATGCATATTTTGCAGTTGCGTTGCGAAATTTTATTTCCCGCTGTGACGTCACAGTGATGAGTCGAGGCGAAACTATTTAGTCAGGCCTGTTAAATCACTTATTTGGTCGAATTGTGCAAATTGTGATACTAGCATGAAACTTTGAAATAAGGGACAGTTTGATACGCTGAAAAAGGATGTGGATCCCAACTGAAAATTGCCCCCTTCAGCTATTTTTAGCTGGGGTACTTTGCTGCATAGACACTTAATCTTGAAGTCCTTTCATGTAAGAAACTTTATTCGATATTGGACGTTGAAAACAATGCACAAGGGCCGAAAATGAAAAGACAAGGAAAGCAAATAAGACAACTTAACCTTTTATAAGGAATCTAGCTCAAGACCTAGTTCCTAAAGTTCCTTTAATGGACCTCTTTTTATCACTTTGTAGTTTAGGAAGATTCACCTGCACATTCAGTGCAATCAAAGACCGAGATACATTTTGTTTGGAGGGGGCCAGCCCTGATAAATAGGTGTAAAGACAGCCATATTATACAAAACAAAAGTATTTTACTTATACCAGCTACGTTTTTTTGGGGGGGGGGGGCAAGGCCCCAGGCCCGCCTGGTATCTCGGTTTTTGAGTGCAATTAATGCTAGTTTGACTAAATTGATCGCACTGGTCTCCTAAAGCCCTGCACACACTATAAACTAGCCCGAGTTCGGCCCAGGTTAATCGTACAACTCGGCCTGGTCCAAGTTATTGCAGTGTCGACAGAAGCCTGGGCAAGGCCTCAATTTTAATTTTCTACAGCCTATGCGCAAAATAGAGCAATGGTGTGCCATATTTTGTTGTTTTTAACAAAAAATGCAAGGAGAACGCTTTACCGCAAAAAATCAGGCATAACACCGTTATGAAAAATCTCTAAGTCCATTTTAGTCCATACTGTAAGGTGAAAGATATGTTACCCATACTGCTCTTGTGCCGAAACAAAAGATTGGGGACCGGCACAGGTTTATTTATGTCCACATTATTTTAGCCCGGACCGAGCCTGACCTAGCCTGGGCTAGTGTTCGTAGTGTGAACCACTCAGCAGTAGTGTCAGCAGTGATAAAAGTTTTAAAATCTTCATTTTTTACGGATTTTTCTTTAATATAGTCTAATCTTTTTAAATCTTTCGGCTTCTACGTATAGGTTCCTTATAAAGCGCTTATAAAATCTTGCACAAAGAGAAAAACGATCTTGAATCTTGTGTCTACTCTAATTGTTTGACACGAATCTTGGATCCTAAATACTCATGAAAAAATATGAAGTAGAAAGGAGCAGTTTGAGAATCTCGAAGTTAGAGAAAAGTTTCTTATTATCACTTCCATTATCTTTGTTATCACCCAACGGTCTTACCAAAGTGATAACTAGGGAGAGCTGTCAGGTTTCAAAAGTTGATGACCAAAAGACGGATCAGGCTACAAATCCATGGTAATTTCAACGCCAGGACAGTAGAGCATATAACGTTTTGGTGGTCTTCATTTTGATAAACAAGCCTAGGCTTCCATGCTTCAATGGTCCTTACCGTACTTCCTCGAATAACCCCCCGGGGTTTATTTTTGGATAGGTGCTTATTCGAATGGGCGGGGGGGTTATTCAAGAATGGGGGCTTAATTCGCAATAAATACTTTCGAGTGGGGGCATTTTCGAGGGAGGGACATATTCGAAGGAAGGTGCTCATTCGAAGACTAAGTTATCTCAAAGTGATAATATTCTTTAGCGTGATCATCCGTAATCATCCGATGCGAATGAAAACGTACAAAACTTATTTCCACATCAATCAAAAAAGAGACGTCAACAACTTACAGAATGGAGTTCAACAAGAGTCAAAATACAATCCTTTTCTAAAGAACCAGATAATTCTCGGGGAAGCGGGGGTACCTTAATAGATTTTGAGGTACGGGGACGTTTCATTATTTAGCGATACTTTCTTTAGGTTTTGAGAAATTTTAAATGTACCGAAAAAAAAACAAAAAGCGGTTTTGCATATGGATCATGTACAGCAATAAATCAGTCATCGAAGTCTTCTACATCGATACATGGATCATCTCCAAGAAAGCATTCTGGTGATTTTATATGACGTCATACGATTTTTATCTCTAGCTCACCCCCCGAAATCAATAGAAACCGGCACCCCTTCTGAACATTTTCTCTATGCCCATAGGTATCACCATGAAAAGTTTAGTGCTTTGTTCCATTCTGTCACGATTTAAGCGACTGGACTATAATGCTTATTCACTGGTCACGGGTGAATGTCTTTTCACACGTTCACGGATAATATAAATTTATTTCACGAATCCACGCATCGAAAATACGCCGATCACGCCAAAATACCTGGTACACCCACCAACGGTATCATTTTTTCAAAAATGTGAGGAATTAAGGGTACCATTTAAAGAAACATACAGAATTATGGGCATAATTTTGGGCAAAACATTGCAAAATTATAAGGAGGAAAATTTAGCCTTAATAAAATGAATATCCAGTTAGAAATGGGCTATTCCATTTGATATCTGTACATGGGGATGGAAGTAAAATTCCAGGGGGGTCTGGCACGAAGGATATTTCAGGGGGTATCAGACAAATGTATGTTTTTCCAAGGGGTTGAAAGAAAAAAATATATGAAGTTTTTCAAGGGGTATTAAAAAATGTACGATGTTTTCTCAAATGGGTTAAGAAAATTCATTAAAAAGAATGACATGGATTTTCCGGGGGGTTGAAAGAATCAAAATCAGAGTGGTCATGATCTTCAAATTCATTTTCCGGGGGATATATGATTAACAGAAATCTTACTTCCATCCCCCTGTATGGAGTAAAAATGGAATAGCCCAATGAGAGTATGGAATATTTGTGATATTGAGATTTTGGGAAAAGGGCATACAAAATTAGCTTCATGATTTTGTTGTGTTTTGAAAAATGCTTTTTGCCTTGCGGAATTATGGGTATAGTTTTCATCATGTTTGCAGAATTATGGGTCACATATTTTCGAACATTGCGGGATTATTGGTCCAACTTTTGAACCAAAATAGCATCTCCCCGTCCAAAACTAGACTCAGTCCCCCCTCCCGAGCGTGCTCTAAATTTTTGATAATCTGTGTTCTTAATGTTGTATTCATCTCTACATTAATCTTGCTGATTAAAATAGTTTAATAGCTTCATTAGCTGATAAAATCTGAACTGTTCTGTTAACTCACGAGAATATTTTCAAAAACACTCTTCAGATTTTTCAGATTCTTCCAATTTAGTTTGCTTATTTTTGGAAAACCAAGCCTCGATGTTCTCAAAGAGTATATTATTAATAAAAAAAACGTGTAACGTAAAATTGCATACTTGCATCTCACTTACCAGTATTGTCAATGAATGAATCTTTAACTTTTCTCCAAAATCCCTTCCACGTCTTGGGCAGACCAAGCTCCATTCGCAAACCCCAGATGCCCGACCAACATAGATCGTCCTGGTACATCGTGACGTAACCAGCATCTTTGAATTGCTTATAGAGAACATCGATGCCGATTGGGGCTCTCTCTCGTTGATAATTCGTAATGTTGTTTGGAAAAACCGATCCAGAAAATAAGGCGTGTGCGTTTTCTGCGCTGTGACCGTGTAACGATTGGAAAGAGATGAAGTCAAGTACTTCACCACCAGAGTCTTTATCGGAATTTATTCTTTTAAACTCGTCTATCAGTTTGGGAAGCGAGCGATAAAAATGGGATCGAGATACCGAATCTAACAAAACGATATTCATATTAATCGCTGGGCGCTTCAGATGCTTTTGGGTAATAGGGGTGAACCACGTAAACAACTGTTGAGGGGAATCAACCGTCCCGTTGTGAGGAACACAAGAGATAAACAGAAAGTTTAACCCGCTCTCAGCAGTGGTGTGAAGAATTTTCAATAATCCTTTCTCAAGCCTCTTTCTACTTGAAAAGGCACCTCTAATCCTGATTTTTCCAGTCCCTAAATCCACGCCATGAACTTCAATCGATTTGCACATCGTTGGAAAAATGCAAGATATCCCCCCACTTCGTTTGAATTTGCAAAACTCAACAGTCTGTGAGTTTTTGCATTTAAGTAAGCTCGGGTCAAAAGGATATTGCTTTTCAGCAAAAACACAAGCCTCTGACGAAGGCCTATGTGGCTTGCAAGAAACTTTCTGTTGGCTTCCATGCCGCAAGTATTTATTATTCAACTGATATACGGGGCAGTCGTCGTTTGAAACCAACTCTGTGAATTTATATCGAACTTCCGCTCGGTCCAATTGTTTACCTACCGTTGAGATTGTTGTATGCGAGGGAGATTCATTATTTGAATCATCTATATCGTTCACAATTACTGGAGAGAACGAATTTTCACCGCTGTTGGTCTTCACTGAAGCTCGATCACTAGACAGTTTTGAATCCTTCGCTTTACCACATGGCACACCACACGGTTTGTCACCAAACATCACATCAAAGCCGTCAACTCCTCCGTTCATAGATGATTCTAGATATCTTTTCCCCAATCTTTGACTCTTGCTTCGTTTATCATAAATGTTAATCGTTATAATTACGTTCAGCACAAGGAATATGGCGATTCCCAGGACGATGAAGACCGGCATAAACCGATGCAATCTTCTCATGGCGCTCGTGGCAAAGAAAAGAATTCCAAAGCACATTTAGGTTCACAAGTATATCATGGAGGGCGGTCTTTTGTTTTGGTCTAGAATAAACAGCCTCCTGGTGGCTTACGACACTTCTACAATTGATTCATAGCAGATCTCCCACATCTAACTGTAGCCAGATATCGCAAACAACTAACAGTTTGTCTCCAACACTATTCCCCGTCAGAAAAACCTGAGCTGAGTTCCGTGATTGAATGTTTCTATTTTGCTCGGTTGATGTTTATTCAGCTCCAAGGAGGGGAAGAGATACAAGCTGATGCTGATGATTTTTCACAAAGAAGAAACGCCAGGGGGTCATTGTCACCACAATAGAGTTTTCAGTGCATACATATTGGCTAAAGTAAAGAACCTCGGATGCAAAGTTTTTTGCGATAAGTGGGCCACTCAAATTTCGCTAACAGGGTAAAAATGTAATACGTAGCACATTTACCCCTGGTTTAAAACTCAATCCTCCTCAACTAATATGTTAAAACAATCGATCTGCAGGGGGGGGGGGACTTGGAAGGATAAGTCCCCCAGTTCTCGTCAGGCTAGATAGAACTTGCCTTGTTTCATTTCATTGGAGGACTTGCAAATAAGAATAAGAATAAATCGACGTTTTCCAAGATGACGGTTTCAAATCTGAAGTCCATTTTTTAAAAAGGTCTGTAGATTGCGAGATGCAAGATCGATCACATCAACCCGGAACAGAGAATTGCTAGGTTTAACAATTTCGACAGAAATTGCTACTTTAAATGATTTTTTTGGCAACGTTACCTATCTAAGGGTGCATGCTCACAATTTCGTACAAAATACGGGAGTTGATGATGATGTTGATGGAGCGTACTACACAACTGACGACTGTTATGGTTATGATGATGATGTTTATGAGCATGTTGATAATAATCAACATTACGCTGATGCTGTTGATTGATGACGGTACGAAATTCATAATTGGAGGAGGGGAGGGGGTGGCGGAGAGGTTGTCTATAACCAAGGGGCAAACCAAAGAAATCGAGAGAAATCTCAAAAGGCTTTGGTGGAAATCCAACTGTCATATCTAAAAAAATCCTAGAAATCCTTTTGTCTTGGTAGAAATCTTGTACGTTATTTCCACCGGCGAAATGCCCCATGCATATTACTTTACTTGCCATGCAGTGCTGTGTTAAAATGAAAGCCGAGCTCAACTATTGGGAGCCTCCTCCTATTGTGGCCACATAAGGACAAGCTCTTGCCTCATCAAACCTCTGTAATTTGGTCTTGGTTCATAACTTTATGAACCAGGCCAGAATAACAGTACCCTGGGTACCAGACTCACTATATATAAAATAAAATAGAACATTATTTTATATAGTGAGTCTGGTACCCAGTGTAGAATAACAGTGATCCGTTAGCAAACTTGAAATCTCTCATTGGCCATATCTCGCCCAGTTTGGAACATATCCAACTAATTTTGCACAATAAGAGGTATTTTTATGCCGTTCTTTCAGATTATGCGGCCAAATTTTAGAAATTCTAAAAATAGATTTTTGGTGACGTCACACTTCGGTACTGTATGAGAATCATCTTATGAAATATCTGTCATCTTGACATTTGATTTTGACCTTGATAGGCCGCAGATTTTGATAAGACCAGAAAAAGTCTGCGGTTGCATGCCTCATTGAAAAGTTCCTACAAGACGGTTACCGTTTACAAGATTTTGGTACCAAAGGTCCTCTTGGTGCGATGATGACAGTCAACTGCGATCAACTATTGTCTTATCGAGGTGAGGACCCTTCTGGTGTTAAGGGTCCTTTTTGATGTTAATACTTAAGGGTCCTGGGTCTCAGGGTCTGGTTTTTACGGTATGCCACCGAAGGGCATGGTATCGTAATGGTTTAAGTCCAGATTAACACCTTTTAATGTGTAAAAAAATGGCTAGGAAACAAAAGATATCATGGTAGTTCCACCTCATGCCGGTTTTATTAAATGCCTGTGTCCTTTCTTACCGGCGCCATTTCACGCCAGTGAGGTGTGGTACCGTACCAACATCGTGTAAAGTCAAAGGTTCATTCACACAAACTACTATTTCAGAAATCTGGAAACGTGATCCCAAAGGAAGTTTGGACCTTGTCATGGCTACGTCGAGTGAGCGTTAATGGGATATGCAAAGGCGGTGTCACTAAGTGGGGAGGACGAAACACGTTTTAGTAAAAAACATAAACATTGAAAAATCAACAAAAGAACTATAAACTAAAAATTAAAGAAAATGTAATTTTTTACAGTTAAGAGATAATTCTGTTAAAGTGCTTTTAAAAAAGAACTCTGGACTGGAAAAATTTCCAAACTGTGCTGGTCAAAATGAGTTTTTAAAGAATTTATCCATACGTCTACATTTTCTCTTTCTTGGAAGGAACGGATAATCGATACAATCAACCTTTGGAGATTCCTTGATGACATTTTTAAAGAACAAATCTGTCGAATCTTCCTTTTTCATATCCTGAAAAATTCTCTTTTCAGGAGTATCTTTTCCTTCAAAAACTGATTTCTCTCTTTTTGCGACGTTTTTGGGAAATTTTCCGTTAACAAATAGACCTTGCAAACCAAGTTTTGAAACAAAACTCCGTCATTTGTTGCTGGCACCAAGTTATTCTGGATCTTTTTTCGATCTATTTCCTAAGTCAAGCTGTAACTCGTTGTACAACTTAGACAATGACAAATTTTTTTGATCATTTTTGTGTGCCTGCTATGGTTGTTGTATAGTAACCAAGCTAGAGGTTATGGCATATTTAAGGGAATACAAGGCACAGTTTCTCACTGAATCATCTATATCGATAAGAAACTGTGCCTTGCATAAAAAATTTTGCTCTGCAGAAAAGTGGAGGGGCATGGCCCCCGATTTCTCCAGCCCTGTTGTTAATAAAGGCAAGGCTCATCAACATATAGAGGCATTATGGCACCATCCCTCTGGCATCGCAATCATTGGTGTAGTGCTATCAAAATTACAAAATGGGGGAGGGCTGGAGTCTTGCACAAAATGTTGTTAAAAACGATAGCAAAAAAGAAATTTGCTTATTTTCGGCATTTTCAGCTCAGCTCCCCTAGGCCCCCTAGCATTGCACCCCCTGATCGCATTGTTTGAAGACTTCGCGTTGGATTTGCTTCACTAGGATGACGGCTTTCAGGGAAACTGTTTTTAGGGGGCCGGATTGACTCCGTAAATAAAATAGTTTAGTAACCTATAGCGGTATAGAAAATGTAAATGAACTAAAGGGCTACCTTTTGAAAAGACATGAAAATGAATGGAATAGGTTTCGTTGGCTGTGTGAGTAGCTTTTTACAAGGGGTCTTCGCAACATTCGCAAGGGTTTTGCATTTTTCATTAAATAACATAATATGAAAGAAGTAGCGATGGGGCAGAGGGGTGTGGTGAGAGATTTTAAGCTAGAGTTTGAAGTCTCTTTGAAAATGGAACAGCAAGACAATTTCTTAATTTAGGTTTCTAGATGACAGAGATTAGCGAATGAGAACATGCTTTTTCAGAACTGATGGGCATTGCGATGAACTATATTTGGTTTTGCTATCTCGAATTCTCAGGCACTGACCTTTTCTCCCAACAAAGAACACATTGTTTACGTCAACAACAACAACAAAATAAACTGTCTATGAGCATATTTTTTGTTTATAAAAAACAGGTTGTTGAGATTCTAATATCCTTTTTGTGGAAATAAGACGGTCTTTCCGTATTGTTATTCGGAAATTGAGATGCTCCTTCCAAATTATTATTCTGCAGTCAACTGTAGGAAATGTTCTTATATAACAGTTCTTAAATAGACAAGTCTCTACGAGTTTTATAGCAACACTTCTTACAAGAATTGTGTGCAGGTTATTTTTGCCCAGTTCTGTTAAACCTACTTAAGTTGTACAGACCTATGTTTATTTTTAATCAGTTGTCGTATTTGCGTAAACTTGTCAAAGGTTATATGTATCATTACCTGAAGTACTTCTAATACCAGCCTTCGTATTATCAAGGGAAATCGCTGCATCTTTAAGGGCAAGGAAGCAGAATTTTTAAAGGGTATTTGAAAGTCACCAGCATATGATGTTCATGGAATCGAAAAAAATATTTAAACTTTTAGAATCACATCCACACACCATTTTCACCCGCGTATGTTGTATTTACATCATTTAACGCTATCTTGTATACCTAGTATAAGTCAAACTTTAGCCATTTGGGCTTCGTTGAGTTCTTTAGCTAAGTGTTGCGTTCTAATAGGCTATGTTCTATGTAAAAAAAACTTCTTTCAGCCCCGATGTTTCTCATACGAGGAGACTAGAATTTCTCCTTATCTAAGGTATTGGGACCTCATAACTGCCAACTTCTATGAAGAGACTTCGAAACAAAATGTTGGCAACGAAAGAAACCCCAAATATTTCTGAAATTCAACATTACAGTATCCCATATTAAATCTTCATCGGAACTGATAACGAAAAAGATAACAAAACAAATAGATTAGTTATTAGTTATTAGAATTAGTTTTTAGTGATATGTATTATTAATATTAGTATTAATATTAGTTGAAAGTATGGATTCAAGAAATTAAGATTGCTTCGATATCCTAACGAGACAGGTACGGGAGAGTTAAGGTATACAAACATAAAGAAAATATATTTCAGCTCTAAAAAGACGCATAAATGGTTTGAAAGAGCATATCGTTGCTAGAGGCATAACATTTCTTGGCTTTCAATTTGAGAGATGCCTATATAACAGATTCATTGCATTGTTTTCGTTCTCTATAAAACTCTCGTCAGATTTGACGAAATTATAGTCAGCTTCTCTATCATTCAGTTTGATCCTTGAACCTTGATCGGGTGATTCTTGAAGTATGATACTAAAAACGGGGAATGCGACAATGACGGAGAAGAGAGTGAGAAAAAATATGGAAGGAAAAGAGGAAAGGAAAGACGGAGAGGAGATAAAGAAGAAAAAGGTGGAATGGAAAGTGAAATAGGTGAGAGAAAGAGAGACAAAAGGGGAAGGTGAAGGCGAGGGAGTGGGTAAAGGAATTGTGAAGGAAAAGGAAAAGGGGTGGAAGGAGGGAGGGACTGGGAGAAAAAAAAATAGAATGGAATGAAACAGGGAAATAGGGAGGAAAAGGGAGACAAAATTGATAGGTGTAAAGCGAGGGGTCAAAAGAGGGGGAGAAAGGTGAAGGCAATAGAATTGGCAATAGACAGGCAATAGAGAGCGTGTTGTCCTTTGCTTGATACTGTCGCTACATCAAGTGAACCAAGAACCAGATATTATTAGGTGTTAATTGTTCTTAGGTGTAATTGTGATAAAATGCAATTTAAAGAAGTATTCTGTTCAACGGCATTCTGGAAGCTTTTACGTCTGACACTCCTCAGAGTATGAAACATCGCAAGATCAATTTCCAATTTTCACTTCTTGTAACGATCAATTTTCACTTTTTGAAATGATGAAGTTTTGGTTTTTGTTAAAAGATAGACGAAGATCGCTGCTACGTCTCTACATATGCCGTTGGACAGCAAAGAAGTATAGAAAATGTATTTTTGATTTTTTGATGCTAAACATTACCTACTGAAGTCCAGCACTGATGTGGCTTTGAAATTCAAGGAACAGAGACTTGAAGCTTTGGTGACTTAAAAGAGTGCCTTAAAGGCACATAATTATATGGACTCATTAAGGGCTGAAATAATACAGCCATTGGATAATGTCCTTTTTCTCTAAGGCACTATGCCCTTGGCAAAATGTATAAAACAAACCTGGCCGTTGCAGAGGTCCCAAAATTTCAAGGTGCAATCAAGTGATCCACTAAATATCCGATGAAAATTGAACTGAAGACAGGTGACTGCATCACTGTGGCCTTCTAAGGTTGTAAGACATGTTCCAGCTTTGATATTCCATACCTTTGACAGATATAAATAAAATGTTAGGAAGGAAAAAACAAGGAGGATTCTTGGAGTCTACAGATTTAGAAGAAATAGGAAATAAAGTTGAGTCATATCGTACAGCAGCAATGCTATCGTAGAATTTAAATGTTTAAATGACAGGCTTTTCCTGGAAATCAGTGTTTTAAACTAATTAAGGGCAAGCAAAAGGCTTTATTAGTTAAATGATTCATGACTGCAAAATCGTACAGCTAGAGTGTAATGGAGAGAAAGAGCTGGAAATGCAAGGAACAGATTCTGAGGGGTAAGGAGACAATGGGCAAGGGACAATAGGCGAGGGACAAGAGGCAATGGACAATTGGCAAGGGACAATGGGCAAGGGACGATGGACAAGGGACGATGAGCAAGGGACGATGGGCAAGCGACTGACGTTGTAGGTATGAAGACAAAAAGGTAGGGAAATGACCAAGCTGGAGAAGAAGAAGGACAGAAGTTGTAGAGATAGGAATATTGTAGGCAGGAATAGATATTTTTGTGCAACAGGAACATTGCTTCTATAAACTTGGGCCCGGTCTGTAAGGATCTGACCATGCTTAGGAGTGATAGAAACAAAATAGTTATAGCCTAGAGTATTGAAGATAGGGACATAGACAGAAAGAGGTAGAGGCCATAAACAGGGTTGTCATGAACTTGTGTCACTTTGGTTAGGTGCAGGACCCTAATGACGCGTTAATGTAATAGATCTGATAAAAATGTTACAATAAAAATTGATGAGTGAAATTAACAAAGCATTCACCTTAATGGTTCTGTCAGCTGAACCAGAAACAATTTTTTCGTCATCAAATTGAACGCATAAAACTGCAGCACAGTGCCCCCTGGAATACGAGTATAGAAATAGCAATCACGAATGGGGCAAACGGGGGGGGGGTAGAATAAGGTTTAATCAGAAGGAATTAGAATTAGTAATCTTAAGGTTATGACCGCAGTAACTCTGATCGAATCTGATCTCTACTAAAGTACTATCCACAGAAATCTTAGCGATTTCCAAAACAGGCAAGAATCCATTACGAGCCTCTAGGCAACCATGAAAAGTAAAGTTGCCACCCTAATAAAGCAAGTGAGATCTTAGTCAAAAAGAGACATTGCTTGTAAATCAACCAGGGTATAAAATATAATCACCTTTCTTAAATCAGCCTCATAAAACATGCGGTATTTGGTATGCAGTATAAAAACAATTTACGATAATTAAAATGGTTCGAATTAGCTTTTTATGTGTGATTTACTTGTTATGAGTTTATTTACATCCGTGGTCTAGTAACTTTCACATGAATTGCAAAACCAGAATTATTATCGGAAAATGATGACACGATAAAGTAAGAATCAAAACATTTGTGGTTGACTGAAAGGAGTAGTATATTCTAGTCAAATGCGCAATTTTAATTAGGATACGTAATTTGTGGTAGGATGAAGGAAAGCACTTGAAAAACCAACCAGAATAAAACCACCGATTGCATTATAGATGCGAAAATGATTTGCCTAATGGACTTAATACTGTTGTTTTCTGTATTAAAGAAAAATTTAGTCTGTCGTTTCCTGCTGATACATCTCCAATACAATAATTACAAAGTAATGATTTCCTGTTTAATAATGCTTCAATTTAAATTGAAAATTTTGAACGACCATAGAAACAGTTTATGACTTGAGACCTAGGCTACAAACCTGAAAGTAACCTTACAGTCTCCGGTTTTAATGTCCCACATCTTCAGAGTTTTGTCGTAAGAACCACTAACTACTTTATTTTGGTAAACCTAAAAGAGACAAGGTTTATTAATTCCTTCAGTGAAATAGGTATGCCTGTTTTTTAAGAAACATTCACAGAGGCAGCCCAAAGGCAAGGGGGTATCCTTGGGGTATTTACCAGATTAACACTACATATTCGTCAGACAGGTCCGTTTAATTCTTCTAAACATTTATTCAAATGTACAGGGTGAGGGTAGGTCGTTGGTTCTAAATATTTGCCAAATAGACACAGCACTGCCAGAAGTAGATAGCACCGATATTTTGCAAAAAGAACGTGGCCTTGAAGGCAATCGACAGATCCTAAAGGGGCTTGAACCATCTTTCAATCAAATATTGACCAATCGGTGAGCGTGATTCCACTAACACGCTCATTGATTGGCTAATATCTATTGACAGATGGCTTAAGCCACTTTTATATCTGTCGATTTCCTTTAAAAAAATTATCGTTGGCAACATACGTCACTCAATAGGATTTCAGCGGAAATTGTATTTTTCATTAATGCAGATTTGTTCATATAAATAGAATGCATACAGGAAATTATGGTATAACAGAATTTTGGATTTGTTATCCTTTATGAAAAGTCTTTGTTGTTATTACCATAATAATATTATCGAAATGAAACGAAAAGAACCTGCAGACAGCGAACGGTATCAGAATGGCCAACCATGGTGACTTTGCATGCGGCACTACTCCAGTCACAACCAACCACAAGATCCCAGACCTAAAACAAGATAAAAAAGATGTTACCCGCAAATTCACATGAATATCAAATTTGATTCAATAAGAATGCTAAAATAGACGCAGAATGGAAATAGGCTTCACTCCTTTAGCTCTTCTGGTCAGGGTGCCGTCCTGAAAAGTTAGGAAGGGGGGCTCTACTGTAGACATGTTTCAAATGCCACACCCACGACCACACCCTTACTACACCCATTATACTTGTATTTGTGTTTAAGACTCGCTGTTGCGTGTAGAAGTCGTTCAAACTATTCGATGAAACAAAAGACTGATAAGAAATTGCTCATTAATGAGGAATCTATAGTATTATAAAGGGTTGCCAACAAGGAATTCGCCCAACCAAATATGAAATCGCTTGTTTAGGGGGGCTGAGCCTCCAAAATCTTTCTGAACTTTAATAAGGGGGGTGAGTCCTCTGAGAGCCCCCATCCAACAGCACCATTGCTTCTTGTAGAGAAAAGCATTTAAGGTCCTTTCTCAGGAGCCTTGAACGGGACCAATACAATAACAAATAAACGATAGATAAAACTCTTGCATCCTTCAAGCAACATTCATCTTTTGTGAGATAACACAACCTGCATTATTGTAAATGGTCAAAAGCCGAATCTCTTTAATTTATTGCTTATAAAACATCGTTATGTTCTAAAATGGATCTCAGTACACAAAGGACATGGTCTGCTAAGCTCTTTATATTCGCTTGCTGCAAGCAGTTTTCTTATCATCTGAACACAAGCGCCTTTGAGAGGACGTATATCTGTGTTTTTAGGAAAAAACACGGTAATCGGGTTAGTTTCTTTATACTACTGAGCTCATAACAGTGGCTAACTATAAGGGGGTCACTGACAAAGGAATTCCTGTTTATAGGAATATATTTATAAACCCTTGTCTGGCAGATATATAGACGTAGGTGCCCCCCTCCACCAATTGAAATGCTTCCTACGTTTATCGACAGACATCTTTTCCGATAAAATTTACCAGGTAATCTACAAGCAACCTCTTACAATTTCCAAGCAGTTTCAATAGCTCAATTTGCACCTCTCCTCAGGTAGCCCTATATAATTGATCAATTCAAATATTTTGTCCAATAGGTTATATTTGCCTGAACTGTCTTGAGACACATTCTCCTCTTTCATGTCTCCACATAAGACATTAAAACAGTAATCGTATGAAACAGGATAGGAGGATATGTCTGCGAAGGAGGCGGTTTAAGCCTGTCAGAAATATTGCGGGTATCTTTGCGACAAAAATTTATCCAAACATTTGCTCCGTTTTTAAGCGTCGAATGCATATGCCTCCATTATTCTATCAATTCTGCAGAAAGCAAAATCCTCAGACTCCAAAAAGGCCGACAAACACTTCAATCCCTTCGTTCGCGTACGCATGTGTATTTTGAGAGCAGAGAGCACACAGGGCAAGCTTAGCTTGTCTTAGTAGTTGACAATGATTTAGCGTAAACACGAGCAAAAAAAAAGATTAAAGCATATCACAAAGAAATCTACCATAATTTCGTCTGGCTTAACCAAAAGTAAGTTTGTAAGTAGAAGACGATATTGGGCCATGATATATGGTAACAGAATTTGCGGTTTTTATTTCATTTCAATTGTAGAATGTCATCTCAATTGTATATACGATAAAGCACAGTGTCTTTATCAGCTTGGGTCATAGATAGGTCATAGTCCATATTTTTTGAATTTTTACTATGTATTAACACCGGGGTTACTGTCCATACAGTAGAGACAGTTGGCTGTGAAACGATCTAAGTGCTACGCCCTTAAAAACACCCTATAAAGTTTCAACTCCAATTCCTAATAATCTGCGCTGAGAAGGAATGAACGTGAAAAAAGGAGTTCGTTTGACAAAAACAGGTTATTTTAAATCAATTAGGGGGATAGACCCTCCTCTACGCCTTCTCTGATCTACCGATAGAGAAACCAATTGACAGAATCCCAGTTATCACTCTCATTTACGCTTTGATTATACCACCTTCTTGTGATTTGCATCAACCTGTAGACCAGGAAAACAATGACGCTCGTACTGTCTATAAATAGAGAAGCGAGGACATTTTCCCTGAGTGAAATGAGAGGGCAGTTAGCTCATTTCTTTGCTTCTTGAGACCAACGGAAAGCGTTCATATGAATAGTCGAGTTTGCATTTGGATTCACGATTTCATGCGCAGGGTTCGTTCATTAATACCCATGGAACTCGGCGCTAAGGCCAATTTGTCACACAAAATTTTAAATATTTTTTGAAACACAAGTTCCATGAAAGCTGGGGGCTGAGAAGGCATGGCACCCCCAAGTAATGCTCCATTGTGCTAGAAACCTTACACCTAATTTAATGATAACAACAAGAAAACTTTCAGCTTTTAACATGAATAGAAAAAAGCGATACTTTCAATAGAAAATCGGAAAACTAATCGGGAAATTTTCATCCAGAACAACTTTTGTGGTCAATTTTTTTATAAATTTTAGTACATGAGCAAACAATATCAAAAAATGGTATGCTGAATAATCAAATAAGCAAATAAAGGTGGAGAATCTTCGCTAGCAAATGTACAACCTACGTCAGCAGCAGTTTTGTACACCCTACGCCAGCAGCTGTGTAGAATATAAAAGCTAAATCATTTGTCTCTACTGTCGCCGCTGTCCCTACCGTCGCCGCTGTCCCTACCGTCGCCGCTGTCCCTACCGTCGCCGCTCTCTCTACCGTCGCCGTTCTCTCTACCGTCGCCACTCTCTCTACCGTCGCCGCTCTCTCTACCGTCGCCGCTGTTCTAACGAATATGAGTTTACAGTCTGAAATCCAGCCCGACGTGTCCGAATGGACTGGACGAGTGAGAACATATTTGTCGATTATTATCATTTAATCAACTCTTTGATCTTAATTTGGTAAAGAAAACATAGCTTTACTTGTTAATTAAGACCAAACATCTGAAATGTTCTCTCTGATTATAGGAAAACATGCGCTTTTGATTGAAATGGGGGTTTCTGGGAAATATTGCCCCTGGATTGACAAAGATCTTAAGGATTTGATGCACACAAGAGACAAACTAAAAAAATTAGCAGTCAAAGGTAAATCCCCAATACTTATGGACGCTTACAGAAAGATCCGTAATAAGGTCAATGCCTCTTATGTTCGGTTGAAGAAGCAGCATTATACCAATAGGATCTCTGCATGTAGAGGTAATATGAAAGAATCTGGGAAAGCAATTTATAAACTTCTCAACAAGAGATCAAAGTCAAGTAGCATTGATTGTCTCATAGAATCTGGTACAGAAACACGGAACAAAAAGGATGTTTCTAATGCAATGAACAATTTCTTTTGCACTATAGGTAGGGATCTAGCAGATAAAATACAACCTGCCGCTAATCCTCTTCTAACAGGTGAATATGAAGTTAACAAAGATAAGGCTAAGTTTAACTTCAAGATAATTGAGCTGAAAGGTATCAGGGATGCATTTGCCAAGGTTAAAACAACAAAGAGCTTTGGGATTGACAATATCTCTAGTTGCTTTTTAAAGCTTGCTTTGCCCTATATTGGGAACTCTCTGGCTTTCCTGTTTAACACATCCATTGAAACTAGCCAGTTCCCAGATGCATGGAAAGTAGCAAGAATTACTCCAATACTCCAAGATGGAGATGAGACTGAAAAATCTAATTATCGTCCCATATCAGTCTTGCCTGTCATCTCTAAGCTCGTTGAAAAACTTGTTTTCAACCAGATGTACCAGTATATGAAAGAAAAAATGGTCTCTTAACATCTGACATCTGACAAATCAGGTTTTTTGCGGCTACATTCCACACTAACTTGTTGGTTTAAAATGAGTGATGACTGGTACAACGGGCTCGATCTCGGTAAGATCGTGGGATTGGTATTTTTTGACCTGAAAAAGGCATTTGATACGATCGACCATGGTATTTTCTGTAAGAAGCTCGAACTTTATGGGGTTCAGCAGTGAGAGCTGTCTTGGTTTAGGTCTCATTTATCCAACCGCAAACAATTCTGTAGGGTTAATGGTGTTGATTCAAATGTCAGAGAAATAGAAGTGGGTGTCCCACAGGGTTCATGCCTTGGCCCTCTTCTATTCTTCATCTATATCAATGATCTTTCACAGGCCATTCAAGATTCCTCTGTGACTATGTATGCTGATGATACCGGTCTTTGTCATCACTCTCACGAGCTGAATGAGGCTATAAATAGCGATCTCAAGAAATTGGAGACTTGGTTGCGAGGCCATAAGCTTTCATTGAATGAGGCAAAAACTCATTTAATGCTCATATCTTTCATCGTGTTCTTTCGGACCCTTATTCAGACGTTTTATGAAACAGACGAAAAATCTTTTAGACAATATGTTGTAAAATGTTTGCTTTTATCAAAGCCATTTTTCAAAGCAAGATTATTGTGGTCGCATAAAAACAGATAAAGTTTTCTATGAACGGATTAAGACGCTTACAGAAAGATCCGTAATAAGGTCAATGCCCCTTATGTTCGGTTGAAGAAGCAGCATTATACCGATAGGATCTCTGCATGTAAAGGTAATATGAAAGAATCTGGGAAAGCAATTAATGAACTTCTCAACATAAGATCAAAGTCAAGTAGCATTGATTGTCTCGTAGAATCTGGTACAGAAACACAGAACAAAAAGGATGTTTCTAATGCAATGACAATTTCTTTTGCACTATAGGTAGTGATCTAGCAGATAAAATACAACCTGCCGCTAATCCCCTTCTAACAGGTGAATATGAAGTTAACAAAGATAAGGCTAAGTTTAACTTCAAGATAATTGAGCTGAAAGGTATCAGGGATGCATTTGCCAAGGTTAAAACAACAAAGAGCTTTGGGATTGACAATATCTCTAGTTGCTTTTTAAAGCTTGCTTTGCCCTATATTAGGAACTCTCTGGCTTTCCTGTTTAACACATCCATTGAAACTAGCCAGTTCCCAGATGCATGGAAAGTAGCAAGAATTACTCCAATCTTCAAAGATGGAGATAAGACTGAAAAATCTAATTATCGTCCCATATCATCAGTCTTGCCTGTCATCTCTAAGCTCTTTGATAGATTTGTTTTCAACCAGATGTACCAGTATATGAAAGAAAAAATGGTTTCTTAACTTCTGACCAATCAGCTTTGTTGTGGCTACATTCCACACTAACTTGTTGGTTTAAAATGAGTGATGACTGGTACAACGGGCTCGATCTCGGTAAGATCGTGGGATTGGTATTTTTTGACCTGAAAAAGGCATTTGATACGATCGACCATGGTATTTTCTGTAAGAAGCTCGAACTTTATGGGGTTCAGCAGTGAGAGCTGTCTTGGTTTAGGTCTCATTTATCCAACCGCAAACAATTCTGTAGGGTTAATGGTGTTGATTCAAATGTCAGAGAAATAGAAGTGGGTGTCCCACAGGGTTCATGCCTTGGCCCTCTTCTATTCTTCATCTATATCAATGATCTTTCACAGGCCATTCAAGATTCCTCTGTGACTATGTATGCTAATGATACCGGTCTTTGTCATCACTCTCACGAGCTGAATGAGGCTATAAATAGCGATCTCAAGAAATTGGAGACTTGGTTGCGAGGCCATAAGCTTTCATTGAATGAGGCAAAAACTCATTTAATGCTCATATCTTTCATCATGTTCTTTCGGACCCTTATTCAGACGTTTTATGTATCAGACGAAAAATCTTGTAGACAATATGTTGTAAAATGTTTGCTTTTTTCAAAGCCATTTTTCAAAGCAAGATTATTGTGGTCGCATAAAAACAGATAAAGTTTTCTATGAACGGATTAAGCGCTTGTGTATTAGAAATCCAAACTTAGAAGGTATTGTGGTAGTTTGCATAAAGGTTAGGCGATAAAATGATCAGCTCAAACATTGCCTATGGTAAAATAGAAATATGAAAATATGAAATATGAAAATATGAAACATTTATGAAAATATACACAATATACTAATAGATGAATACAGCTTGTGAAAAACCTAAACTATGACAAACTATTTTACACAGCCTCGGTTGCAAGTCTGTCATTCATCTCATTTATAAGCTCTTTGAATAATCATAGGGAGTCGGGAATTTTTTAGTTTGGTGACAGTGTCTCCCAAATCTCTTCTTAAATATTCGGTGCCTCGTCAATTTTCCCTACAAAATTTGACCCAATTGATTCCAAGGTATTGTTAGGGAGCAAATTAGAGAAAGTTTTTATTGGTGAGGTAACTGGAGTCAGAGAGCATGCGCACGGACGGTTGCCTAACTCATTTCAAGATTCTCTCTTGGTCGTCTCCCCCAACAAGGCAAATTTTTCACCTTCGGTAGTTTTAGTTTATCGGAATTCTTTAGACGCTAAGGCATTTTTCCTTCAAGGGCTGTATTTATAGGTAAACTACAGGTGTGCCAATTTCTAAACAAACCTTGAGAAGACGCAACGAAGTCTTTTTGTTTCGGAGGCCCTTGGACAAAACCGAAGATTTTTTCGACCACGCGTTTGAGATTAGCTTAGAATGCAAACAGTGCAGAGTAAATCAGCCAATCAAACGTGCTCCTAGAAATGCCATGCAAAAGTATTGCTTGACTTGAGCGACCTCAGAAACAAATTATACTACGTATTTGTAGAAAAATCAATGCTGAAATGAGATCAACGTTTAGAATATGGCTACCGAGAGAAGGTTTGTTAATCAACAAATTATGTTGTATTATATACCCAAACGGTCTTACTGCCAAGCAACAAGGTGTCAGCCTACCTTAAACTACAATTTTCTTAGGGGGCCTTAGGGGATTTCGTGCTGCTATAAAAATAATAACAATACATTTTGTTTTCGTTGTTCTCAAACAATGTTGACCCAATAAAGACATCCTTCCTACGGTACTGCAGGCACTTTCCCTATGTCCATATCTTATACAGGACTCGCCAATACCGGCACCTTCCTAGGCAAATAGGATGGATTCTGCTTCCAAGTGATTCTTGACTCAAAATGTCACAGAGGGCCCTTCCCTTGCACCATAATTTTTAATGAGGCATTGGAACAAATTTGCTATAGTTAATGTCTATTACACTCACGGATACCCATTTGGTGAATAGCGTGGCATATTGCAGCATTTCTCAAAAAGTTATGCTCACTTTCTAGATTATTGTACTTTTTGATACAAGATCAAGCTTATTGAGAGAATTGTGAGCAATTTTTTGGCGCTACAGAACTTGAAAATAGCTTAAGTATGGATTTCTAATCCACAAGCGCTTAATCCGTTCATAGAAAACTTTATTTGTTTTTATGCGACCAGAATAATCTTGCTTTGAAAAATGGCTTTGAAAAAAGCAAACACTGTACCAGGAGCGGATCCAGACTATAGCAACTGTAGCTCGAGCTAGAGTCAAATTCTCAGTATTTGATTTTCGAAATACAAAGTTTCCTTGCAGTCCCTAAAAATGTGTTTATGCCCACAAGTGTTTACTATCAACATTTGAAAGCAGCGGTATAGGTTATCAAATGCGATTAACAAACATGCAATGCTGGCAATGTGTCATCACAATGCCTCTCCAGATAAGATATAAAACACTGAGCGCAGAATGGTCTAATATTAAAACTTAGACGAATCAGAAGTTTCGTTCTTTGTTGACAGTAACCAACCAGAATTGAGCTACAGTGGATATTCCGAGCTATAGTCGGTCTAGGGATTTGCTCTGGAAAAGGCATCGAAGACAATGAAACCCGTACTATAATTTTTGGCGCGAGCTATAGTGAAGCTATAGTCAGGTTTGAAAATGGCCTTTTAACCAATAGAATATGAGTATCCACGTTACTTCTCCGCTCTCTGTCCCCTGTAAAGCAACAGTGGACTATAGCTCGTTTTCACATCCTGGGTCCCCTGTAATGTAGCTTCAAAGGCAAGGACCTACTAGGGAATAGACAGGGACGGCGGAACGACCAAGCGGCGAGAGGGGGGGGGGCAGGCTTGAGTAAAAGGGCTTTTGATTCATACGTAACTGCAATTTCATTTAGATCTTCTGTAGGTATCTTCAACATTGGCTAACTTTCGGCATATAGAACTATTTTACATGTTTTGAGAAGTTCAGAATTTTATATGAATCTTTCTGATTATTACAATTGGCCAGTTTCAAGGCAACTTTATTAAAAACAACCCTTGCACCTTCTGCCAAAGGGCAACAGGGGCGGTTGTACCCCCTCACCCCCTTCTCTGGCGTCCCTGGAAATAGAAAAAGGATGTTCGAAGGAATATTTATTAATACGAAGCAACTATAAACACACATGGTTATATCATTTGCCCATATAGTGGGCGTGTCCCACAAGCAAGGAGGGCGTGGTCCCGATCCCAAAAGATTTGAGCTATAGTCACCAAAAATCCTGGATCCGCCCCTGACTGTACAACATATTTGCTAAAAGCTTTTTCTTCTGACACTCCTCAGAGCATAAAACGTCAAAATAAGGGTCCGAAAGAACACGATGAAAAATATATACCCAGTTGTGGATCGAAATGGGCCCATCAGAAAAACGCCGCGTTCATCACAAATGCTTGCTTTTTTCAAAGCTATTTTTCAAAGCAAGATTATTGTGGTCGCATAAAAACAAATAAAGTTTTCTATGAACGGATTAAGCGCTTGTGGATCAGAAATCCATACTTAAAGGTATTGTGGTAGTTTGCATAAAGGTGAGGCAATAAAATGATCAGCTCAAACACTGCCCGAAATGTTGTGGTATGGAATTAGGCTAAATTCAAGACCTGGATGGTCGCCTACAGTCCATTTATCGGTGATAGGAAGCTAGGTCACTATCAGGGGGAAGTAGGGGGGGGGAGTACAAAAACGGCTGTTGAACAAAACGTCTATCCTGTACACCCTTCCAGCTCTGTATTTTAGTAATATTTGTCAAGGTCAAGTTTTCCATCCGAACAAATAATTATCAATTTTGGGAAAAGCAGAGGTTTTGTAGAAATATCAATAAACAGTTGAGAGTTGAGGAAGAGACTAGGAATTAGATACGACATTGGGCGGGGCAGTTGTTGGTGAGAAATATCCAAACATACCTTGATGGTAGTATCTGCTGAACCACTGACGAGTTGGTTGCCATTTAAATGTAAACAACGGACTGTACCAGAGTGGCCTACCAAAGTCAAAATTGGATACGTTCTCAGGCAGCTGATATCCCATACCTGCAAACGCGCAATGAAAATTATGTTGAGATACTATTTAGGATAAGGTTTAAGAACAACATTGAAAGACGTTGGTAATAGTCGAAGGATGTGAGAAGACCATAACAATGCGACTGTGATTATCATTATAGTTTTAAACAGGATTACAATATTACAAGATAACAAGATTATGATTATGATGACGATAATGGTGACAATGACTTGTTCATGATTGTGGTGATGACGTTGACGATTATAATGATATGATGACTTGAGGACTATACATTTACATTACATTTTTATTTATTTAGGCACGGTAGCCCCGTCAGTCCACGAGAACTGCTTTTCAGGGGGCCGTGACAAGAACATTAATAAGTAAGAAGATAAATACTACGAAATAAGAATGGTCGTTCATAGTTAGTTTTTTATTCTTCTTTTAAAGGTGGCAAGGGAAGGTGCCTGTTTGGCATCAGGTTGAAGTTGGTTCCAAAGCTTAGGTCCACGAAAAGAAATAGCTCTCTGGCCATTGTTTGTTTTCCGTAAGGGTGTGATAGACTATATCGGTAATGATGATGGTAATATATTAATTAACTAATTTCGTTATGGCAAGTTAAAGTTGCTAAAGAATAATACCTTGATAGTTTTGTCTGATGACCCACTGACTATTATTGTCTCATCAAACTGAACACATGAAACACCTTCAAAAATAAAACATTAAAATTTGAAAAAATTTCCGCCAATAAAATGCCATGCCTTATCAATAATCTTGGCAAAAAATGGCTGAGACTTTTGAACGAAAAAGCAATTCACGTGCTATATCCTTATATTATACGCACTGGTGACTTAAACCCCCCTTCCCCCGGGGTCAATGTTGGTTGAGTTGGTTATAGAATAAGTGGAGAATACATTTGTTACCGGTCCAATCACAAAATCTATTTGAGTGAAAGGGGGGCAGATGATTTGTTAGTAGCTTCTTTTTTTACTTGTCTCAGCAACTTTTGGCCAAGACTGTGGTTCGACACGAGTCTAAATTTCAGAAGGCTGTTTTGCAAAGGTTATAAAAAATGGTATTCTTTTTACTGATCTATAAGAAAGACTGGATGGAGCTTTTACTCAGTGTGTCGCCTTTCGAGAAAAGGGCTCCAGAACTGCCCATGAGAGAAGAGGGCCTACATAATCACCCCTAACAACGCTTTCATCCTATTTTGGCCTCTTTTCTTCTTCGGTCCTCATCTGCACGACACCCTGCCAATCATACGATTCAAACATTGGTTTTAAAGGATGGCTTTTCCTTTCTGCTTGGGATTCTCATTCTTTGAAACAAGGCGGGCTTCAACCTTTGCTTGTTCATGACGAAGCTGGATCAGTTGAAAGTAACACACGTGGCATGTATTGAGAGGTCTTCTCGTGGCTATGGTTTGTAAGCTTGTTTAAAAAAATGCAGTTTTACAATTTCAGGGTTCAAAAATGGGGACTAGCATTACTAATAATCCATGATTCAACAGCAAGCCAATTGAAGTGTCAACCTGGTAAGAATGGCAGCAAAAACGTCGATAATTATTGAAAAATTATACTTAAACGTATCGAAATCATTTATAAAGATATGGTCACACCTATTATGCCTTATGGTACCTCCTACTGCTGTCCAGGGTAACAGATGGTTCATATTTGGGGTGTGACATCGCTAGCATCACTACGTAACGACAATCACTAAGAGGAATGGCGAATCAAAAGACTTATTGATAAATACATCTATTAACCAAACGAGCTTCAATGCTTTACTTCTGTAAAATCTTTTCCTTATATTCGCTGATGATGTGACATGCGCAGTTAACGCGATTAACTAATCCAAGGCATATGGGAAATCAGTCTACAAATCTGACTAATATTGGATATCATTTAAGGTATAACAAAATAAAAGCCTATTGTGGTCAATCAAGAATTTTGAAGAGTGGAAATGATTAAGGTAAGCCCTAAGTTAAGATCATATCAATATCAATCATAAAAAAGATCATATCAATATTAAAATCACCTTAGGTTTTGGTCGAGGCATTTTGAAACTATACTTAAAAAACAAGGGAACAAATTGGGATTCCCGTTAAGGTCTACTCCGGATAAATCTCACTTTCACTAAGTCAGGTACAAGTCAAATGTCATGCCCAGATAGGTCGGACGTTCGGTAGGTCAGATCGCATCCCCATTCCCCCATCGAAGGTCCAATTCAACGGGATTCAACGGTAGTTCTAAACCTGGGGTATTAGACACAATTACACAGGGGGCCAAAATCCAAAAGGCTACCTTTAAAAAATGGAATCCGGAATCCAGAATACGGAACCCGGAATCCTATATTTGTGTTGCTCGATGAAATACAAGCTGGACAATACAATATAAACATGGTAACCACACTGAGTAACCACGTGTCTACTTTACAGCATTACAAAATAATAAGTAATGGCTACTTTCAGAACATGGACGAAGTCAATCCATCTTTCATTTTACGTTTAGATTTTCGTACTATTGGATCCCTGTCCGGGTCTCTTCGACCGTTACTACGTAATTTCATGGATCCTCTTTACGGTCCTCCCTTACCTCTAACTCCACAGGTCCGTTGACGTTGCAGGTTCTCCGAATCATCGAAAGCTTTGCGCCAGGGCCGTCGCTAGCTATTGTGCTAAAGAGGGGGAGGCGTAAGATCCCATTTGCTTACAGTTTGGGTGAGCCATCCTTTATTTGTCCTTTATTTGACAAATCAGAAATTTTGACGATGAAGCACTCCAGACGGCAAAACCCCTTGATTTTACAATAATTTTTTTGAAAGTTGGTGTCACATAAGTACAAGTGTATAAGTTGCTATATTTTCTGACACGTGAAATTTGACACCAGGGCTGAACCCACTGAGGTCTCAGAGGATTGCCTTTATCCAAGCTTAAATTGAAATTATGAAATAGGTGATGACTATGTAAATGTTCTAATTATTATTTTCATAGCAATTGGATTCCATATACTTCGTCTTCTAAATATAGGATTTCGGATTCTAGATTCTGGATTCTAAATTGCGGATTCCGGGTTTTGTATACCGGATTTCGGATTCCGTGTTTTAAAAGAAGCCCCCGGATAACTCTGACTTTTACTAAGTAGGACTAATTTTCAATTCCCATTGTTTTTCGCTAACTTGTTCAAGTCAAATTTCATGTCCAACAAGTCAAATGTCAGATCATTTCCCTATTTCCTCATTGAAGGTCCAACTCAACGGGATTCAACGGTTGTTCTAAACCATGGTTGTCAAACCCAATTACTCAGGGGGCCAAAACCCAAAACACGCTTTATGTCGCGGGCCGAATAGTATATAAAATCATATAAAATGATCTCACGGGCCACACGGGCCGGATATAATTACAGGCCGGGCCGGAGGTGGCCTGCGTTTAAAAAATACATGTTCGAAACCAAAAGCAAAGAAAAACTCCCGCGATGCACTAGAGTATTCTGGAGGCGCGGGGCCTAGACCCCAGATTATTGAACTTGGCACATTGCTTGATCTCAAAAAAAGACTGAATCGAACAACCTATTGTTCTCCGACATCAGCATGAGGAAACCGATGGAGTCTTTCCATCTTGAGACCTCTCGCACCTAAAGCTTTGGGCTGTCATTTGTTAAAACGGCGCACGCACAGTGCTGCGCCTAAAATTTTGCATTAATTATTAAATTCTTAAATATTCTAAGATACAACAGGCCTAGGAAAATTATTGAACATTGGATTCTCCATTACATGAGCTTAATAACACGGCAAAAATTTTTAAAATCACTTACGAATGATGCAAGTTTTTGTTTCAACGTTTAGTTTGAATTTTGCTGTTAAAAAGTAACTTGAACTGAAACCAACTGAACTGAACTGAACTAATAATTGCTCTCTAAAACGGCGAGGTCTCAAGATGGACGCTGCAATGTGGAATCAATGCTGGCCTGGAGAAGCTCGATCCAGTATTTTTTTGAGATCAGTGGAAGTACACGGTCTGTTGCTGAGGGATCGACGCCATATAGAGCTTTGCACGCTTTTGCGTGTTTAGGAGAACGATCCCAAGTTGCTAACAAATGTTCAGTTTAGTACATTATTGCAACATTAGTCGAGATTGATCGCTTTTCCAGTTATGCATAATTGACGTATTGGGGAAGGAGTTCCAAAAACAAGCACTCAGAAAGGAACAGAGCGGGCTGAAGACATGCACATCTAAGTGCGAAATTTGCAGATAATCTCGAGGTCTTCATCCAAGAAATACTGAGGCTAAAGTTTCTTGCTATAAGTTACTTTTATGCGGGTGCTTACGGCACCAGTGTTTAATTTTAGGATAATACTCATTCAGTAATTGTCATTTACCTCGAGCAGTCACTTAGCGATTAGAAAGAAGGAAGCAACGAGAATAATCAGTCGAGATTACCTTGAGTATGGCCGTGAAATGTTCTGATCTTGCATTTCGCATTCAGCCAGTTGCGTCGTAGACAGTATCGTTCTTTGAAAACCTTTTTCCACTGAAAAGACGAAATTTAGAGGCGTTGTAAGTTGGCACCTAAAGGACCAAGCACATTTAGGGCACAAAAGGCAACTGAGGCTAGAATAACAGTCAGTTTTATTATAACAGCGAGCTCAAAACAATAGAGCCAAGTATAAATCCCTGTCACACACCCGTTCTTCTATATCCAACTTCTCTCTCTGAACTTTCACGCATTAGCCATGTTTCTATTCGTATCGCAGAGTGGTTTCTTACTTTGTGAATAAATAATTCAATACCAGTCTTCCAGTAGCCTTTAACAACGCAGAGTTAGTAAAACATTTCTATAAATCACAAGAATGTTACGATCGTGATACTTATCATCGTGTGATACTGAGCTCTTACGTGTTCTTGAAGCAATACACGAGTCACGAATGAGCACTGCATACAATAGCCACAACAGTACCTGGATGCTTATTAAGAACCATTCCTACTAGTAAAGAACAAAAAACCGTGATAAAACTTTAGGAATTAGTTCCTTGTATTAATCTGTAAACATACCTGTACTTCACCCGTTGTTTTTGTATACTTAATTGTCTGCTCCCTTTCTCTAGTAGGTGAGAGTTGCATGTCAGGATAGCTACAATATGAAAACGATTCAATTTATATAATTCAAAATTCAAATTCGAAAAAAAATTCTGAGAAAACCAATAAATAAAGGCTAAAAATTAAAATAATGTCAAAGTTCAACCGGAAAACAACAAAACAATTATTAATTACGATGAAATTACCAACAACCGTGAAATGTAAAACCTATCTGTTGGCTGATATATGGAAAAACACCATAATAGTGCTATCTTAGTCCTGCAGTTTCAGTTTCAAAACAGCAGTTGTAGGCAGGATGGCTTCAAAGAGGACCTTTTCCAGTAAAAATAATTACGGAGGAATAGGAAATATGAAGGGGGAGAAAACAAGATATATGGGAATCACTAGGGGGGTTCAAGCCAGCTAATCAGACGAAGCCTTCTAAGCGGTGGGGGGGGCAAAATATTTTTAATTGAAGAAATTTACAAATCTATAGCAAAATAATTTTTATTTATACTTGAATCCACTTTGTCGATCTTTGCTGTTTTTGCTTAGTACTGTTTTTGTGCATTCTACTAGGCAATTTTCAAAAAATCAACCTACAGCCTATTGCAATGTACTTTTCATCTGCCAAACAGCAAAAGAATGCAAAAGATGACACAAAGACAGCAAACATACAAAGAAGCCTGGCTGACTAGATCGTTAAGCTTTAGGTGAGGAAATGTGGAGATGGATCGTTTCTTTAAAAAAGATATAACTTACATGCAAAATGTTTGCCATAACCGCTCATCAGAACAATAACCCAGCCATGCTCTGTTAACTTGACTTGCTCTTGCCAAACTTACTAGCATAAATAGAAAAAGCAATTCAGAAACAAACAATTCATGAACAGAGATTTTGGCTCAAAAGGCCTTTGGCTCAAAAAATGTCAGAGGGATCAAGTTAACAAAATACCCCGGTTTATTAATTCACATATTCAAGGTAATATTCTTGCAGAGACTTGAGGGTAATGATTAAGATGGGTGCATTTTGACACCAAAATAAATATTTTACACTATAAATAAATTTTCTTCCTTAAAAAAGTGATATTAACAAATGAATTTACAATTTCAGTTACAGGTCATAACAACCATGAAAAGCTGGAATTCTCTTTAAATACAAGTTTGATTGGTAAAAGTTTCATTTCTGTTGAATACCAGTACCTAGACTATTAATACTATTTTGGATTTGAGAGCTGCAATACTTTTGCAAGGGGAGTGTAGTTTAGGCATATAGAGTAGCATGTTTTAAGCTTCTGTCTACTAGACGTTGAGAATCTAAATGTTGTTACCTGGATCCAGGTACTTCAAGATATGATAAATAACAGCAGCTGGTAGCCATGTCAACAGATCTTGACAATTTGGTGGACAGTCTTTATGTAAAATTGGTGCCATTATTTCTGAAAGCATATGCATTTGTGCCAAGCCACTGTTACTCTAAAAGCAAAAAATAAATCTATATCACTTTAAAAAGACAAGGCATACTGCAAAAAGAGTTATCATGAAAAAATTTATTAGACTTTTTCAGTTGAGAGTGTATCAAGTAGAATATTTATGTCAATGTTAAAAATTACTGTTTACCAGTCTGTGATAATGTGCTTTATACCATAAAGGCAGAGCTATACATGTTAGATGTAGGAGCAAAGAAGAGAATGGTTTGAAGTTGCTACTCTGATTTTCTTGAGTTTCAGAGATGAGCTGAGTAGTAGCAACTTGGAACTGTCTTGCTCTATACACAAAAAGCGCATATGCATTTATGACTTTGAAAAAAAAAATTGCTGAAACTGGTGAAGAAAACAATAGATTTATATAAGATATAAAAAGGTTAACACCTTTTTTACTTACCAAGAGCATTTTTAAAGTGATATTTCTTTGCTCATCATCAAATTGCAAGTACCAATGCTTTAATATCTACAAAGAGTCATATGACAATGTTTAAAGCAGCAAAAATAATCAATAAAAAAACTGAGGGTATTTAAATTTCAGCTCTCACAAATTTCTGATCTGGAGGCAGCATTCTGATGGAGCCTGCACCCTTGAATAAACCTCAAAATAATCACAATATAAAAACTTCTTTTTACTTGCTAGTGATCTGAACATATTGAACCCAAAATTTGAGTCTTGGCTAAGTGTTTTCTCAAGCATGGGATTTTCTTACTGAGATTCTTAAGAATGTTAACTTGCAGTGGCATCCTCACGGGGTGGACTGGGGTGGACATAGCAACAGGGTGGACTGAGGTGGACAAAAAAGTCACTGTTGAGAAATATGCTGCTTGAGAAAGTTTTTTGTCCAAAAATTTAAAAATAGATAAAAACACTAAAAAAGGATTTTCCAAAAGTGTGAAAGGGCATAGCTGAGGCGTAGCTGAGAAAATTGGCTTTTGATAGAGCTGGTGATGCCACTGTTCACCTGGTTACCAGATCAACACACAACCACGTACACTTAGTGAGCAAAAGTATTGCACAGGTTTGAAAATTCAGTAATGGCAACCGAGTTGTCAACAACAAAGCAATCAAAATTCAAACCGCTTTTGTGAAGTCTTTTCATGGTTAAAATCTAATAAAACCAAATTTCAAACCATTGACAACATTTTTAATTTAAAAGTTGGAAAAAGTTACTTTTAAAAAATAAAAAATTCTAACTTTTTATTGGACAGTCTACCAGCTTTGAAATCTTTATAAGACTTGCTAAAACTTTCTCGAAAAATTAAGTAACAGGTTCTGTTAATTGCAACATGATAAGTTCAGAAAAACATTTGCAAGATCACATTTAGGTGTTGAAGTATCAAGTTGATCATAAATGGCCTTGTATTTGGTGGAAAGTGGCATATTTTAAGCCATTTTGTCATGCCTACTCTATTACAGCTATTGAGGCACTTGAGTGAACCTGTTTATCGCGGGAACTTTGGTATTTTCATCTAATAAGAAGATGAAATGTTGTTTTATGCAATTTTCAGCATCATTTTCTCCCAATACAAAATCTCATCAGTTGGAAAAGATGGATTTTACGAATTGTGATAAATATCATTAATTGAATTTTGCTACAACATATCCCGAAGTGTCTGCTGCAATTAGGCTCATTGCAGCTCAAAAAATTTCTGGCCAAAACATTTGGCAGATTCTCCAGCAAAAGTGAGGGAAATAAGCAGTTCTAGACACCCAAGCATAAAGAAAGTACCCCTAAGTTCATTGTAATAAGATATCGTACATTGGTGCAAAGATGAACCTTTTTATTGCGAATGTTTCACAGGAACTTGATAAATTTTCCAACATATTCCAGTTAAAAAGTCATCTAATAACTTTTATGAAACTTGCTGTGGCCAATTGAATTCTGGCTCACTAAAATGTTTTCCTGTGGTGTGGCCATTTCTGTTTCAGCTTGCACAATACTTTTGCTCACTAAGTGTATGTGCATTGCTAACATCTTTCAACTTTTGAAGAATCCATGACATACAAACAGCTTAATTTGATCAATCTTCTAATTAGCATGTTTATAAAAGTCAATAAAAATTACCTCTGATCTCTTTTTGAACAGGGGTCCACTCACATTTTGCTCATTCCAATTCTTTGTCAAAATGTCATATCTCACATTTCCAACACCTGAATCAGAACTTTCACTGCCTTCATCTTCAAAATAATGATGTATACGATGACTACATTGAGAAATATCTGGCTCATTCTCTTTTGAACTTGATATAAGTTGATGTCTCTCTAAGTTTTTACATCCAGAGTTTACATCACTTCTTGATATTTCAACTTTCACTTTCTGTTTACCAATCTGCCTCTCTTTTTTATTTTCTTGCTTGCACTGTAAACTACTACTTCTTTTTGAAATACAACCTGCATCTGCTTCCCAAGGAGAGTCTCTTAAAGCACCAGGTTCAAATTTCCTGCTTTCTCTCAAATCTAAATGTAATTCTTTGTTGTCATCCTCATCCTTTTCTACAAATAACAAAATTTGACTAGCACTCTGATTATCACAGCTACTAGACAAATCTTGTTTACTTTCTTCCACTTTTGGCAAACTCTTTAGTTCTCTAGGGATGTCATATCTGCGCATCAAATTATTTTTTGCTTTGATCGAAACAGCAGCTTCAAGATTACGTATTTCAAAACTTTCACTATTTACAACAACTGATTTAATTCCTTTTTTGTTCAAAATTGGCCAGTCTTGTTGGATTCTAGAAACAGAATCATTCCCTTTGCTTTGAGTATCATAAAATGGACTTGCTGTAAACTGACAACTTTCCTGATTAGCACAAACCTTCCCAGCTGTTTTGCTATAAACCAGATCACTCCCTAGATGTTCCCGTTTCTGTGCTTGCCCATTAATCACCAAATTTGCTGGCATAAGGCTCTCATTTCCATTGTCTTTGCATGAATTTCTTCTATATTTTTTCTTCCTAAAACTTGCTTTTGGCCAGCTATGATAACAATTTTTCAGGGTTGCACTTTCTGGATTTTTTAAACTCAGACTCATAAAACTGTCAAGAAATTTTCTTTTGCAGCCTTCATCTGCTTGGTAAAATGGTTCTCTTGTTCTGGGTGAATAAATTTCACGGGCAATTGATGAAAGTTCTTCCATACTTAAGCTTCTTATATAATGAACGGGTCTTGTAAAATCCTCTTTTAATCTTTCCATCTTGGATGGTGTATTTCTAGGCATTAAAAATTGTAATAAACTTCAACTTTTCAACAAAGATTATCCAGTCCTTTTCATTTGTTTCTTGGTAGTCAGGGCTCTATAACAAATCAGAGAACATTTGACGAACTTTTTAAAAGGCATTTGGCGACAGTCAAAATAATAAATTCTTCACCTTTACAACATCTAAGTGCCTTGCATCTTACTGATCCTAATTCACAAAGTTAGCAAATCCTATAAATTATATATAATTCTTTAATATGTTATTTAGGACTATGTGCATGGATGTTTTATAATTTTGTATAAGTGTGAAATTACTTTTTCGGTTAAACCTAGAGCATCAATTTTGTCGTGATTCATGTTGGCGTTGCTAATCGTTACCCGGGACTTAGGCCCTTTCTGGTCTGTAACGAAACTGTCTCGTACAGTAGTCATCTGAATCAGAAACCAAGAGACACATAATCGTATTAAAACGATTTCTTCTTCACTTTTTTACAAAATGTATCATTACCCACATTGTAGAAATCTTAAAAAAGTTTTTCTCACCTTAGTACCTTGACCATCTTGGAAACCATTAGCGCGACCAAAATAATAACATCGAAACGAGACTGCAACTCGATTGGGACATGAAAAATAATTTTCAAATTGTGTGCGACCAAAGTAAGGAATTGGAAATAATTAATTTCTGCAAAGAAATTGAGTTTCATTTGCATTAATCAGGGAATTTTTTCCGCTCAAATGTATTTCAGTTACATTAATTAGGGATTTTTTTACTTAATTTTTGTTTTGAGGATTGATCATACAGAGGCTTTCTTAAGGAAATATCACATTTTGAATGATATTAGCCTCAAAGTTAGCCCATCACGCGTCCTGCGTGAGTCAATATTTTTAATGAAAGCAAGGACATTATCGAGTGCCTCAGTTTGGAGGAAGAAGAAGAAAAGGAAAAAGAGGAAGAAGATGATGAATGCGAAGAATGTTAGGCTTATAAAACTTTTTTAAAGCTTAAAGTGAAAATGAGTTTACTTTATATTAAAAATACTAATTTTGTCTTAATTCTATATCCACTGTTTAAACATACAAAGATTAAGAAATCGTAAATTTAGGGTTATCAAAAAATAAGGCATGAGAAATTAAGGATATCCAAATTTTAACGTTTGGTCCTTTTAAGGAATGTTTAAAGAAGCATTCCTTAATAAAATCGCTTTTCGTAATTTCGTTTAATAAGGCAGTGTTTTCTCTTACAGGTATAGATTTCTTTATTGTTTAGGGGCAAAGCTTTGAATCAGGGATGTGCTGATTGGGAGCGTCAGCCCCCCCCCCCTCAATGTCTGCAAAACTCCAAGAACGTTTGTCATGTAGCGAGGAAATTAGCATTATCTAGGAGTTTGACCAAATTTCCACCTGCGGGCAATTGAACATTTCAGACTTGTAACTAACTATAGCGTCATTGTAGTGGAATTATATATCGAGCTTGGAACGAGCCTAGCAAGTCTGAAATTGTGGCAGTGTAATGACGTCATCAAAGTATATTTCAGACCTTTTGGGTTTTGAACAAATAACATCAAAGAGCATTATAAAAAAGCTAGATCTGTTACAGGTTGGCCACATAAGTATAGGCTTTTCTCTTACAAACCAATATACACTGCAAATTCATTGATTTCATAACATTAATTACAGTAATAAATTCTACAAGAAATGCTAGAAGATGGAATTTTAAATAATCTTTTCAATTTACATAAAAGTATAAGACACTAGGTATCGTGTTTGGGCCATAAGTTTTCTGTGTCAGTTTACAACTTAACTTTGTATTAAAGCTTATTAGTATTTTGATTATTAGAATTAATGAGCTGAAAGAAAACAAAAGTAAAAGATGAAGAAAGATAAAACAAAATAAAATATTAAGCCAACAAGAATATAGGATGAAGACAATACGATATTTTTGGTTTACAATAAGATAAGTGAGTTTTTATCAGGATTTTTTAGCAATGTCCTCTCAAATTTGCAACATGTGTTGCTCTAAATCTTTACGCTTAAAAGACAAATTTTTTTCCTGTAGTTCGTTCTTACGGTTGATAGAGCAAAGTAATTATTTTTTGCCAATGTTGAGTGCCTTTTCCCACCCCTCCCTCCCTCTTTTTTTCTCTTTACCCTTCTCAGAAAATTTTTGCCGAGACATGTTGTTCTGAACATTTTGATAATTTTAGGCTTAAATGTTTTTAAAATTGTTCTTATTTTACGAGTGATTTTTTGTAAATATTTGAGAAATTACATGATGTATATAGTTTCTAAGACGTTTTACTGGGTAAAGTTAAAAAATAAACAATGATTGCTAGCGTTTATGGACAAACTTGCATAGTTTTGTCCTGTTGACATGACAAAAATTTCGAAATGCGAATTGTTTTTTTTTTAAATTTCTCATCTACAGCTGAGCATGTTCTAGCCTTGTTCTTATTTTTTGGGCAAAGCGAGCTTCAGTGTTCTTATAAAATGTGTTCTTATAAGAAAAAGGGTGTACGTGGAAATCCTCTAGAAGCAAGCTTTGCGTGCTACGTTTCTTTTACGGAATTGTTGAAACCTCTCATACCGACAGGCATCTTTTATGCTGTTTAGCATTTTTTATACTATTAGGTAGGACTGGTGCATCGGCTTTTAGTGGGGTAAAAGGCTATTCCTGTCCATTTCCTCCTAATTATCAATCAGATTTGGAGGTATTGTTTAACCTTCCTTTAGTAACCCCATCCTTTTAGATATTGTTGAGCGATTTGCGCCGACGCACCAACGGTCCAGCTCGCTCTCGATGACGTGGGAGCTTTATGCTCTTTATTTTGTATTGTTATTTCATTCTCGAGTTAGAAAATTGATTAAAACCAATCCTTTTTTTCCAATTGTCCTTAGCAATATTTTTGGTAAACCAATAATCGGTGCTGCTATGAAATACCTCCCATATGTTGTAGAAGATTCAAAAGCGGCTTTGGAGGTCACAATTAAAGCTAATGCTTGAAAATAAAAAGAAGATCAAGATACCACACTACCCTAGGGCCTCTTAAAGCATCTTGAATTAATGGAAATCCCCCGTTCACTTGATTGATATTATCATTTTAACTTGCATCCAACCTGATGTACACACAAGTCCTGGGGCCGACAATATTTCCAAACTTCGCGATAATGTTGCTTGCTAAAATTTGGAAGTAAAAGATGTTTTAAACATGCTCTTGTCCATTAATTTCGTTATAAAAATGTCCTACAAATGTTCTCAAATACTTTGCTATCAGCTTCGAAAGTTTAATTAATCAATTATAAGCTCCTCATCTTCCACGGCATCACCTGGATCAATTGATAACCCTGGGACACCTTTGAAACAAATTTCTACGGCGCACAAGTAAGTCTTTACAAGGGCCGTATTAATGTACACGATCTTATCATCATCACACCTATCAAGAGCCCCACTAAAACAACAACAAGGGGGCTTAATAGAGAGGGGGGCTTAATAGAGCTTTTACGGTGTATGAAAGAAGGCTCATGCCATGGCCTACGTATGAACGATAATCTTAGCACCCCAAAGGTGAAAACTACCAGCTACGGTATTACAACATTGGGGGTAGTTAGGACATTAGAGGGGAGGGGTGAGGCAAAATTCTTTTACCAACAAACAGAAATGACTATACTGAAAATAACGTACAGAGACCATGCACAAACGTGTACAAACAAACACATCATGGGAGAGAGGGTTAAGAGGCAACATGTGCACATTTTAAAACTCAGTACGATTTGCAAAATTTTTGGTTTGGGGACCCTCTAGAATATTTGGGGGCTCGGGCCCCTCCTCCCTCTTGTTACCCCCAGTAATACGATACTTTGCTACTTAGATCCAAAGACTTGGAATTCACTTCCAAAGGGAATCAAATCATCCACAAACATAAATTCAAAAATCTTATCGAGAGTTGTCTTTTGGTTAAAAATGCTGCTGCTAAGCCTGTCCTAACTATTGGCAATTCTGTCCATAATGCAATTGCTTAGATGCTTTCATGCTTTAATGATGAAAAGAACAACATAATCAATATTATCATTGCTTCAAACGCCTTAAGAGTTCAAGACCATAAAAACAACCTGATCACATCTGCAATCAATCAATATTTTAAACACGACAATTTTCAATACTGATCCAAAGTTCTTAATATTGTACATACGTTTAAACGGATTCTCGAAGATACCTTGCAAGTATCTAGTGCAACTAACCGAAAGGCAATTTTGCAGAGATAAGAGATGGCCTGGATCGAGAGGATACAGGGTCTATTAAAAAAGGTCCCGAAACAGTGAAAAAGAAACTGGCACATAAAAGTGTGAGTGAATCAAGGTTTGCCTTTAAGAGGGTATGATTCTCATGCATAAAGGTTTTATTAGAAGCAATTTAGTGAAAAATTTTTGCACAGTCTGCATTCGAGGCATAGTCTGGCCTCACTTATCATGCGATAACAGCCGGGATTATGCCTTTCTTTCTTAGTTGCTCAGTACAGCAAGATCCTTTCACTTTGTCATAAATATAAAACTGTTCATAACAGCATAAAACATAAGCATTAACTGAAAAATGTTTGTTTTGAAATATGTGAAACGGGTATTTCATACTTTATAAACATACATTTAATAAAAAGTAGTATTTCATACCGTGAAAACAATAAAACCAAAGTGACTTGATATAGCAACCAAAATTGGGGTAAACTGAAGCAATAAAGAACATTCGAAACACTAAACGCAGTTTCAAAATATCGAATAATAACCAAAAACAAATTGACTTCTATATGGAGATTTCTATATGAAGCATCTTCATTTTGAAAAACGATTTCATTTGGAATTTAACATAAATTTGGTTACGCCTACTGTATCAAGATGCTACATTGCTAGGGTGCTTCAAACCTCCTTTTCAAGGTAGAATGAATCAGTATACTCTGTTGATCTTTTAGCTGAACACACTGAGGAGCAATTTTGATTTAGCATTCACTACAACATTGCTAACTTTAGAGCTAGTTTCTCTCTCACGTGGCGAACAGAAGATTTTTTTTGCAAGAGGGAATCAGCTGCCTTTTGGTATTTCCATTCATACTTGTCAATGTAGTTTTTCGCATCCACTTTTAGTTGATCTAATGCTTTCGGATCACTCTCATCTAGAAAGGCATCGATCGATAGATTGGGGTTGAATCTGAAGTACACCGTGGATGGAAGGAGATCTTCGAGTGTGATATGCATGGCTAGGAAAAAAATGAGCCAAAGTTATTCAAATCATTCGTATCTTCTGCATATTGTGGGCCAGGTCACATTACATGGTCATTTGAGGGTGTTCCTGGCAAGAATTGCAACAGGGGACTTGTAACGCACCAAGTAACAAAAAGAGGCTGTTTCAACTGTCAATATACTCGCTCATCTTATTATGCCAAGGATGGAGGCGATGGACCAGGCCTATTTTATTATTATAGAGCATAGACATTATTCAGGAACTAGCCCGAATTTCAAAGAGCGTATACATAGTTGCTTGAATTCTTTACTTTGCGAATTGTATGAGAATCAAACCCCTAATAAATTTGGAATCTTTTTAAAGCATAAAATTTTCAATGACGATTAACATTGAATAGATGTCCTTTTCGGTATAATTGAAAGAGCAGCTATCACAAAAGCAAAATTTTGGCCCCTAAGATAGGACAAACTCTTCCCTTGATCAATGACAGCGCATTTGTTCCAAAGTTGACCCTCAGGTTCTATACAGGCTCAATTAACTTTAAAAACGCATTGCAAGCTGGGACAATATCGAAAGCCAGCCCGATGGAGGCTAAAGTCGTCAAGTTACAAAAACAAATAAAATTAACTGGTTAGTCTTCAAGCCTCCATGAGCGTGTACAATAAACTTCACTAAATATAATCATTGTTACCTTCGACATCGGTGGCACCTGCAACCAACTTCATGAGCTTCTCTCTAAGGCTTGAAAACGAGGCTGTATTCGGGCCTGAGCGGCCGTGGTATACGCCGTTGCCAATGGAAACAACGGTCTGCAACGGAGTATCAGGCCAGAGTCTCTTTGACTCGTGAACTGCAAGGGCGCATGGATTATTTGTTAGGAGTCCACCATCCTATAGGCAAAAACATCTTGAACACGAATTTTGAAAAGAATCGCAAGCTTGGCGCTCACTCGCGTACCAAAATAATGAATAACTAATTCTCTTTCAGAAAGAATCGGATCAGACACAGTATTTTGTGCTCAAGATTAAGTAATAGGACATCATTTCAAGAAAGCCCTGCAGTAGGTTAAAAAGCAGTGGCGATTATTTTATAATTTGTGCATATCAGAAGAAAACATTTCGTATAGTCATTTGAATCATGTGTGAGGTAAATGGTCATATTGGTTATATCGGATGCAATCATTTACAATTATAAGGTTAATCGTCTTTTGTGTAATGTACACTCCACTCACGAAAGTATTGCGCCACCTTGTTCAAAATGGCGGCACTTTTTGTCAACATTTTGACAATACAAAACATTTGAAAGCGGTTTCAAAAGTTCACAGCTCCCGTCAAAAAAATAAAATTTGAAACTGTTAAAAGACGTTTTGAAACTGTTATTTTAAAAAAAGTGCTCTAAAAAGATTGAAGTTTTGATTGGTGGTTGTTTCACTTCCGACCCACTCCCATTCGCCACTTAAAAACGCAATCAATTCGCACAACAATAGCTTTCGATATTTCTTGTGCTATTTTCCCTCCTTCGAGGTGGTGCAATACTTTTGTGAGAGGAGTGCACAAGCTACAGTTGAATCTCGTTAAGTCGTACCTCTAAGGGGAGTAAGGTGATAGTCTGATTTGGCGAATTTCTTACTTATCCTGGGTACAACTTTTGATTTGAATAAGGTAAGAATATCCAATGGGAATTGAAAGTCAGTCCGACATAGTCAAAGTCTGAGTTATTCGGGGATCATTGGACCTTCTTCTCGGATATGTCTGCCAGCGCACAGTAAAAGGCATCTTTGAGGCCTGCCATTCTTATACAAGATTTGAGAATTATACCCATTTTAAAATTCAAACCTGATGAATATCTGAGCCCAGCTTGCACTCTTCAAAGTATCCAGGGGCTGCAGTAGACGCTTGCAGGGCCTCCCACAGTTTATGCCTGCTGCTTCCCAGATAATTATGTGGCACAAGCGGGGGAATGTAATAGTTCCTAAACACGTATGGTTGCAAAACTTGGTGGTTCACCAATGTCGAAACAGCAGCAACCTTTGGAATTGAAATGATAGGCAACACGTGAAGCTAAACTTATGTATAACTCTAAGCAAGAGAAATAACAGTCGAAGTTGTAAGTAAGCAAGGTGCTTGAAAAATACAGTATACCACAAACGAAAAAAACATAAACAGGCAAACATAATGATAGACAGCATATTAAGTAGCATTGTAAGTAAAAGTTTAAACTGTTCGTTCTAAACGATATTAAACGAATTAACCATGCAGTAACAAAATGCTTAGCAAAACAAGAGAGCAGTTAAATGGCGACTGGGAACTGTTTATACAGCTTTTTAACAAAATGGCAAAAAGTCACAAACAAGGTGCTAAATAGAAAGATAGCAAAAATAGAGTCAAGAAGTTTATTATCTGAAAGTAAAACAAGAAAAGAAAGTATACGTGAAATAAGGAAACAGATAAGAAATAGACAATCTGAAAAGGGAAAACTCTGACAGGATGGTGCATTTAACAAAATGGGAAGCATGAAGTATTAAACATGTGTGGCAGAAATTTTAAAGAAGGTCTCCAATGATGCAGTTTATCAGCACAAGCAGCCAGGTAACACTGCGGGTTATCTCTAACAAGACAGTGTTCGGAATTCTTGAGAAGCCAGCCAGTCTCGCGGACTGTAAATTTGCAGTCTCATGTGAACAGAAAAGTCATCGTTATGTAGATGACTCTGTTACAAAGTATCAAGATCATGCATTTGACGAGGTCAAAGCGTTCAAACTTCAAAATAATAAGAAATACAGAAACAATGGTAATTCTGTGACAATGTGCTGCCTCTTTACATTTCGTCTGATGTGAGCAGTGAGGTCACAATTATGTAGATGACACTGTTACAAAGTACGAGGATCATGGATTTGAGAAGGTTCCATTGTCCAAATTTAAAAACAACAAAGGATGGCAGGAACAATGTGCCGCCTCATTACACTTGGTCTGATTTTAACAGTAGGGTTACAGTTATGTAGATGATACTGTTACAAAGTACTAGGAGCATTTGGGATGGCTAAAGTGTCCAAATCCTATAACAATAAAATTTTGAAGGGACAAGGTGCTGCCTCTTTACATTTGATCTGATGTGAAGGATAAGGGCACAATTATGTAGATGACATCGTAATAAACTATCAAGACACGCATTTGATGTTGCTAAAGTGTCTGCATCTTATAATGATAAAGAAATGCAGGATTTAACTTGTTGTCTGATGTGCACAGAAAGGTCCTGCTTATGGATGACACAACTTTGTAACAGTGAAAAGCAAATAACTATGTGCAAATTGCATGCATATCAGAGGTGGTTAAGAAAATATTGCTAAAAGTAGATACAAATAAAATCCTTCTATGTCCTTTGATGTTGGAATTGTAATAATTAAAATGGTAAGCAAAAATGATAATCAAAATGTTTGGCTAATAACTAAAAAGACAAACAAAGCTTTCCAGTTTTAAATGTTTGGTACAATCTTTATTGGTTTGGTTTCTAATACAATTTCTAGCCACTTTTTCTTCACCAACTTTCCTGTTTCGTATGCACCTTCATGTTTGGTATGCCCTTTACCTTCACATGATAAAATGTAAGAGCAATCTCATTGCCTCGTCCAGGCTTGCTCTTGTCAAAGGTGGTCTTGTTTTCAACAACAGAGGATGTTCCACCAAAAAATCAAGATGCAAAAAGGGAGGTAAATTGAGGGGTTTTAGTTAGACTATCTTATCTCTTTATTTATCTTGGTACAATTGAGTTATGAATATTTATGTTACAAAATTGAAAGCATATTGTTAAAAACTTTTGTTGAAAATCAATTTGAATGCTGTAGATGAAATAAAAATTTGTTAAATTTGCAGAAAATGCCCAGATGAACTTACTTTTGGTAATCCTTCCTCAAAGGAGGTATCAATCATACATCTGTCTGAGCCCATAATGTCCCTAGAAGGAGAAAACTGTATTTCAGATTTGATACAGGTGCTATAATGAGAAAATACACCAATAGTTTTTTTAAGTTTGTACCTAAAATGATCTTGTTTTTTCTTGATATGCTGAAGCTCTTCTAGCAACAAAGTGTCAAGAAATTTTCAGACATCAGACATCAATATCAAGCGTGGCCTTTTACGTAGATATCTTGCACTAATGTATAGGTAATAGACTTCAGCTCATCCATGCAAAACATTTTCAATAACAGATACCTGAAAAAGTTTGAAAGCCAATGCCAAGCAACATGAATCATGACAACAAGGATAATTTTTGACAAGCAGTCTTTCAACAATCAAGATAAAATTAAATTGCTAAAACATAACAGGCTTCAGAAAAAAGCACAGTTAAAGAAACAGCAATGCACAAGTAAGATTAGAAACTTAAATATTATACCTCAAGACTTTTACAAATGATTCTGTATCATAGAATGCATGGGTAAAGAACAGCTTTCCAGTTTCAAAAACTGTTGGCTTCTTGAAAACCTCTGCACTTAGTCTATCATAAAAACACATTGCTTCCTCCAGTGTTGCTCTTTGAATTCCCAATAAAAATGCCAGTAATGCACCAGTGCTTGTGCCGACAATTAAATCAAACATCTCATGAACTCTTTGCCCTGTCAATTCTTCCAGCTTCATAAGGATTTGGATGGTTATCACCCCTCTAGAATCACAACAAAATTATGAAACTTGGCAAATTACATGAATATTGGCAATGAATCAATAAGGTCAAATCAGCAAGGCATAACACAATTTAGGGCACCTTAGATCGATAACCAAGGGCCCTGATCAAAAGGGGCCCCAAAGACATCAATGTTTTCAAGACTTGGCTCAAGTTGTATCAAAAGTAGAACTAACCGTTGCTTAACTCAAGCATATATCTAAGCTCCTCCCTAGTTAACATAAAAAAATTATCATTTTTTACATTTTGCTATTTTGTTTGACATCCTGTACTTTCTTGAATGGGACTTTTGTGTCATCCATGAAAAGGGGCCTGTTTCCGTTTTTTCACAAGGGCCAAAGGTTCCTCTGTAATACCACTGGGAAGTGGGTTTTTTAGCATTAGATACTCAAAAAAATCAAACAGTTGCTTTGTAAAATATTGGATGGGCCTAAAAAAGTCAAATCAAAGGGATTTCATTTCCCTGGGATTGCCCCCTGCATATGAAATATGGTATGACACACAAAGGTCACCATACTTGATTTGCATGCCAATTGCATTAAAATTGATCAACAAGTAACTCTATGTACATATAAAACAACTTATGAATCAACATCAACCATGAAGAGGTGTCACTCACCTTGTTCCACCACCATCTAAAGACAGTATCCTTATACCATTTTCTTTAACTGGGTCAGCATAACCAAGAATAGTCAATGCAGCTTTTGCATACATGCGAATCTCATCATCTTTAGTTTGATGTCTTAGGCTAAGTAAAGTTTGAATACCTCCTTCCCGTTTAACCAAGGCTCTTGTCACAGGATATTCTCTCATATGATGCACAAGTTGATTCAATTTCTGTAGTTGACTTTCTTCGGTCTTTGTTTTTTTTATTTGATATAAGAGTTTTACAGCCCTGTTTTGGATGCTTGCAACAGTTTTTTGTGAAGCTATATACACATGCTTTTTTGAAGTTTCGTTTTCTTCAAGTTCCTCATCTTCATAATCAATCAATGAGTTGTTGTTTCTAGGACCAAATATTCCTGAGATCACTGAAGAAACTTTAACTCTTTGCAGTATATCAATTACGCCCCAATTAGTTGTTGTTGTTTTTTGCCTCACTTGTGAATTCTTTGATAAATTTCTCAAAAATAACGACAAGTGCATCCCTCTGTAAAAGAAATAAGGTAAGAACAATTATTTTACACAACTTTACTCTGTCATTGAATAACATTATTTCACAACAAGTGCTACATCCTGATATATGAAATTGCATGGCAAGTCTTAAGAACATGGGCCATGCAATCAAATTTTTGTGTGTGCTTTTCTAAAAGAGAAATTCTACCTTTTAGGTTGATTGGTTTTACTGTCAAAGTAACCTTCTTGCAAAATGTCTTGATGATTGATGGTCATTGTGACTACCCTTTCTAAAGCTGTTTCTCTAAGTCATAAATGTTTTCTACTTCCCTAAAAACAAAGAGTCTCCAAGCCAAGTTCTGTTGCAAAATAAGATTTCTGGTTGCTTTAAATAAGATTTATTGTTCTTAAATAAGATCTAAAATTAAGCATAAATGGTTTATTTTAAAACTTGGATCGTGTACTTTGATAGGAGGGGCAAAGGGGGCAAACATCAGGCTTTGCCCAGAAAAGCACTCAATCGAGTGCGGGAGCCTACAGCGCACTCAAAAAAAGCCTTAGAGAGCGATTTAAAGAGGCGCAATATTATGATTTGTGAAAGGTTACCCATTGAGAAAAAAATCAGCAAATTTAGCGTTGGGTTTTTGATACCATTTTTAATCTAATGACCCTCTTATTACCACCAAGGACAAAGGCCATCAAGGGTACTCTCCGGCAGATTTATTTGATTTTCAAGCAAGCGTTAATCTTCTGTTGAAATATTATTTTCTGTTTTTCTTAATAACTTAAAATCACCTGTGCCAATCAAATAGACTATTAGATTTCCGCCCAAAATATCACATTGCTTTTCAGTTTTCATTTGCTTTCGCGAGTAGTAGATGTGTCTTAAAAATGGACAGCATAAAAAGGAAACAAATTTACATGTTCGACTTAAAGCCATGCTGGCAGTAACAAAAGATGGCAACTTACATATCTAGTAAAATCTTAACAATTTTGATACTTTGTTTTAATATTTCTATAATTATATTAACATAATGTTTGTTGCATGTTTTGTTATTTCACATTGTGGTGCTTTTTGGTATCATCATTGCATTTCTTATTTAACACTTTTTCAAAGCTTTCAATATGAAGCTCTCGAACTTCCAAAGCTCTCAAAGGATGCTCTCAAGAACATTTCATTTAGAGGTGCAAAATAGAGCGCCTAGAGATTCTAGGGGACTCTTTTTATAGAGCACCTTCATTTTGCTTACAACAAGGCCTGCAAAAATGCCATTTTCATAAAAGTGCCCTTGACATCAGCCTTTTGTAGTTATCAAAGAGATTCATATGAAATCTTGGCTGTGGTTGTAGTGCCTTATTAATGACAAAATTTCTCAAAACTGGTAAAAAATTTTATTTTGTCTGTAGCTAGCCCATTTTCAAGATGCCTACAGAAAATCCAAATAAAATGTCAGTTACAAAAGTATAAGTAGAAGTTGTGAATTAATTTTCAAATGCCATTGTACTGAAACCTGCCTCCATTGTCCCTTGGATGTTCCAACATGCTGGTTATAATTCTTTTTAAAAACAAGGAGTACATGTTTTTATTTTATAAGAAACTTGGATCAGCATAAGTACAAAAAGTTTCTTAATTTGGTATCCAAATCTTTGTGTTTTAGTTCTTAATTGGTTTCCTAATTTAGGACTTATAATTGCCTTATTCTTTTTTAGGCTGAGCATTTTTGGAAAAATATAAATGCAAATCATCACAAAAGAACCAAATGCATGTCAAATTCCAAAGTATTCTTTCTTTTCCAAAGAAGAATCAACAATAATAAAAAACTTTTAGACTTTTTTTTAAATGGTTATTTAAAAATTTCTTAATAAGCAAACAAAAATGTATCTTGTAAACAAGGCATGTAAAAGACCAAGAAAATAAACGACTTCACGCATTTCAGTTACGAGGAATTGCTTTACATTGAAGGATGGACTCAGATAGACAACATATGGAATTTGCAGTATTGGATGGGAAACTGCTAAGAAATTAAATCTTGAATACAGGTGCTTTGCATAAAAGATTCAGTTGCAAGTTTAATTATCATTAAATAATTTTGTTGTTTTATCCTTGGTAGGTATAAAAGTGCCAATTTCGTCAATAATTTTCAATTATTCATGTTAAACTTGTATCCTGGCATCGTTACACTATATTTCCTTGTCCCTAGTTTTATTTTAAACACGGAGGAAGTATCAAGTAATCGCTTAGAAAATCCAAGTACTCGAATTTGACCGTTAGTTAAGGAGGAAAAAAATGCGTTGCAAACCTGCAACAAAAAAGTAGGAATGAACCGAATAACATACAATGACCTTACCTTAGTCTTCGATGACATTCAAGGTTGTGGGCCGAATAGATTTTCATTAAGCAAAACAAAACAGTTTAGATTTTGAACTGCACTCATGACTGAACATTTGTGACGGCTTGGTTTATAATGAGGAGTTTATCCACTGGGCTTATCCTACTTTTCATTAGTAATTATTCTCTATATGAAGACGAGGTTTCGCGCCATAATACGTTGAAACCTGATAAAAATATTGTAGCAGAAATGTGAAGGTGGAGAGGTTATATGTTGTCGAAGCTGACACCGTCTTCGCGATGTGATTCTAAATTTTTAAACTGCTTGCTCAAAAATTATTCATTGGTGCTCCCTTTTGATAAAATGGGCGTTCCTTATTGGTAAAATGGACAATGTTTTGTTGGTTTAAAGTGCTCTCTTTTGGAACAACTAGAAAGGAAGGTTTTTCAAATGTGAGTTCCCTGTAATAGACAGAAACAATAAAATATTACGGCAACTGCAATGAATTCAAAATATTTTTTTAAACAACAACGATTCGATACGTCAATATAAGAGCGAGGTCGACTAAATTAGCAGCAAGACTCTTAGGAGCTCGACCAGGCCTGTATCCAAGGGGTGGCATGGGGTGGCAATGCCATCCTAGAACAAGAGAATACCAGCTGTTTGCCACCCCGAGAATTTTGTCTGCAATTTTTAATTGGGTTTTTTGTCGTTTTCATTGGATTGCCATGGCAATTGAGTCCAGATAATACTGACGGAAGAAAAAATGCTTATTGGGGTCGCTTTTATCCATGAAGAACTTAAGGGTGTGACTGGCACTCAAAAAACAAAAAAACCTTTCGCTGCTAAGCAAAAAGTTGAAAAGGAAAATTGCTGAAACGTTTGCCTGCAACAGTTGTGGGGAGTTACTCCACTGGCCTGGCTTCAGGCTTGTGCTCGACCAATCTAACAGCAAGACTAAGACTAACTTACAAAACCACTTTTTTATACTTTAACAACATAAACCTAAGACAATAATTACGCAATGCACAAAACACAGATTTACAATTGATGATGAAATGACAGTGCAAGAACGCTACTGTCACGTGATACTGTCCAAATGACAACCCTGTGTCCTCACACTTTGACAGTTCAAAGAGTACCAATGGAAAGAGTGACAGCAACATTATATATATACATACAAGGTAAAATTTTCAAAAAGAAAGAAAAGTAAAAAACAGGGTTAAATTTCCAGACACGATTCTAAGGCTGCTAAAATAATAAGGAAAATAAGAGAAACAAGTTGCCCCCCCCCCCCAGCTCAGCCTCAATAATTTCCTTAATCCCAGCAGCAACTTTTCCATACTCTTTATGAAATAATTTTACACATCTATGCACAACTGATAGCCTGATCCTCCTCAGAAACGTCTTCAGCTCAAATGTTGCATTCACTCTTGCCCAGGCTAACTCTTGCCTGACACAGTTGCTTCAGTTGTTTCCATCGCTTCTGCTGTTATTTCAACTTTCTTGTTCATTTATCTAGGACCCTCGATAATGGGCGCTATGCCCCGTACCTTTTCAAAATAGTTTTTCTACTGAATCTCTTTGTACCTGCCACCTCTCTCCACTTTCCAACTTGTGTTGGAACCTATGGACCTAGACAAGTTTAGTTGCGTTATATTTGCATTTCTCTTCATATTGTAAGTATTTTTAATAAAAATTGCCTTGCACCCTACATTTTTTAAAGCGTTGCCATGGAAAACGACATAAATATGGCGATACCAATCACTGATCATGGATACCGATTTGCCGATTAGCCTCATTGCGCGATGCCTGTGATTACTGATTACATGTACATGGTGTGCTTACGTCATTATATATGTTGGTGTTGGTGTTGATGTTGCTGGAAGCTTCAATTTGTTTCGCTTTGAAAATAGAGAAAATGGCGACGTTTCATGCCATCCAGATGGATGACCCTCTCGATAAAATGAGTGGCCCTTCAGCACACGATGATTTGTTTCGTTCGGCTACAGTAGCACAGTCACAACTACAAGTCAGACTTGGTAATATCTTGATTTTCAATAAATCTGTTTTGATATAATGATTTGTTATGTAAAGCACGAACACGGACAGACAGATTGAGTTTTTTAAGGCACGGGTCGAGTTTTTTTTCATGCATTCACTAGCAACATGAAGCAGCTGACCGAAATAGCAAAAAGATCAGTACCGACTTAACGAAAATAATGCAAAAGTGAATTCGTTTTGAAGCACCCATCTTGGCCTAAGAATACAATTACCCGCAACATTTCGTGATTTTTCTCATTTTGTAATTTTCTCGCAAGCACGACAAACATGTGTTTCGTTAACTATTCAACCATGCAGCCATTCAACCTGTGTCCTTCAAACCCGCCTGATAGTGGTCTTAGAAACGATATTTTATGAAGTTGCAGAAAATCAATTTTGAAATTTAAGAATAATATTAAGTACACTTGATCCTCGTGTTGCCAAAAAATAAGTGCAAGAAGCCTTGGACAAATAATCTTGTGGTTCTTATGAAAAAAAGTGTATTCAATTTGAAGTATATTATGCATCCATATTATTTGATGATCACACAGATTATATCACAAAGTACACACAAGTAAACTTTTAACCATGCTTGATGCCAGTTATAAATGCAGCTTTGCATCACTGTTTTGTGTTGCAATGCCACCAGGCAAAGGTTTGCAAAGCATACACCTCTAAAGGTGAATTTTAGTCAGCTTTTACTAACCTTTTAATTTGACATTTAATACTAGCATTTAGTATGTCATTTGAATAACTAACAGGTGTTGTAATGTTCTAGGCTTCATCAGAAAGGTCTATGGAATCCTGACAGCACAGCTGCTTCTGACAACAATCACTGCTGGAGTGTTTATGTACACAGAGTCAATAAAAGACTTTGTTCAACAAAGGTATTCTAATTTTCCTACTATGAGCAGGGGCGGATCCAGGAAATTTTCTGACTGGTGCTCAGTTTATTGGACCACAACCAAAAAATTTTCCCCTGCCCCTTTTTTGTTGGTGATGTTATGTAAATAAGATGGGCTTTATTAACAAGGAAAGTATTGTACAAAATAGAAGCATGTTTTTCCATGAAAATTTAGAAAATGTTCTACATTGGTTGAAATGTATCGTTCAGCTTGGAATGTGTTGAAAACAGAATTTTACTTCTCTTTCATTGATTAATTTTTTTGGTTTTGCAAGACCTTTGACAGGCATTTACACACCCTCTTGTACTCCAAAAGTCGTGCTAAAGTTCTAAGCTATTCTTCCTAGTCTACAAAAATCACAATGGGGTAGCTGATTTTTGTATTTAGCAAATAGAAAAAAAAACCAAATATCACAACATTTCAAGTACCGCTTTGTCACAACTACCCCAACTCAAACAACAGTGATTTGTGTTTGCAAAACTCAAAACAACTAGTAATATGGCCTAATTAAATGCATCTTGGCATGTCACCCTATTTTTTTATGAAAGATTATGTCACCGCCTTACCTGATAGATTCTGTTCGAAATTTTGAGAAAAGAGCTGTGAATAAGCGATTGAGTCAAAGCAATTCGGGCCCCAGTAAAACACAAAAACATCCACAATGTCCCTTCGGAAAAACAAACACAGAAACAGGAGGAGAAGAAACAGTACTTTCAAAATCTGACCAGTTCCCAAGCACTCTTTGAGCCCCCTGGATCTGCCACTGATGAGCAGCATATAGACAGTATGATCAGGATTCTTGTGATTCCTGCAAGTATTCTTAGGGGCTGGCAAATACCTTCTTTAGTGATGTGTTTGTGAAATGGTTCCTCTTAATGGAAATAGCTTACTGAAGTATTGATCTTTTCAAGATAACCTATAATGACAGGTTAATCTCCATCAAAAACTGTACTCAGACATTCAAATAAAGTTGCTTTGAGATTAAGAATCATTTTGTTCTTTTTGAAGCATCAGACAACAAGAACTACAAGCTGGCTGGAAAATACATTCCATATTGTATGGTGCTTGTACCAGTACCGGTAGTTATGAGTTGCAAGATTTTGTGGCTAAGCAAAAAATGTAGTAATTTTTCTCTAACACTACTCATTTCTGGCACAACTCAATATGAACAATAATCAAAAGATAAACAAACTGTATCCTTGCTTGATATGGAGGTAGCTGATGCAAAAGCAATTTTAGAGAAGGGGGCCTCTGTCACCCAAATACAGTGGTGGCGCCAGGGGAGGGCTAGGGGGGGCTACAGCCCCTCCATCAGAAACATCTAGCCCCCCCCATCGGAGGAAATTGTAGGTTATTGTTGGAGCAAATTTGACAAAAAACCTACGAAAACTGCTTATTTTAGTCATTTTAGCCTCCTTGTCGGAAGCTCCAACCCCTCTGTTGAAAGATTTCTGGCGCCACCTCTGCCCAAATAATCACTTTTTAGTGCATTTTGACTGTTTTGTGCTTTATGTGTTCTCATTTTTAAAATCTATTTGCAATCCAACACAGTCCTGGACTTCTTATGGTTGGCATGATCATGTCTCTGATCCTTGTCATTGCTTTGATGGTCAAAAGAAGAGAAGCACCAACCAATTTCTACTTACTTGCTGCTTTTGTGAGTTTTTTATTTTTTCTTTAGTTTAAACATATAATACTTTTGGAACCGTAATTTATCATGAAGTGTGTTTATCAAGAAGTGTGTTTATCAGTCGTCTAGTGACATTTATCTATTCAATCTTACCTGCTACTTTTCTAGACACTTTGTGAAGCATACACCATTGGAACTGTTGGTAAGTACCCAGTTTCCTTTAGGCTTTCTATTCTCTGATTTCAATGATCGCATGCCTTTCAAAGAGATTCTTGTTATTACCAACCAAATGCAAACTTGAATAAAAACTATGCAATATGTTTCTATTAAGCTTGTTACATTTATATTGCCTTATGTTCGCAAGCCATTGTCCAAATTTAAGGTATAATTAAATGTTAGTATATTTGAAAAAGTTTCAGTTCACACATAGGATTCCTACCATTGCATCAAGCCTAATGATTACAAAATAAATCATCGACTGACCCAGTTTTCCATATTACATATTCAAAACACAGGAAATACAGAAATATAAAAGAAGTAATCATTTATTTGGAAGTCCACTTTCAACTTTTTAAAAAATCTTGGTCTTCTTGAATTCCATGACATCTTCTAATTAAAACTATTAACTTTTGTTTTTTTCAAGTCTTTAACTAAATGTTACCCAGCTCAATTTCATCTTGTTAAGGTCACATGTTCCCCATAATTCTACAAGACATGCTGATAGGCATAATTTTCATGTAATTCAGATGGTCTAAAATATGGTCTAAAGTCATTATCATGTTATCTAGGAGCTTAGCTTTAGGACGATATAATCTAGAACGAGATAATTTTTGTCTAAATAATGATACTCTGGTGTTATATTTTATTTTATATCTCTGCTTAATTTATTATAAATAATCAAATAATTTAGTTTGCTGTAATATTATGGTCTTCAAAACTGTTTAACAATAACAAAATAAATTCATTTTTTTCTGTACAGTGACATTCTTTGACCAATTTGTTGTCCTGCAAGCCTTCATGCTTACTGTTGGGACCACCATGGCATTAACTGTGTATACTTTCCAAAGCAAAAAAGATTTCAGCAACTGGGGAGCTGGGTATGAATTTGGAATTTGTTTCTTAATTTCTTGATAGGAAAAGAAATCGAATGTCCAGCATGGCACTTCTAAAATAGTTGTAATTCTGAAATTGAATATTGCCTCTCTGCAAAATTGATTTTAAATTTTTGAAAAAAGCACATGATAAATTGGAGCCTTATCTAGAGGTAGTAACTCTAGATTGAATCTTTATTATGAACTTGACATGCAGAAATATGTGAACAGTACAAATAATTTCTGGAATAATGTCACTGTTATTTTGTTTTTTCTTGTTATCCAAAGTTAGAAGTTTAAATGGTGGAATATTTCCCGTGAACATGACCAGATAAACAAACATTATGCGCTAAATCTACGGCAGATTTTTAATAATGTGCTGGCAGAATGAAGGATAAAATAATTGCACGGGGAAAGCGCTTTAAGTCTAGCATACTTTTCAATCTGGTATACTTGCATTAAAACACTTTTCAAATTTGTCTTTATTTTTAGGCTTTTCAACATTTTGTGGATTTTCATATTGGCTGGATTCATGCAGGTCAGTTGTGTACATTAAACTTTTGCTAGAATAACAGAAACTGTATGCTCAGCTACTTTCAATATAGAAAGCCATACCTGATCTAAGAAAGCTTAGAAATATTAATGGATCTGTTTCCTCCTCAAGATTACCATATATTTATTGATTTCTGCAGCAGAAACTTTCAACACTTTCAAAACTACAGGTTTCTTGTCAAAAAATTCCAAAACTGCAGGCTTCAGGATGCTATTTATCCACAAGTTGGTAGAGCTATCTATCTCGTTATCCTTGTTTCTCTTCTTCCTTGGTTAAAAAAGTCAAAATCTTTAGCAACAGAAAAGTTTGAAGCATTATTTTATGGATTTGTAGATGTCAAAAAACTCACCTAGATATGTACTATTTCATTTTATGTTATAGCTTGCAAATTAGTTTTTGTAGATCTTCTATATGCAGTTATGTATGACATATAGAGCAGTTTTACTCTAACCCGACTCATGAGTTCTTGTTGAATCTTTTTACAATGTTTTATGTTTTTTTTACAATTTTTTAAGAGCTTCCTACTATTGATGACAAACTTTTAAAATTGATTATTATTATCAATTTGTTGTTTAATTTCTTTAACAGATTCTTATGCCAAGTGACATCCTGTACCTTGGTATGGCGGTTGCTGGAGCAATAATCTTTTCCTGTTTTATTGTGTTTGATACACATTTGTTACTCCACAAATTGTCTCCTGAAGAATACATTGTTGCAGCAATCAACCTCTACTTGGACATTATCAACCTGTTTTTGGAGATCCTCAAGATTCTTGATGCAATGAAGAAAAATTGACATCTATTACACTACCATAATTTAGTTATTAATTCTGGAGTTGGGGCTAAGTAAGATAACTTCAATGTTTTGCTGTTTGATTTTGTTAAATGGCTTAACATAACATACACACATTTCAAAGCTTTCAGAGGAATTTGGACTTAATAAAGAAAGTCTGTCCATTTAAGTTGAATGTTTCCTTGTGGCAGTTGGTTGGTTGCATGCCAATTGTCAACAGAGGCGGCTACCTAGAGTGTAGGATTTTATGCAAAAATAAGCATGAAATCCTATGACGGGTTTGCAAAAGCAGGTAGCCAGCAATACTTGTCCTATTCACAAAATAGAAAAGCATTTATTAATAGCCTGTGCTACAGGTGGTTAGGTTTTAGAGCGCTGAATAATGTCTACACTTGAAAATATTTTTATTTTCTGGTCTTTAACAAAACATTTAAGTCTCCTAATTATATGAACTTGTTATAGTCTTTATTCGCTGGAGAAAACTTTTTAATCAGTAAGTTTTCACACGTGGTACTATCCAGAGTACTGCAACACAGTATGACACTGCTTTGCTGTAATCCTAACTTGAAAGATATTTGACAAGTATGTGAAAATTACATTATAATGTTTAAAAAGTTGTCTTTTCCTAGTTATGTCTTAATAATACCTCTTTGATTATGGCTAGTGGTGGTGATGGCAGTAAAAAGTGGGTGGAGGGAGCAGGCCTCATTCTCCCCAAGGCTCTCCTCAAACGCTGGAGTGGAGCTACATATTGCTCTCCTAAACTGCTCTAAAAAGAAAATAGCTCTCCTTGAAATAAAGTTTTTTTATTCTTATTTTTACAAATAGCTCACCTGGAAGTTAATAGGAGAGCTGTTTACTGCTCCTCGGCTAAAAGTCTTATGGCCAGGCCTAGGAGGGAGGTTAATTGGCATAGCCCATAGAAATATTTTGCCACAACTCCCTTTTTCTTGCAGTTATGGCTAAATTTTCAACAAAATTATCTGCATCATGTCAGGAAAACACATTTCTGAAAGTACAGTTGAAAATTAAAATATGACATACCCCTAACAAAAAACATTTTGGCAGACCATATTCTGATAAAATTCAGGGGAGGAATCGTGCACTTTTAAGGGAAGGCAAATAGCAAAATGGCCAAACAAATATATCACAAAGCATGCCTTGTTTAATGTTGTGGGTTTAAACCCAGGTTTAAGTCTTCCTTTTCTAACAATTCATTTTCCCCCCCCCCCCCCAGATGAAATATACAGCCACAAGTTCTCCCCCCCCCCCAAGACCATTTATACAGCTATATAGATGAAATACACCTTATCCACAAAGCAACATGTCCCGAATGTACACAAAAGGCCTCAATTAAGCATTACAATTGAGATGCAATGGGCAGCAACTGAAGTTTGCAGCATAGCACATGTCTTTCAAACTCAAACGGCTTTTATAAAAAAATTATCATGCATCCATATTTTATATCATTTTCACAGGACATGTGACATTGGGCAACATAAGCCAACTTTACAACTTTCTTAGACTGTTTACAGCTCAATATGCTAAAGGTTTATGCTACCTGTAAACTAAGTCCAGTCTGACAATTTGGAACGCTAAGGTACGGAAAACAAAATTTGGAAATTAATAACCACCCAAAAACTGGATGAGGGGAGAATATATCTTTCAAATTAGTGAATTAAAGTGGAAATAAAAAGTGATTTAAAAAGGCTAGTTCCTTAGAATACAGTGGTGCATTAAAGCATATGAGGAGGGGCATTTCTTCTTTACCCTGTTTGTGGATAATGACAATTTAAATGGAATTCAGACTAACTAGTCAGTATTCTGGCAACGCCCCCAATACTTTAGAGGACAATGGCCTTTTGTTCCAATACAATGGGAAATGTGACGTCATCTTGATAAAACAATAGGCTTGACCCTCAATATCTGACCAAGTGTCCGCCCCTGCCCCCTACAAACAGGCAAATAAGCATTTCTGAAGCAATTAGTTAACCCTAACAAGTACTAAAGAGTGATCAATTAACTTCTATTTTTTTTAATGTTAGTGACCTCAAATACTATATCACTAAAAAACAAAACCCTTAAATGTTTATATACTAAAACAAAGCAAACAATGCACGAAAACAACTATCAGTTACCTAATTCCTCTAAGTATATATAAGTGATATTTTTACATGAAGTACCTACAATATGATAAAACCATGTAAACAACGTGGGGTCATACCTTTAAGATTCAAGCTTATAAAAAAGAAATGGTCCTGGTCTGACCTTGTTTCTCTGGATCGTGACTTTATTGAACTCTTGGTTTCATAAAGGTGTGTCAGGTACAGTCACGTTGGTTTTTGATTCAGACTTCTGCTCAGTATTGTCTCCAGTGTTTATGTCTGTTTGTCCGGTTTCATAACTTTCCTCGCTTGATGATTTCGTTATGCATGTTGTCCCTTGTTCTGAAAATTAAAACATTCTAATGACACTCTGCAATAAACATAACAGAATGAGACAAGAAAAAGTGCAAATGCGTGTGAAAAACAGTGGTAATTTTCTAGTCAATAGCAGGGAGGTATGTCAGTAGAAACGTTGAGCAATCAGGGGGGATGTAGATGTAGGAAGCATTTGGAAAAGAGAGGGAAAGGGCACATGTAGACAAAAAGGGATACTCTTGTAAGCTGCAAATAAGAAATGGTTGTATGCGAAATGTTCCTCTGATGTGACGGATACGGAAATTCATTAGCCGAGGGAATGCTTTGTATTGCATTAATGACAACATTTTTCTCTAAGTAAATGAGGATCTTCCATAATCTGCTTTCGTTTGACTTTTTATGGAGAGGGAGGGAGAATCAAGCTAAAAGTGAGCTATCAGGTAATACAATGATCTATCTAACATCCAGCTACTCAACAAAACATTTTGTTTGAGTGGACTGGCAATCTATAGTTTGTTTGTCAATAAACAACATTCCAATAAAATGATTGAGGATAACAGAACATCGAAAATCGGGTTTCATTCTCCGTCATTGGATGCAAAGGTTTGTGGGATTGGGTCCCGGACAGTATGCGCCTTTCACTCAAATTTGGTGTAGCGATTCGTTAATTGTAATGTAACGATGGTCTTTGTAAACACTGTTGGCTAGGCAAGGGTACATCCGGTCTATGTTGCAATTACCCCCATATGAACATTCCGGATGCATATCCTTCAGGAATACAAGGTACTAGCTTACCTTGGTCGTAAGTCTGTGCAGGCGGATTCATATCTGGAACTGTCTCCGTAGGCGAATTTTCGCTTTTGGCATCCCCCTGCGAAGCCAGTCCCTCCACAACCTCAGGTAATTGGTCATGTGGTGGCAGAGTTTGCTCAGTTACGGCATCAAGTTTCCTTTCCTCAGAAATTCCATTGGTCATCGACATTTTTTCTTCGTTTGGGCTACAGTTTCCATTGTCCGGCCTTGACTCTTCTTCATTATCTAACTTGATTTTTCTACAACGAAGGTTCGGGCAATCAAATATTCAGGAAATGCAAACATCAAACTTAAGGCGAATACAATTTTGCAGAGCTGCCAAATATAAATTGAGGATTCTTTTAGCTATGTCAGTCAGACTCTGTGTTTCCGAAATTTGTAAGAGCCAAGTCTAAACAACGTGAGGTGATAGTTAACAGTATAGAATATTGGTAATCGATACAGCCGCACTCAATATATTATGGTTTGATCATAAGAATCCAAACACGTTTTTGGTACCGCAAAATTTGAAGCTAGCACGAAAGCGGAAATATAGCATACTAAAGCATTTTTCGTCCACAAACTTCAGAGTATAAACGTCGGATAATAACGATGTGTGGATCGAAAATAACGTGAGAAGAAAAATAATTCGTTTTATCTGCATGCCCGTTTTATCTGTCTGGATTGGGGAGCAATGCCGAATCACATGAATCCCTTTATCGAATCTACTAATATTGGACCCACAAGTTGTTACAGCGGTAGAAAATCAGACTGGAAACTTTGTCGCGCGCCAGCAATAAATTGCCCGCGTACTCTAATTTTCCATCCACGCGATTTTGCATATTGACCGCGCAAAGTCAATAATTAATAACATTATATACTATTAACAATACAAATTTCTAAATGTGCGTGATTTGGGGCTCGCAGTAGCAAATTTTCAAAATGAACTTGTCCGCGCAAGAATTTTCCAGTCTATTGAGTAGAAAATCGTACTTTAGAAAATCTTAAGCAAGATTTGTCAAGCTAATCTGTTATTTGGGTTTGGGCAGTACTTTAATACATCATATATGGCTAAAAGTCTTTGAATACAAAGTTTCTTTTCGCGGTCTTAAATACTGAAAAACTGCGCTATTTTGACTTTCTAGCTCAATTTGAAAAATTAAAATTTAATTTGAGTCTGAAACAATCATTTTGCAAGAGAACGATCAGTTTTCATAAAATAAATGTCAAGTTCAAATGCATAAAAGTCAGGGCATAATATTGATATGATGAAAAACAAAACTGCCTATAAATATGGTTAAAACTAAACTTATATTTCTTAATAAATGTATGGTTATAACACAAGAGGGACAAAGTGGTTACTCTCCCCTTGACATGTTGCAAACATGAATGAATCCTCATTATTGGGTACACTGTTAATTAGCAAAACAAGATCGAGAGATGTTGAATCTTTTTGTCAAACAGGAAAATAAACTGGCCAGAAGTATGAATCAATTAAAGTAAATGCTTTGGGAGAGCATTCACAGGGGTTGTTTTTAAGAGCTAGCCAAATTTTCATTCATTTCAACAGCTGTCTACTGTTAACAGCATTCACAAACTTACTTTGGAGGGATGTCATCATGATCTGAATCTATTGGGTCTACTGTGCTTGTTTCTGACTCCTCTGGGTCCACAGTGCTGACAACTGAAAGGTTCTACAAGAAAAACCCGCCATGATTTTAATCAAGTGTCATGAGGGATTACAACAGATCATCCTTACATAATTTATGTTGGCATGCTTAATTTTGGTCTTCACTACACGATTTCAAAAGAACATTGGCAACAGAATTGAGCAAAACATCACAAAAACAATGAATGGTAACCGTTTATCATATACCTTATTAAGACCTCTCAAGAATTTGGCACAAGTCTTGTAATGTTTTCGTGGTTGAATTAGGAGTTCAGAAACCCTTTGTATAGTAAATGGTGCACTGCAAAAAAGAAGGATCAACACATATATATATATATCAGGTGATAATGCAATAGATATATATTGATAGGTGTTTGTAAGTAACAGAAACCTTAATATGTTTACTGATAAAAGGGTATGGCTTTAGGCATGTTTCTGTGACAAAAAAGAAAGAGATACTTAGTTAGGGGCTATCTCTTGATAAAAAACTTCTCCATTTCTCTTCTGTTACTTTTAACTTTCTTTTGCGACAATCCCCTTCTTGATAGTTCCAAAAAAGTACTTTAAATGAAACACTAAACAATTGTTCATATTCATTAGCCCCCTCTCCCACCTGCAACCAAATAATAACTCCCTGTGTGCAGCAAAGATAATTCTTAGGCCAGATAGTTATTGCTCCAATAACGGATGTTAACTGTTGTATTGATAAAAGGATCATCTGACTTTGAGTAACAATATCAAATGTGCCTTGCCCTTTATTTTTTTAATATGACCTGGAAATGAATGTGTAAACTTTAATAAGAACACTTCAACAGAGTTTCAGTTAAACCTAGGTTGGTTGACTTCTTGCAGTTTATGTCCATTGAACCAAATTCAAATTTTTAATTTCTTACTACAACAAGATTAACTGTGAATGAATGAAAACACTGAATAAGTTTGATGAAAATTACCCAATAGTCTTATCTGAATAACAATCTAACAGAAAATCATTAATAAGATAGAAAATGTGATGTATTAAAATACAAAAAGCACATGGACTAGACTGATTAATAAGATTTTGTTGAATTATCAAATGATAAAATCAAGTTCAGAGAAAAAAGCAACTGACCTGGAAAAATTATTAAATATTTTTAAAATGGAGCTTCTTTCATTTTTCAGCTCGTTGACCTTGTCTATATCAACACCACTTGCACTCTTCGGTGGGAAATTTTCAATGAAATGGTCCATCACCTTAAAAAGCACACAAATTAACAACACTATACACTGTTTGTATTTTGTAAAAACTAAAACTGACCACTATGTATTGGTGTTTAGAAAAGGAGGGTTCTATTATGCTACTCTGTTGAGCTATGTGCTTTATTACGCTACTTTCTGTTCTAGAAAACAAAGTGTGTTCAACTCTGTCCATAATCCATGAAGCATTTGGATAACAGACAGGATAGCAAGAGTCTACAAATTTGTGGGTTAGATATATTGAAATAACAATTTTTAGACATTTTGTGCAAATTCATAAGATAAAGATTTCAGGGACTATTTTCATGATGATTCCATTTAGTGCATGCATAATGAAGAAGATTGATGAATGGCTCAGGAAGCTCTAGTGACAATTCCCATTCTTTAAAAATACAAGCTATTTCCCTTAGATATAGCTTGTGTGTAAAACAGCTATGAAGTAAAGCAAATATAGTTCATCCATGGCTCACAGACTTATCATGAAAACATTACTGCTGTAACACAAGTAAAAATTGATGATTATTTCATACAAATAAACCCAGTCATTAATGGTTGCTATTACATTCCCGAGCAAGGACAGACTAAACAAGGGATGTGGGATGCAACATTTCCCCAATATTATTGTGTTATTTGGTTGATTCTGCTTTGATTAGGGGAAAATATATTTTGGTAGTAAGTAGTAATTTAGTATTGCCAATACTTTCAATTTTTTTTTCTCATTTTCTTTATCTCACAGTTAAAAGTGTAATATTGTAAAAAATGACATTTCATCAGTGGTGTAGTGCTATCAAAATAATAAGGGGGCTCTTGCACAAAACATTGCAAAAACAATAGCAAAAGTAAAAATTGGCCAATTTTGGGCATCAACAAGGGGGACTCAGTCCTACACCCCTGATTTTATCCATTTCTAGGGACCTGATGGATTTGGCACTAAAATCCTATCATTATTATCTAACACACCCTCAATGCTTGCATTTATAAACCATTCTTGTCTCCAAAAATAAACATGCCTGACATTTACATAAATTAATTTTTATGTAAAACATGCATGAAACACATCAGTCATTAATGTTGATTTCCTAAAGTTACTTGTCCTTGAATTATTTAGCTAATAAGTAAATCCAAAAATAAGAAGAAAATTCACACCTGTTCTAGTTCATGAGCATACAAAGGCTTCAAATATTCCCACTGGTATCTGATTAGTAAAAAACAAAATGTTACATCTTTGACATGTGGAGTCAATTAAAAAGTGATGCAATCTAACACTAAAAATAAGATGAATAATGTGATACAACTTGCAAGCTTAGCATTGCTAATGATTAAAATGTAACCTGGATGTACCTGTTACTTATATTTGAAATGGCAAAAAACATCAAAGTTTTATTTGTTATAAACTCCTGAGTGTAACATTTATGAATGTCCTAATTATTTCAAAATGAACATTACAGGCTTTATGCCTAGATGGGTATTATACAAGAATGCAAAAACATGAAGCAACCACTTCAATATTCTGTTGTGAAGCATCCTTTACAAATAAAAATAAAATATCTTGACTTTAAAATAGGAAACTGACATTTGGAAAAAGATTATTCAAAAACATGTAATTTGGTTCTTTCAAAAAATACAACTGCTTGATATTTTTTTCAAAATAATGTTGAAAAAAAGTTTCAATGAATGTCACACTCTAATGCAGTAAAAAAATTAGCAAAAAGGAAGGATTGAAAGGGACATCACATGGTTTTTATACTGACTTGAACTGAAAAGCAATTAGAATCTAAAAACATCTGTATTTGGCCAAATTGATTTTAAAGTAACATCTTTTTGTCTTAAATCATAAAATGGCTAAGGATCATCATGCAGAACCTATGAAAAGAAACACCTAGTAAAAATTCAATATGAAAACACAGTTCTTAAATAATGGCAAAATTGTTTGAAATTATTTCTTACATGTATCTTCCATTTTTGGCAATCCCTCGTATAATTTCTCTCAGTTCCTGTGTGACAACTTTTTTCTCTTGTTTGATAAAACCTTTGAAAAAAATTAAAACATTTCTATCAGTTGAAAGTATAATGCTCTACATCTATGTTCTAAATTTTTTAAAAGTTTGTTCCCAAAAGTTTATTTTCTCAAAACAACCCTACGATTATCAGGGGGCGCGTGATAGCGCGCGAGAGTGCAGGCCTGCGCCTAAGGTTACCTTTGAGAGTGATTAGTCGCACATCCAGTGATAAATATTTCCCGTGAAGAGCGCGATTGCCGGATGCTGATAGGTCAAACCACTTAAGAAACTCTTTTTAGAAACAGAAGTTTGACATCGAATCCTTGTTTCAACTGCTCTGTTTTCGTATGTCTTCCGATCATTCAGTTTCTGTTATTTTTGAGCCGTTCCCATTGCTCCGGCCCACACTGTTTTGGCCAAAACAGAAATGAAGGTTTTCCCATTACTCTGTCTTGTTTGTTTTCGTATCCTTTGTTTAAGCTCATCTTGAAACTGAAGATGAACGAATTTGTTTTTAAATGACTCCGTTTTCGATTTTCTCATTAAAACAATTCGTTTCTAAATGACTCTGTTCTCCGATGACTTCTTTTTCGCTGTGTCCATTAAAATGATTCGTTTTCAAACGTTTTTGGCTGATAACTTGAAACATCATTATAAATGTCTCTGTTTTTGAGCGATTCATTCAGCTCTGTTTTCCTATAAAAGCAGAGTAATAGGAACAGGGCCTGATTTCCAACGGATGTTGCTCAAACGGGGCCTTCTTTTTGTTTTATTTGCTAAAGCTATTTTTGTCTGTTCTTTTCTTTAACTTTGCTGAACAGAATTGAAACTTTGTCACGTTTCTTAAGTCACTGAAACCTCTCTATATCAAAGAGTACCGTTCACAATAACTCGTGAGGGAAACACGAACATGCTTTACAATGCGAAGAATTCAGTCCATTTCAAAAGTTTTGTCATGTTTAATGTTTCAATAGAAAATCTTTAATGCTCTGTGTTAACAAATAAATTTGATTCGCGCGCCTTATCTTATCACGCGAGTTTTTTAGTGCGCACATTATTTTTTTAACGTGAAAGCCCTGAATATTATCAGATGCTGGATATTATTACATTGCAGACTCCTAATTGAAATATATTGCAAAGTAGCTTTGACCTGCTATTGGAAATCTCACTGTTACTCATTTAGTGTTTGCTCGAATTTTTGCCAGTTCCAGGGTTTTCCTTCCATTTCTGGATGGTTCTTGCCTGTTTCTGGCTATTTTGTTTGACCCTGCTTTTAGTATCTGTGCTTATATTTGCTGATGCTCTAATAAGCATCAAAGGGATCAGCCCTTAAGTGTCCCATTGAGAGTTTTGTTTTTGAAGCCTATCAATTGGCTTTTCTGTTCATTTCAGTTATAGATTTTTTGTAATTTGGATTTTTCCCGAGAATTCTTAAGGAGTTTGATTCAAAACTGAAATGAAGTAAGAAACATATACTAGCAGTAATGCGGTTAACTTTGTTATTTTGGACACATTAGTATCAGAGTTTAGCGTCTTGTATTCTTTTCTGTTATCAATGATTGAAATTTCTCTAAATCCTAGAACACCAGATACTAACAGGATACTCGTATTTTGAAATGTTATAAAATATCTTTTTTGTGGAACTATAGTCTCATAAGTGTATCGTTGCTATGTGCGCTATTGCACATACCGTTCTTAGGCCCACAAAGGTACGGTGCGCTTTGAAAGCACATTTTCCCTATTAAGTGCCCTTCTATAAAAAAAGACATAAAACTTGAACGCTCACCAAACAAGGCTTCTAGTCGTTTATCCACATCATTCTCCATGATATTGGCAGGCAAACTGTTGACTAAATCAGATCAACTTCTCCGTTTTCCTTTTCCCACCTGACAAGAATGAATTTTTTCATTTGATAACAGGGGCCATTTGACAAGAGCCTCTTTTTATTTGACCTCTTTCTCAATTCGATTTTTAGTTGGAAGCGATGTTACTTTTTCACACATGCATCAAGTTTGCAATAATACTTCAAAAAACAACATCAAATACTTTAGAAATTTAAACTGAACTGAAACATAAGTAACAGAAATGCTTGATAATTCCATCACCTTGCCAAAAAAGTACCCCATTCAATTTTTCTTTCTTCCAGTTAATGAAAGATGACATACTGTATCCTTGGAAATGCATCCTTCACTCTTAACAGGACGTGTTCAAATAGAACTACAGGATCATATCAGGGGGCGGACTGGAATCGGCCTTTCTTACCGGGAAATCAAAATTGGGGGCCCAAAAAGTCTGCCTTCTGGAAAACTTCAGTAGGACGTCACTGTTTGTTTGGTGAAGGGTTTTGGTGAAGGTCGACTCCATGGTTGGCGGCAAGAAAGTTTTTGTGGGGATATAGCCGGAAAATTGATCTAGCATATTAAAGAATCGAATCAGAACCGATGATTTTAACAAGACAGTGGGAAAAGTCTTGCAAATATGTAGAATAAATCTTTGACCACAAATCATTGAACAATATAAGAATGAATAAGATTAAAAAATTCTGTTGCTACATTGCCAATTCAGATCCAACCTCCTTGCATTCAAGCCTGTTGAATCCATATCTTTTCAATAGGCACGCCAAACTATACCCACTCATACACAGAAATGTAAGGGATCCCACGCCATTTCCTTCTCCAAAGCCCTCAGAGCAAATGGAGCAACTCCTTCTGTAGCGACGCCTAACCTTCGTCAAGCGCCATTTATTTCATCTTGGTACTTCTACATTTTTTTTTCTATGCTGCAATGAGTACTTTGTGACGATTGCTACTTTTTGTGATATAATTTATTTTTATATTTGTCTTGTCACGCCTGTTATGTATTCTTCAACACTGAATTGCGTTGGGGGCCAATGAGAAACGGGAATACTGAATTAACACTTCGAAATGTCTCTCAGGGCTTCTGGCCGATGAGTTGCTTGTTTATTGATACCTTCATTTCAAATGTTCAGTCTTCAATTGGCAGTGACAGCATCAACCACTAGGCTCTGGGGGCCATTTTGTCATAAAAAAACATCGTAAAAGCAGATTCAGAATCATAGGAGTACATCACAAAAAGAACATTGCCAAAACACTAACCATCTCACAACATTTTCTCATTGAATTTTAATAAAACACAAAATTGATCCTGCAAAGGACAGGGGAGACGTGCCCCCCTCCCCAATGGCACTGCTCTTGTCAGTGAGCATCTAGGAAAACTTCCTTTCTGGGTTTATGACTGTCACCAATGGTAGTTATCACTTCCCTTTTTTGTTTTCTCTTTACATTTTATCTTTCATTTAATATTTTATTGTTGTTTAGTTTTGCCTTATACACCTAAGAAGATGTTCAACCCAATATTTCAGAGTCTTTGGTACCAAGGATGGGAACAGGATCTTATTATTTGATTTAAAATGGATCCTTTCATGCTGCATTAACAGGTGCATTCTGGTAATTGCATGGTGTCTTCTGAGCAGAAAAGTCCATAAAAGTAATAGGGTACTCAATAGTTCCCCTAATTTCTATATTCCTGCTGGCCTGATTCCTAACCATCAATTCCTGGACACTAGTGTTATCGATTCCTGAATCTCATTCAAAAAAATTTACTATTTCCTGATGATGATTCACGCTTCCCTGAAAAACATATTAGGTACTAAATGTACTTATAAAAACAAGTATACCAAGTAATCTTTAAGTTGATAACAGTTGATTGGCATACTGGCAGAATTTGAAATGCAGTTTTTACGCATATTCAGAACTTTTTCAAAAGCAATTTGGATTCAATTTGGTTACCTAAACTATGAAACTTGGGAGTTTAAAACTCATTATTTGAAAGGTGTTGCGAGATATCCAGATCAAAATACAGAGAAACATCGTTTTTGACAAACAATGCAAGAACATTCAAGAGTATTCAAGAACAAAATGAATGTTTAGCTATAAGAGTTTTGTGAAAATGATCTGTAAACTTGCAGACACACAATTGCTTAAAAGAGCATCCATTTCAAATACTGATCAGCTGCATTACAAAAGAACAAAGGGGTAACTCAGACATAAAGATACAACAGTGTTAAAAAAATTGTGTATGTTTAACCTACAATCATTTATATTATCCAACTATGTGAATAAACTGCTGTCAACATAGAGCCAACAATGTGCTTATCTGTCAACAGTACTAAAATTTGAGTCATTTTGTTTCGAGAGAGCAGATTTTGAATTTTGCAAAATTATGTTTCTGGACTTATTGACACCTTTTGCTTTTCTATACATATTTGACAAAATATTTGGATAAAACATCCCTTTTGAACTTTTGGCCAAGTGAATATGTGACATGTCTTGGAGTCTTCTAACATCAATTTCCACCTGGACTGATGTTTGTAGACATGTAACATGAGATTTGAAGGCATCTTCCTACTGCTTTAGTGATCTCTCCACAAAAATCAGCTTATGACCAGCGTGGAATCCATGTAGCTTACGCCGGAGATATCCGGCATGGACTAACAATTTCTCTTGTCTTTCTATTGTTTATTGGCATATGTCCGGCGTAAGCTTCACATGGATTCCACCCTGGGCTTATGAACCTGCTAAAATGTGTTACAATGCTTCATTTTCATCTGAAAGATTCTCCCCTTCAACTTTTAATGGTTTAGCTTTACATTTTTGCCTATGTCTCTCTAAGAAGTCTGGAGTGTACCATTTTCTGCACTTTGGGCAGGGCTGCGGCCTTTCTTTTCCAAAGTATTCCATGATCTCAACTATGCCAATAACAACACAAATGACATTTTTCATAAGAAGGACAGAAACATCTGTGTTGTATTTATGCCAAAGAACAGACCTGATAATGAGATTTGGCACGTTAACCAGGAACACAAATGCACAGGAATATAAAACTTTGGAAGATAATGAGCTGACTTGTCCTGTAAAACTGTTTATTTTGAGCTCAAATAAGGCAAGCGTTGGCAAGAAAAAGTTCAAACATGCAAACACAAGCACAGCTGTTGTTAATGCTCGAGGAAACTTGTGCTCTTCTCTGTCCAAAAACAAAAACTCCAACAAGTCTAGGCTATCAAAGAGGTCAAACGCGATGCTTCCAGTCAAACTTTGGATATAATACTTTCTGACTGTATGTGGTTTTGAGTCGTGATGCGCATAGACAAGGAGTATGAAAATGAGTGGCGTACAGGCTGCACCAGCTTTCAGAGTGTTAGGCCCAAAAAAGTCCTTCTCCTTCAATCTGCTTGCACCGGAGCCACCAAATAGTATCGCAATTCTAGGTGTTAAAAGGGCTGCATATACTAGCCATGCTGCAAATGCAAGTGGAAGCTCATCTGGATATTCTTCAGGGTCCTTCCCGGCATCTACCTCGTCCTGCTTAAATTTAAAAAATCTGTGCGCAGTGATGAGGCACACAACCCAAACACAGATTACTGTGACGTCGGCTATGACGAAGGATGCCCAACGAGTGTCATGTTCCTTCACTAGGTATAAATCTAGTATTGCTCCTTGAAAAACAAGCAAAATGATGCAAGAAATTTTAGCCGCGAGTTCTAAAGCAGCGAACATCCTGATCTCACACCTCTTCCTTTGAGGAAGGAAATTTGATCACCTTTCCCCTGTCCTGGCCCTGGCCTCCTTTACACAGTTAGGCAAGAACCTCTTTTCAAACATTAATCAGGGAATCCAAATCCAATGACGAAGTCGCTTCTATATCATTGACGGAATCAACTACTCAAACCCGATTTCGTTTAAGAAGGAAATAAAAAGTAGAATAGTGCATGGCAATTACTTGGAAAATTTTTCTGGGTAATAGGTTATTGGTTTCCTTGCATTAATTTTCCCTGACAGTATTCTGTTTACCTAAAGGCAGTCTGTCCCCTTCGTGATGCTCAGGGAAATTACGCTATTGTGGTTCTTCGTTCTGATTGTTTATTTGTGTATTGAATCAACAATGCATGAATATCGTGGCCATGAAAAGAGGTTCTGAGAACAATCTAGAATGCAGCTGATTAACAATCGTACATCCTTAAAAATATTTGCTGTTCTGGGAATGACACCCAAAGCCACACCCAGATCAACACCTTTCATAGGGAAACAAAAAACGATATTCACAATAGCCCAACGTGACAAGCTTTAAGTTGCTTGTCATCACTGATGCGAGCCTAAGTTTGATTTCGTTAAAAGCTTAAAAACCTGCAAGCAAATTATTTGCAAAAAACGAGCAAAATATTTAAATTGATGCAAGAAATTTAAATTGCTTGGTGATACTAACCAAAAGTTGTAGTTACTTCAAAGGTTTTGCGTAATTTTTCGTTGGGAAATATCCACCCAAGAACAGTGAGCAAGTCCAGTGGCGAAGCTAGCCAAAAATTTTTGGTCCTGCTATATGGACAGGGCCACGCCCTTATTCAATAGGAAAAGCCCATGGACAAAAATTCCTTTTTGCAGATGAATTTTTTCTTAAATTCAGTAAAAAGCAAATTTTAAATCGATGTCTATCTCTTGAAAAATAAACCCATACTTAAAGACGTGCTTTAGGGGGCTTACTTTTCAAACAAATCTATGTTAAATTGTAGTAAGCCTCTACAGCTGAAGTAAAAGTTCAAATTGGTGATAACTAAATTTGACGATAAAAGGGGGTAGGGGTGGCATTTGAAGTTGCATATCATATATTTGTGGTATTCCAGATTTTGGTCTTATAAACCTGACCATCTAGATACTCTATTAAAATAATTTTAATAAACAACAGAGTTTAAAGTCTGTAGTGGCAAGTTCACATATTCTGCAGAACAATTATTCTGCAGCTGATAAAGAGAGGTACAATTGAATAATGTGTCGCATTATCAATGAAAACAACTTTATTAGCCAAACCATTAGACGAGAAAACAAATCAGGTAGAAAAATGCAAATTCCGCTGAAATTGGTTTATTCTCCAACTCCAAACTTTCAATCACACAACAGTAAATTCAATTATGCTTTCATCGTCCTTGTCCAAGTCTAAGAAAATCTTACTTAGGCCACCATGATATACCGTGCCTCAAACGATCGTACGAAAGCCCCGCATTCACATCGCCTCGCCATAATACTTGAACTGGCCTCCTTGCTAGTATCTCATAGCAGAACGAGAATGCACAGGGCAATTCTTGCAGTCCTGCTATCAGAAATAGCAGGACCAAAGTAGCCTGCGTGCAGACTCAATTTTGAGTCTGCACGCAGGCTAGACCAAAGGTTTTCAAAACAATGCTCTTTGACCTACGTAGGTGAACCCTCGACCAATCAAATCACAACTGCTTACGAAATGTTATGATGGTCATTTCGACGAGGTCCTGCTCCCGAGATTGAGCAGGACTGCTCTTTGTTCTAGACTATTGTGAAGCAGGACTAAATTCACAAAAGCCCATTGTGAAGCAGGACCAAACATAGGGTATCATAGTTATGAGCAGGACCGAAATACAGGGCTGCCGTAGGAGAGAACAGGACCTTGAGATTAGCACGGGATGCCTGTATCAGCTGGCGGAACTGGGGACTGTTTATCAAATAGAATTTGAAACTTCCTTTTTGCAAGGAAGAAATTGTTTATTGTTTACAGTAAATCTTATCTTTGGAAATTCTTGGTCCTGCTCAGCAGGACCAGCAGGACCTTTGGCTTCGCCACTGAGCAAGTCTTAAAAACTTCTAATTGCCCGCAACTCGCGCGCGATAGCGCGCGAGTGAAGGGCTTATAGTCTGCCCCGCGTATAAGTAGCATATGGAAGCTTCAGTTCATGTTGTCAGCACTTTGTCAGCAGATTTTGTCATTTTTCTGCTGCCATGACAACTGTCAATCAATTTCATTGTCAATCAATCGGCTTTGTCGAGGAGGTCGTTAACCGCCACCTCTTTGTGCGGAAGGGAATTCTCTTCGGAGAGTTGCTCTGCCAAGACTCTGTTAAAGGCCTTCGGTTTTTTTGGCACGAAAACGGTGCTGCATCACAGCTCGGTTCTCCGCAATGGATGGAAGTTTTGATTCGAAGTTTTGGGAATCAAAACCAGTCGAATGCCACACCTTTCTCCCAAAAACTTGACACCGTACGAGCAAAAGTTATGATTGTCGTGATTATAGCCTGTACATCGCTGTACGAATCCTTTATCGCAATCGATTTTAGCTGTACCCATTCTATCACGTGTCCATTTTCATACGTCTTTGCTTCACGAAAACGCAAAATAAATGTCAAACCCTAGAAAAACTTACTGATTTTCAAAAGGGCGTTGGACTTAAATCAAAGGCAAACTGAACACCAAAAATTCTTGATAAAAAGAATAGTTTAGCATCAACTAGAGCAGCTGTTTTTATAAAATTGCGAAAACCCAAGATGGTGTCTTCTTCGAATATCCTGACCTAAATTTTCAAAACAATCATTATCAAGGAACTAATTGTTTGCGGGCAGTACTAGCAAGAGCTGTTTCTAGTTATATATTTATTTATCTATTAAATGTGAACAGTCGCTTAAAATGAAACAGAAACGGGAAAATGATTTCAGGGTATAAAAAGCAAATTTAGTTAAAATTTGACTTTTACAACTTCTTTCATAAGGCTTAATATGTAATGCCTTTTCCTTCAAAAATCTGGTAATCTGAAATGATCTTCGCATTTGTAAAGCTGACAGGCTCCTCTCTCCAACATAAACGAATAAAAATAAATTATGCTTTCCTGAAAATTTTTCGTTTATTACCAACTACGAAGCTTTGGTTTTCGGCTGGGGTGAGTAAACTCGAGTAAGAACCATACCTGAGGGGGGCAGGCTTTTGACATAAAAAAACAAATAAATAACAAACAAACATGTTTGGACTAAATCAAGCTTACAAGGGTTACAAAGCAACTTTGAGTCAAAAATAGAAAAATGAATCAATTATAAAATGTCAAAATAGCAAAAAGCAAGTTTTTCGTGGCCACTTAGTTGAAAATTCCACGAAAGATATACAGTAGCTCTAGTTAGGCGTTTTCGAAACAAGGTGAGTCAGGACACTCTGACGAAAAGGTGTGCTGCACTCTATTTATATAAGAATCAGTAAATTTAAGTTCAGGCTGACTGTTCTTGGTTTTTTCGAAAATCTGAGACTGGATTGTTCTTAATTTGTTCTTAAATTATTAGGGTGTAAGCAGTGCGGTTGCTTGCTTTTTCGCTCTAGGGAAGTATTCAGGCCTTATTGCAAACAAAGTTAGTGGAATGAGAAAACTTTCATTTGCCGAAAAGTTTGGACATTCACCGAAAAAGCAGCTACACATGGCTAAAAGTTCTCGTTTTTGAGATAAAATGTTGTAAAAAATTGCATTTTACAGTAGCTCAGCCTCAGCTTTCTCTTAATTTGTTCTTAACTTTTGACTAATTTTGGCTAATCGTGTTCTTATAAAGTTGTTCTTATAAAGAGTGCAATGTCGCTTTCTTTGGGCAACAATGTACGTCATAGATGAAGAAAGGCATCCACCCCTTGCCGTAATCGCACGCCATTGCTGCACTGTGTATCATAATCAGAAATGGAGCAGCGACTTCATAATTCTCCAGCAAAATCTTGTTTTTAATGTCGTTGTTCTATTTGAACTTGCAGTGGCTCTACATGCAACCTCTCGCTATTCTGTGACGCCGCTGCACACACCACATTTGAATATTTCAAGACATGGAATATTTTGAAATTAAACAGGTTTAGTGTTGCTTACTTTTCAGAAATGAAGTATCCCCCCTTGCCAAAGCAATAACCTAGCGAAATTTTTATTATGCCAATTTTTCAAAATATTATTTGGAAAAACTGTACCCAGAAGGGGCAGGTTTTTGTCAAAATTTTCATTTAGGGGGCACATGAGGCTGCAGCTACGTGGCTGTTTGATACTGTGCTGTAATTTGAAGACATTTGAGAGCACAAAGCTGAGAATTAACATCTTTTACAAAATCTCGAAATCCAAGAAGTAAAAGAAAAGGCAGAAGAAGACGAGGAAGAGATTAAAGGCGAGGAAGAGATAAAACATAAACATTGATAACTGGATGAATCAGAAAAAGGCCAGAGATGAAAAAGAAAAAGGAGTAGATAGAATAAGAAAGGAAAAGGAGTAGAAAAGGAAAGAGAAAGAGAAGAAGAAAACGGTAAACATGAACCATCAGAAGAACAAAAGAATGCAGATGCAGACAAAAATTAAGAAGAATAGGCCACAAGTAAATGCAAGAAGACGAAGAAGGAGAAGCAGAAAAAGAAGAAAGATTACTCTCGAAAAAATTCATACAGTAAAATTTACTCTTATGACTTTAGCAATAATACATATCATTCTTCATAATTTTTAAAATTTTGATGTCATACCAAATAGAATGATACCACCTTACTTATGCTCATACCTGCAACCTGGCTGTTTCATATGACAACCACAGCCGCAGACAGATATGAAGATTTGTGCAGACAACTACCTTATACATTAGCTTCGACACCAGAAAAAGAGAACAGGGCACCAGAAAAAGATCACAGGGCAATTGAAGTCAACTTTCATGATACTATGCCAATTTATACTAATTCTTAGTGCGAACAAAAAGTTGCTTGTCACTGATCCCTAATATCCAAAAGTTTTATTTACACGTGTTCCAGTCCAATGCTGGGTTCACCGTTGAACGAAATGTCTAAGCCAGAATCCTAAAAAAACAAAGAAAATAAACTGTCTGTAAAAGAGTGATATGCAAAAGAAGGTTGTTTGGCTAAGATTCTCTTTGAATAACATATTTTGAAAAACAATCTTCCAAAGAATGACTGCATAAAACATCATACATAATTCGTACTTTTACTTAATAGCCTATATAGTTAGACCCAGCCAGCTTGCAGGCGAATGTACAGTAAACTCTCAACAACTCGAACCCCTGATAACTCGAACATACGCTAAGTCGAACAGATATAGATTCCCCTTGTCTAATACTTCCATTTGAAAATCCCCCGATAACTCGAAAAATCGCTATCTCCAGCCATTTCATTGCCCCTGTAGGTTTTTGAGTTATTGGGAGTTTACTGTAGTTAATTCTGTCTAAAAAGACACTTTGCCAAACAACTACACAAATATATCGCTTTTTAGCATATACATATATGATAATCAACAATGAAAAATTGAGTCTTACTGACATATTCATTGAACTTTCTCTTTACAAAGATATGTTTGACGAAATTTTTGGTCCATCAATAGTGATTCTAAGAGATTCTTTGTTAACTTTAAAGTCACTCTTGTGAATGGGGAAACCTCGGAAGAAATCACACGTATTTAATTCTTGAAAACTAACATCAGTGAAAACGACAGCGTCAAAGTATCAGTTCCCACAGCATTTCGTCATTCGGTTACATGATCAAATCACCAGATTAAAAGACTAGATCGTTAGATTTTATGGTAATATAACTGAATTACAAGGTAAGATACCTAGATTTTATGAAGAAACCCTGGTCGTAAGTCTAAAACTATACATCTAGATTATTAGACTAGATCCTTAGATTTTTAGACAAAATCATTAAAGCAGACTGATCGGCTAATAAAGGTTTAATCAGCATAGTCCATTTGATTTACTGAAATGGGGGTCTGGGCACTACCTTTGTCGGTTTCCTCGAAATCTGCATTGCATTACGTCACCGTAGAAGATAAACGTCAAAAGCAAAATTTCTTTTTTCAATATATTCCACTTATATTTCTTGGTAGCCTCACTGAAGGTGCAGATAAGTTATGAATAATCGTTATAGAATGCTATTGTACTTAGAAATCCATTAAAAGAGACTTGAAGTTTTAACATAACATGTTTTAGATACTGCTACATACCTCAAAGCTTGTAGCCCTTTGTGTGAGTCCAGCTCGCTCTCTATTTAGCTCGTCTAGAAATCTTTTAACACGAACAATGATTTCAGAATTTTCTTCTCTAGCCATGTTGCTATTGTAGCCATAATTCTGGTCCAGATCTATTCTATGCTTCTTCATGAGATAACGTTTCACTAACTTTTTAACGGTTTCCTGGGGAAAAAATTGTCTCGATTTCTCTTATATATATCAGTCTATGAATAAATTCAGTTAAGATTTTGAGCCAAGAACGAGGATCAAATTTAACGAGCTTGAGTTATGTGTTCAGTTATTAAATTTAATACTCCTACTGGAATAAGTCAACATCTTATGATATTATCATATAAAAATACAAAGGAAAACCAATTAAAAGCACATGCATTCTAAAGCCTGGTTTCCATTAAATTTTATTTTGCTCTTTATTGCTCGTTTTGGCTGCAAGTTTCTGCAAAGAACCATAACAAGCATAAAATCAATTTTCCCCAAAAACCATTCCGAGCAACGAAGAGCAACAACGAGAAACAAAAAACATTTGCTTGTTGTTGCTCTAGAGATATATCTCTAAAATCAAAACGAGCCATGACGAGCGCCTGTTTTTCAATGGAAACATGAAAACCAACAACGACGGACAAAGACGAACATAAAAGAGCAGTAATAATGTCCCATAAGCCCCCGCGTAGCCGTATCCATAAAAGTTTTGTAGCACGTTTCCATAAAATTGATTTTGTGCTTGTAATGGTTTTGAGCAGCAGCTTGCAGCAATAACGAGCAATGAAGAGCAAAATAAAGTTTAATGGAAACCAGGCTTAAGCGTTTCTACAATTGCAAAAAATAGATTAGCAATCTTCTTAAAACTCAAGAAACTCAAAGAAGCCAATTAATCTAGCCTAAAAAATATATAGATATTGAAGAATACCTCGTAATTTGTAGGAACATCTTCTTCTCTGTTTTGCTAAAATTAACCCACCGCAGCATGATGATTATGTAGATCAAGGCATTAAAGCATTTTAGCATAAGAACAATTTACCAGTCAAACGGACCTATTTAATTTTGTAAGGATAAGCAGATTTAGCCTCTAAAATATCACCTTCGCTGAAGTCTTACCCACTTAAACATAAATAGAACAACAAATTACCTAGTGTGCAAAGCCATACTGATCGTTCGCTTAGAGATTGAGCCTTGCATCTACCAAGGCGTATGATTATGTTAAAGGCGATCTGTCACGACGTTGATTGGTTATAAGAACAAAGGGATTTCTATTGTTTCCAGTCCCCTTTTAATTTATCGCATTGTAAAAAATATGGCGGAGCGCTGCAATCGTGTTTAGGCTATTGTTCCGGCTATTGTTCTCATTAACCAATCCACAACGAGACAGATTGCCTTTAAGGGAAATTTGTTCAATGAAAAAACTTGGCACATACAAATAAATTTACACTTCGTATCACATTTATTTTGATTTACTAATCATCAATGCATATAAAGAATGTCATTGAACATTCTATCTAGAAGGCTGTGAAGCCTGCTTTGTCTCTGTTCATGTCATTCTTTTACACGTGACAGGAGAAAGTCACAGGGAGAAAGGGAAGTCAGCCGTGATGCATACGAGGCGGAACAAGAGGACAGAAGGATAAGGAAATTACGACTTTAACGTGCAATGCCGAAACATCCTAATTTGTGTTACACAGTATACTCTCGTTAAGTGGGACCCAGGATAAGTAGGACGCCTGCTATGAAGTACAGATTTTCCCGGCCCCTTGAACTTGCTTACCCTTATAAGAAGATTCGGAGAAGTAGGACGCCCGCTTACAAGTACTACACTTTGGTCGGTCCCTTGAGTGTCCCACTTAACGAGAGTATACTGTACCTGTTGCTAACTGGTAGAATTGGAAAAAATAACTAATTGCTGCTACCGTCAACTTATTTACCATCACCAAATGTTTATTGTCGCTAGTTTCGAAAAAAAACAAGATTTTCTACCCTAAATAACTTACCGTTGATTTTCTATCATCATTTCTGCAAATTTTGGTAAAAACATCTTTGAGGAATTTCCATGTTGGAATAAGGTTAAAAGGACATGGAAGAAAATTTTCATAGCCAATATAATCAATCCACAATTGCGTCTTTGCATATTTGTGTTCAACTTCAATGTTATTCTGAAAAGAAATGATGAAAAGAATCAATAGAAAATCTCTTGTAATTGGAAACAAAAAAGTTTTCTATCTGAAAACACCTACTCTGGACTAACACCTCGTTTTCCAATACAAAACCATTTTTTTCACAAACTCAAAACTTCCAGTGTGTTGATAGAATCACATTTTGAAAAAGGTATTGTACCAATAGAGAGGTAAAGCACTAGTGAATCAATGCACTTGCATCAATTCTAAATCAATTCCCATAAATAATGTCTTAGAGAAATAATTAGTTATTGGTGATCCCGACTAAGCCATCTTCTTCAAAGCTGAAAGACAGAAACTATGACAATATCTTTTATCAAATAGTTTCTATCAGCAGGACAAGGCATAAAAAGGTTAGCCCCTGGATCTTTAAAATGTATGGGTATTGAATAGAAAAAGTGGTTATAAATTATTAAAAATATATCTTGCTGAAATAATGTGAAGTCCATCACTCTAGGATAAATGAACAAAAATTGTTCACGTTCGGATTTGAATATAATAGAATTTACCTTAATTTGTTGGTAAGAATTGCTCATCATTGCTATCAGCATGTTTAATAAGACTATCATTGATACTCCGTAGTAAAGAGTAAAAAGCATGGCGCTCCAGAGATAAACAACACCCCCATCGTTGAATTCTTCCAAGCTTTGGAGCCCGACCATGTTTAAACTTGCCCAAGCAAGGGTTACAACAGTTGCTGGTAGTCTATGAGCAAGATAATATTGTAATGCATATTAAAATTGATACATTACTTGTTACTAAGCATATATAAATTATGCAGATTTATGCAGGAGGTACAGTAAAAGTCCTATCAATCAGGGGGCGTATTGCAAGCAAATGTCATGGAAAACCATACATTGATGCAGGAAGTCACTATAAAAAAGCCAAAGAATCACAAAACATTCCTTACTCACCCTGTAAATCCTTTGCTCAATACAACTTGTACTTCAGATTTGTTCGCAAAGGTCATCGTGTCACTGCTTTTAGGCATCTCAACGTGCAATGAATTGTGAAGGAATACCATACCAACAGAAAACGACCAAAGAACGACAAAGCTTATAAAAGCAAATTGAAAGATCACCTAAAAAGAAGGGGCAGTGCTAGTAACAATTGATGACGATTAGTGTGATTTTGCCAGTGATCAGAATTGATAAGGATCATTACACCTGTGATCAAAGTTGATGATAATCATTCTGTTTACACACTTGCATAAAAAACATTTTAGTTTCAGATCAAAAGGAAATGAAGGCTATGATCATAGAGGTTGCAATACAAAGCTGTATACACAAGAACAAACGTAAAAAGATATAATTATAAATTTTGAACGGATAGGCTGATACTATAATGATCTGTGACTAAAACTATACCAACTATACTAGATCTTTAATCAAACCCGTTAAATATGTTAAAAGCACTAAGGACAGTTGGGAAGAGATTTGAAGATTCATTCAGGAGAATACCTCTTGTCATGTTACAGCGATGATACTTAAGGCTACATTGTTGAGCACAACGAGCGTTTTTAAAAAGCAAACGTTTCAAGACACAATGAAATTATGTCTGTCTGAGTATTTCTTGAATTTTTGCTTTATTTATGGCTATTTTTTAATTTGATACCAACAATAAAGTGTTTGCAGCAAGCATTCTACGCAAAGATATTTCTTTAAAGACTAGGAAAAGTGCCTTATATACAGGGAAAGTTCATCCTGTTTGGGAGATCGCAGCTTATAAATGCTAAAATTACGAGGAAATACTTACTTCTATCATTTTCCCCAAACACAGCTGCAATAACCCAAGGAACCTTGCTATCTGGCATAAATAAACCAGTCTGAAAAAGCTCATAATGGTGGCACATGTAAAAATTCCATTGGATATACTTCTGGCCGTTTTAGCAAGATTTCTGTTGGCTGGTGTCTCCACAAAATACAAAATGGCCCAAATGCAGAACGACGTGAGCATGAAAAATATCATCGACATATCCATCAAATTCCAGCCACTGGAGAGGTATCTCTTATATCCAGCTTGATATAGCTACGAGATAAATTCAAGAAACAAGATTTGTGCGGGCTATTTCTTCAGTGGTATTTTACAGACTATTTAATATTCATTCCAGAAATTTTCCATTGCTTTAAAAGATGCCTTCGTAAACCATTACGGCAACGTGGGCCTCCTGCCTAATAAGTGTTTTACAAATATCAAAGCAACATGCTTACTGTTTTTCTAGCTTAGAAAAGGAACTACCGATAGAAAGACAATAAGCTGCACTAGTTTACCTTACTTAATCACATCTTTTGCTTCTGAGAAATACTGATATAAATTTAGCTACTTTTCTATATCTGTCTGTGAAACAAAGCAAATAAAATAACAACAAAACTCAAAAGTCTTGAAAATACTAAATACACTTAATTTTTTCCTTCAAATTTTGTCAAAGTTTGGGCCATTTACCAGAAGAACGATGGACCATCATCTATTTCAGATATATAGGGAAAACTAAAGAAAAAAACCTGATTGATTTCCGCGACAAGAAGGCTTATAAGCCATATGAATATAACGCATTCTAGGAACGATGGAGTTTTGCCAATCCTCAGACCAGATGCTGGTAGAGCAGATATAAGGGCAAGCAGACCTGCAAGACGAATCAAGCACACATAGCTTAGCAATGCAAGGTGAATTTCAATACGCAAGGCTGAAATGAAGCGAATGACGTGATTGCAAAGGTACAAAGATTGTCACTGCCGTTTGTGAATTTTTACTTTCAGTTGATACTCACCGTTGTTTGCTGGCTTTTTTAGCTAAAAACAAATCTCTATATATTTCGTTATGCAATTTTATCTATTTTTTGCCAACATGTGAACAAAGTGTTGATAAAAATAATGTTAAAACGACGCATCATCCGGGATTCCGATTTAAAGAGCAGATTTTGATAAAAAAGATATTTTTCAGTAAATCGCCTCAGCATTTTCCATTTAACCCTAAATTATACCAGGGACTGCGGATGCGGGAAAGGGCTATGGGGGCTTTTGCCCCCCCCCATATTTTTCAAAAATGTACCTAAAACCATACAAGAAAACGTCCTGCTTTTAGTTTTTTGCATGTTTAGTCCACCCCAAAACTTTTAAGCCCCCTTAGTCTGTAATATTCTCCGCTGTCCTTGAATTATGGACTATGGCTGTTTCATTAAAGACCATGCAGTTTCTCGGAATTTGAATGTCCTTCCCAGGATTCAAAGTGTGGGCATTGCAAAATTTGGAATTTCGTGAAGCATCCTGGAAAGGCCATTGAAAAGTCAAGCTGGGTCTGCCTTGAATTAAAGCAGAAACTTAGTTCTTCAAAGTAGATTTGTTAAAGTTTATTTTTCTGCTCAGAAAGGATTCAAAACTGTAAAAATTAATCTACTACGGCTGAAAAATTGGCCGTCGTTACCCTCTAATTACAGCAGTCTTGGCAACTGGATCCGTGCTGATTGTGCGACTGAACGATCACACTTCATGGAAGTCGTACAAACGAAATCGCTTGATTGAAATCTTATATTTTAATTACAATGCTAATATTAATGAAAAATAAAACTATTACTTATCTTCGGCGCTTTCAAACATATGTTGCTAAATATACCCTTTATATAAGATTATCCAAAATATTTTGGAATTCATTAAAAGCAGGTTTAAAATAATGTGTTTTTAAGACGCATTTTTATTATAAACCTTTGCCATTATTGATCAAATATATTCTGCCTAAATCTAAACAAAGTTTGCTCTATCCAAAAAGCTTTATTTAGCGTCCAATGCCGATAATTTGATAAATTCTTTGTGCAACAGAAAAGATTGTGAAATGTCAACGTGGAAAACCATTTTATTGAATATGCAAGTCATCTACCCAAATAATAAGACAAAGCCTACGATAAAGTAATCACATCAGCACATGGCTGTTTTAATTAAAACGCTGCTTTGCAAACAAACATTTCAAACATTCTATTAATACTTTCTATCCCTAGAACAGAAAATTGGTATATAATACAACCTGTTGATTTGAGAACTCTTTTATAACGGTCCTTTGCTGTTAGAAATTATGAATCGTGTGAGGCTTGTCACGCTAATGCAAATTAATATGACTAGCTCACGACAAAAGTAAAGTAAGCCAAGTTAAACAATCGAAAAGTGGTCATGGCAAGCATCTGTAGAATATTCTAGTATTAAGTAACAGAGTACCAAGAATGGGAACTTGTGGTGACCCCTATTATTTTCATAAAATGCTTCTAAATAGTTTACTGTATTCATTTCTGTGGAACATAGCTTCAAACATCAAATCTGCTTAAATAGAGACTACCATGATTATGGCTAAACGTTTTGTAGTCTAGGATAAATGCTTAAAGCCTGGTTTTCACTAGACGATTATCACGATTATCACGATAACGATTAGGCTGTAATCGTCTTTATCCATAGTGAGTACATCAAATGTAATCGTGTTATGCCCTCTAATCGTTATAAAACCATCACGATTATCGCGAAAGGATATCAACAATTTTTGATATCTTTTCGCGGTAATCGTGATCTGATGACGTCAGTCTTTTTGTTCAAAATAATGTGAAGAATTAATAATGAAGGGAAAGGAGTGTCCAAGGCACTGTGTCCAATGCAAACGAAATGTAGAGAAACTGTCATTTTAGTCATTCGGTGTGCGTTATGTTAAGCATATCTCATCAAACATTCTGATTTCAAAATGGAGAGTGAGAACTAGCAATTCGACGAGAAACTTTCTGAAACTGTGAGAAAATATCTGTAATAAAATTCGCGGTCGTTCAGTCGTTGTTCTCGAACCAATCCATGATGTTCGCTAGAAGTTTTATTTTTGAAAATATCTCTGACCTACAACCTTCTCTTCTTTTTCTCTCAATCTTTTACCTATTTTCTCCTCTGTCTACGTTTTCTTAAGATATATACAGCGCTCATCATTGTAAGCAGTTTTTTTTATTCCTGTGAACAGTCATTTTGAGTATACGATTAACGCGCCAGTGAGTACATGATTTAGCTGAGCATCCTACTGTCAAGAAAATATTTTATCGCGATAATCGTTATCGTGGTAATCGTGGTAATCGTGATAATCGTGGTAATCGTGATAATCGTCCGGTGAGTACCAGGCTTAAGAATTTTTAATGGGGTGCTAACTTGTTTGAAAGTTTTAAAATAATTTTTTCTTCGAATTAAAATCTGTTCATTAGATTACTAACTTACCCAAAAATGTCACAAAGGAAGATGCTCCGTTGATGAATTTTACAACTGGCTCTTGCGAAGACCTTCCAAAGCTTGTACAAGGAAAGAAAAGATAGGCCAATGATGTAAATGGGTACAAGATAGATTTGGTGACGACATACATGAAGCGATAGACTGATCCACCAACACGCCATCTTGGAATGTTGTTAAAAACCAAGGTAGCGATTGCATGCTGTGGTATTGGGTGAGCTACGATCTAATAAGAAAAATAGAGGTTAAAGACATAATACAAAACTATCAACAGTATTCTTGCGGCTGGAAAATATAACGACCAAAAAGTGGGACAGTGGAACAAAATAATTTGAGAAAAAAATTAGGCATCAGCGTTTTAGATATGAAGCCTCGCAGAGGTAAATAAAAACTATACACCTGATGTTTTTAATGATGTAAGGTTAAAGAAATACTGAGGATTGATCTACAACAACGTTGGAAATATGCGCATCTCAGATTTTGAGGTAAGGGTGTGTGTTGGTTGAAAATATAAGCTATTTTGCTCTAGAAAACTGCATGTTTAACGACAAATGAGAAAATTTAGAAACAGGCAGGAGTTTTATTCTGATGTGCTTTAGCGAGTTGAATACTTTTCAAAAAGAACATGTAAAAGAACAAGCTTCGTTCCTATACACGATCGTTTCTTTCCCATATTCCAACATAGCGGAAGCCAAAGGAAAGAATATAGCAAGTTTTAATCATAAACCATGTTTTGCGCGGCCTTGCAAAAAGCTGGGGCAAACATTGTTATGGAAATAATGAGCGTCAAAGAACACGGTTGGTAAGGCATCCATGCGAGGATTTTCCACGAGAAGCAAGGAACTAATGAGTTTGAGTAAATATGAAACGTTGTGATAGCATGTGAGCAAATGTTATCACGCCATGACAAGGGAAAATTTTCAATGCTTTGACAATTAGCAACAGATGTTGTGACTTGACTAGTCATTGTTGTCTAAAACTAGAAAGAGGAAACTTCTGAACTTTTTGCCTGCTCTCATAAATATAATGTCATGTTTTGGATGACAGATTCTACGTAATAATCAGATTTTTTATTTGATTAAACCTATATCATGTAAGAATTAGGAATTTCTTTCACATACATTAATCACAACGTTTTACTAAAAATTCGAAGAGCAATCCTTGCTTGCAAAGTATCTTCTGACATTACTTCTGATGTCATTTGTCAATGACATTACCCCTTTCGAATGTTCTATGGAAATCTCTATTCATGAGCTTCGATTGTATCTACCAAATATTCTGCGACTAGGACACTTGCGTTTGGCTTTGATTTGTCGAATTCTAGCTATGGGGATTTCGATTAAGTTTGGTTCTGATATGAATTTCCAACTATAGCTCATTTGATTTGAATGCTGATATTCCTTGCATAGGAAGGAAACTGTCCCTTCAAAAAGCTCTATGCTTTCTTAAAAAGGATAGCGTGAGGCCAAAAAGATATGTTGCCCTAAGGTACCCTCACTTTGTAACAAAATGTGTTCCTTTTCCATTGAGAGAGAACAGACTAATTTCATTTATCGGCGTATTCGCTACGGTGAGGATTAAAAGGGAATTCGGTTAGAGGATAGTGCAAAGTCGCGACGAAGGAGATTATCACAGGGCCTTTTTGGTGGGTGATTTGTGCATCGACTTAAAAGGGATGACAGAACTATTTGATAGATGATGAACAGGATAGTTTAAGAAAATGATTATGAATGGTTCTTCTCATAAACAGTTGAAATTACTTGATGTGCACCGGGCCTGGAACTCACAAAACAGATTTTAGAATACGATCTGCAAGGCATTAAAAGAGTAGACTTACTCCGTGAGCCTCTGCTTTGCTATTGTCTCACTTTATGGGCGCTACAACAGACATAGCGTCTACCAATTCATTGGGTAAGCATATTGAAAGGGGCATGGTAGGGCCCCTTCCTCTCCTCAGTAGCTTATACAGCCTAGTAGCTTTAAACAGACCAGAAACAATGTTTCAAATTTTAGGCGCAAACTTGGAAAATGTAACATGACGTAAATGGATGCGAAAACTTATGGACCAGCTAAAACATTCAAATCTCTTATCTTATCAGTATGTAATTTGAAAACGGACAATGTATTTCCACCCGTTATGCATAGAATACGTTATAAAAATGCTTACATTTTGGTAGCATAAGAGAAAGAACTGAATTCAGTGCGTTGATTTTCTTTTGGTTTTAGATCACTTCTTTTCAAATGCTCGCATCGGCGTAAAGGAAATTGATAGTACATCTTTTAAACAGTTGTCAAGATTCTTTGTTACGTCAAACAGGTTTTCAAAAAAGCTTCAATAATTTGGAAAGCAGCTTGTTGTTCTCGCGATTGTGAAACGAAAAAAAGCTGATATAGTTCGCAGCTGCCTTGTGTGCTTAAACAAGCATATTGTTTCTAAAATTTCCCTTGCAGCATTCAAGTTGCAGAGTGAGTTTATGGAAGACAGGTCAACGTGCCAAGGGTTCCATTGACAGCTATTAAAATTACGTGGTCTATGGATTCTGCTCACTTCAGGTGAAAGAGGTTACGCTGGCCTCGGTTTAATGATACCATGACAATATGCTAATCACCTCCTGAAAGGAACGACGTTTCCAAACCATTGAGGATATTTCATAGGGGGAACAGAGGACACCTTGGACACATTTCGGAGGTTTAGGGCTTTTAGAAACATAAAATGATTATGGTCCAAATGCGGCTAGATACTTAGGCCCTAATTTGACTCGATGATTGATTACCCTTCTTACCCCAGTGACCTCTTTTCAAGAATATCAAGCATGTGATTCAACATTGCGTTTGAATTCACGCATAAAAACAATCTTTGGAATGATGCTCTCATGTAGACTGCCTATCAGGTCTATTGTGTCTCCAGACCATGTCTCTAATTGCTCCAATGTCTCTAAATGTCTCCAATGCAGAGAGGGTGGGGCAAATATGAAAATCACATATCTCAGAGTCACATAAACATGTAAATGCAATTTCCAATGAATTGAATTGATAAAAAATTCAGTATGTTGTAGTGTCCGAAGTGAGGCAATAGCAAAACAGAGGCTCGTGGAATAAGTCTACCATTTCAATATCTTTCCAAATCGTATATCTTCTCAAATAGGTTTTGCTATTTCAAGACCATGTGCTCTTCAAATCGGTTTCAAATTACCAAAACAATTCTCACTTTCCTAAACAATCATTTTCATAAGATCTTAAGTAAAAGCTTACTTTGCATTAACATAATGAAAAGACCCGAATTAATCAGAATTAATACCAATTATTTCACAAGAATGTATTAAAAAGTGCGCTCACCTTTTTCAATTTAAACTTGACAGCGAGCTTAATAAGCTTTAGTGACCATTTTCGCTTAAAAACGTCTTTTTCGCTATGAACATCATATTCAGTCATGTTAATTAAACTGAATTGTTCTTGGGACGTTTCAACACAGTCAAGAAGGTCCATGCAGTAAGTCTGGACTTGCGCATTCAACTTCGTAAAGACGCTTTCGTATGAATCCTCTATACGTTCGAGACGCCCCAATGCATGACTCATCGTAAATGCTGTCGTAAACGGGTCCGTGCTCGTTATCGATAACCACACGGGGTTGCTCAACGCACTGTAAATAGCCATACGGCTTTTCGTGCGTTCGAGAGCGTCATCTTTGCACAGCCAGCACTTACATGCAACGTCATGCGGTCTTGAGATAGTAAAGCCGCGCGATAAGAATACCTTTATCAACGCATAGTTGCCCATCTTCGCAGCAAGAATCAAAGCTCGGACGTTAGTCCTTGTCCTCCACTTAAAACAGACACTAGATGACAGAAAATCTTCGTTACTACCCGATTCCATCATTAAATTCTGCCTCCCTGCAATTTCTTTACAGCCCTCAACTGCTTTATCGAGCAGCAAAGCAACTGCATTGACAGATTGGTGCTCGACAGCTTTCACCAGCAGTTCGTCTATCCTCTTCTGCTTTTCATCGGTTGTTGTCATACTTTTGAGCACGTAAGAAGCTTTGTTCGTCATCATTTACAAATTTTTTGTTTTATTTGATATCTCACAATATTATCAAACTGTAAAACAAGCAGGGATTTAGTGAATACACAACTTTTTACTAACAATAACTTTTTTCACTGCAGAATAACCCAAAACTTGCCCAATTTTCACTGCAGAATGACCCAAAACTCTAATCCAGGAAAAACTTTATAATTCATAAAATGTATAATTTATATTTTACAAGATACAAATTAACCTTTTAAAATTCTCTTTCAGTCAGATCATTTTTATAAATCTTTAGAAAACCTTTTAATTCTAGAAGATAATATTCAGACTCGTCGATCCGGGCAAAAACATTTTTCCTGTTCATTGTTGTCAGAGAATAATACGTCAAAACATATCAAATTATACAATTCATTCAGAGATAAAATATTATACCCTTAAGGTAGGCTACTGGTCCAAAAATTGCAATTTGCCGTCAAAATTCGCATTTTTTGTTTTCGCTTTAAATCAATTCTTTATTTACTAGAGGATAGAACTGCAAACTTATTTGGCTCGAATCGTGACAGAAAAGGTGTAAATTTATGTCTAAAGCTGATCGGGATCCGTCAAACTAGCTACAATCAGCTGATTTTTTCTTTAGAAAGTTGTTTTCGAAGTGCAATTTTCAGAGTATGTCCCTCCTGCAACACAGGATAACTATACACCAATTTGAAGCTCATTTCAAGCTTGTTCCGATCCTTGTATTGTTTAGAAAGTTTGAGCTACCTGTGGTAAGAAGAAAGCCTCGTTCGTTTATGTACTTTAGCAACTAGAGGCTGGTTCTATATGACGTCAGTTTATCTACGAAAGGTGATTGGCTAACGGATTGAAAAGGTCTTTCCGATTGGTTTATCTGTGTCACATGCTCTTCAAAATGGTGGCTCCAGGGATCTCGCAGCAGCCTAGTTCGTTTGGAATTGCCAAAGTAGGATTGATTTTGAAATAAAACTTGTTATTTTTGCAATAATTATGGGCAAGACAAAGTTTAGGACAAAGAGAGGTTACGTTGGAGGTTGAAGAAAGAGGATTGAAAAAAATTTAACCGCAGAAGAAGCTGGCGCTGTAGTTATGTCGGTATCAGGAAGGAACAGCACCTAGCAGACTTGTCTTCCAATGCTAAGAAACAACAAGTATTTGGAGTTAACATGAACATCGATTCCTCGGTAGAGAATGATGACTGCACTGTTGAGAAGCCAGAAGACTGCTACGTAATCGTACAGAAGGTTGCTGTAAATGAGTCGATAAGCTCACTTCTGTGGCCTAAATGTAACAACTCTGGACTAACTTTTCATATTGAAAATAATAATGGATGTGGATTTTCAGCAAACGGAGTTATATTTTGCGCAACTTGTGAAACATCAGGAGGTATCTGATGATTGGAAAGAAAAACTTTGATGGGACAGCTGGTGCAATGGAGGTAGCTTGTGCAAAAAATCTGTTGTCAAGGTCAGTGCAAAAATGTAGATACAGATATACAACTATGCTTTGTGATGGTGACAGCAAGGCATTTTCTGCTGTTAGAAAACCAACTCCATATGGCCCTGATATTAAAATAGAAAAGGAAGACTGCATAAATCATGTCTCAAAGAGAATGGGATCTGCCTTGAGGAATCTAGTGGCTGAGTCAAAAGCACAAAAAGCCAGTTTCTGGAAAAGGAAAACTAACTCAAGAAAAGATGCTAAAGATTCAAAATTATTACTGGCAGGTGTGTAAGGAACAAAACTCAGAATCCAAATGAGTAACTGCATAACATTATTTGGAGACTTTGCCCAAAAACTACCTTTGTTGGAAGAAGAACATTGAAAACTGCAGTCATGTTGGCAATTTCTCAGTTCACAATGGGTGCGACATTCAAAGTTGTTCTCTGCCAAGCTCTAAGTCTCACTCCAGGGTCAACTTTAGAACTATCAGCAGCAAAAAAAGACCAAGAAAGGATTAAAAAGGCAGAGTTAGCTGTCAAAAGAGAAACAAAGAAAAGAAGAAGGAGCCTGAAGTATAAAAAAGACAACAGAGCAAAAAAGGATAGTGCAAGAAGGCGAACAATATGCTTCCGAAAATATAATGCTTAAAAATATTAAATTATATGGTTAAAATTAGTTATTTATTAAATGTTATATGTTATTTCTGATTGAATTTCAAGTAAAGTGACATTTGTATTGAAGAAAGTTGAAAACATACCAATTCTAGTTTGCTACCTCTTGAAACATTACTCTTAAAACTTTAATCAGCATTTTCTAAGAATAGTGATTTCGGAAAACTGGTAGAGTTTAGTGCAAAGAAATATTTTACCCCCTGAATATAACAAAACATGTCTATATACCAGAAGAAACCTTATACTTCAGACAGTGCACATAAGGCCTTCTTTTTTACATTAGGTAACCCTTTGTCTCATGATTGGACTGGAAAAGGAGAGATTTATAGCCATAAAACATGAAATTTTGTAAAATGTCTAACAAAAAAGTATAAAATTAGAAAATTAAAATTTAAAGACCTTTTGTGCACTCCTCAGAGTCAAAGCAACTGTTTGATGTATCATTTTGGCTTGTATGATTAACTACAACTAAGAATAGCTTGCACTAAGCAAGGCATGTTTTTCCCCATTCATTACCGGTTACCATAGCAACTACAAGTTATTTTAAGATTTTTATTGCATTTTTGTAAAAAGGGCAAAAAGTTACCCCAGGACCCCAAATTTTAACAGTGTAGCACTACAAACAAAGATTTTAGAATTTGGACCAGTAGCCTACCTTAAGAAGACAGTTTGAAATCAATTTGTTGCCGAAGAGAAGGTAAAATCTGTGTGACGAGAAGGTAAAATCTTTTTTTACTCACTCTTCCATTCATTCAGCCAAACAGAACAAATACGCCATTGTTTTCCTGTAACGTTCTGCAGTCATTTATCATTGAAAATCCTCTCTATCCCACACAAACGTCCATTAAGTAAGTTGCCGTTAAACCGAAACTGTCCTTGAGCGTTTTTTGAATTCCAACGAGAAAGAGATGATCAACGGCTCCTCTTCCTGCATGACAAATGCAAGAACAACGACAGGTATTTATTTGCGTACCTAGTTTATAAATTATTCACAGATGTCAATATCATTGAAGAATTATTGGTCTGCAAAGTCCATGAAATTAAATTTCTAATATTAAAAACTTGAAAAATAGTGAAAGATCGGGAATATGACTGAGTGGATTGTAGAAATTTGATGAATATTTTTTAGCCTGTTAAACAAGACACGTGGGATGATAACATTATTTTGCAGATGACATGTCTTCAGCGGGAAAACAAATTCAGGAGAGGTTCGAAACTGTCAAAGTTCGAATGCAATTTATTAAAGTCTATAGAGCCTAGGCGTGTCTCATTTGGTAGAAAATGAAAGTTTTAAAAAAGCGCAAACTTCTGGCAGCAAAGTTTATGCATGTTGTAAGGTGTCACGTAGTAAGCTACATAAAGAAGTCACCAACAACTGAAAACAGTCTTTCTATTAAGTCTTTTACGCTTGTAGTTGTAAAAGTCCCTTGCTAAAGAGGAGATATCTATCAAAAGGTGTCCGCTACTTTGTGCGGCATCTTCTTTTAGGAAATGACCGAGAGAAGTCTGATATTTGGAGGTTACCGTTATTAGGAGGGAGTATCCGTTATCAAAAGGAGGTGGTTGTTATTGGGAGGAGGGATTCGCTTTCTGAAGGTGTCTGTTATTAGGTAGTTGACGTTATTTAGAAGCGTACGTTGTTTGGACGTAGCCACAATTAGGTGACTATAGTAGGTGACTAATATTTGGAAGTGCCCGTAGTTTGGAGATGGTCGTTATTAGGATGTGTCTGTTATTTGGAGGTGTGTTTGTTATTAGGAGGTGGTCGCTATTGGGAGCTGTCCGTTATCTGGAGTTGGTCGTTATAGGAAGGTATTATTTGGAGGTGGTCGCTATAAATTGGTGACTGGCATTTGGAGGTGCCCGTTATTTGAAGTTGTCCGTTATTAGGAGGTGGTCGCTATTGGGAGCTGTGCGTTATCTGGAGCTTGTCTTTATTGTGAGGTGTCCGTTACTTGGAACTAGTTGTTATTGGAAGATAAGGAGGACGTCAAATGCATACTTATTCAAATCACTGGACAGAGGCGGATCCAGAGTGAGTTCCTTGGTGCACAGAACTCAGTCAGTTTTCCAACATATATCTAGAAATAGTGTTGGCTGGAACAAGTAACCTAAAAATTCTAAGTTTTATCACAGTCTCTTCAAAAGCTTAGAATTGCCAGTTTGATGTAATCCGTTCTCCTTTTTCCTTCCTTCTTCTCTGTCGGTCGTGATTTGGAAACGATTTTCCAGACGCTGTGGAGGACAACAGCAGTCAATCCTAGAACTCGGAAATAAACGTTTTGTGCCTGGGAAGTGAATGAATTGAAACAATAAACTTTTGTTTGGAACACGGATGGAACTCAGTCAAAACAGCATCTGAAACTCAGAAATGATACCATATTTGCAAGAGATCTGTACAACAGCCAGTAAATGATTGGCTACCTATTGTTTCTGTTCTGTTGTGGAACTGCAAAACATTGAATTCGAAATGGCGACTGCATATGTCTTATACTCACGACCATCGCAGCATTCTAGCAGATTATTAAGCATTTGAGATAAAACCAGAAAATATCGTTAAGTTTCCAGGATTATCAACTACTTTTTCTTTATATTGCAGTCTTTGATGGCACGGAGGACCTCTGCCCAGACGGAACACCATATTTTGATGAATAGGCTGGTGTCTATTGAGGCAAAACAACAAATTGCGAGCAAAACAAAAGGGAAAAACTTTGCTATAGCATCCAAAACAAACAAAGGGTATTGAGAAAGGGAGGGGTTGAAAATCTTTCTCACAGAGGCACTGTTTTTTGTCAGAAAAAAATCTAGAATCTAGATTTAGTGAGTAGATAGTCCCTGTCCCCCTCCTCCTCCCAATGATACCAAAATGCATAAATATGAATAATAATGTTGTCTTATGCACAATCATCAATGCATTATCTGAAAGTCCCTAGCCTTGGCCTGGAACTCAGTCAGTTTTTTTGCTGGATCCGCCCTTGCTGGAGTTCATTCAAGTCAATTTTGAATTCTGTGCTGCCAGCACAACTCAAGTCAAGTTTTTAAAGCTAACTTTCCTTAAATTCGTTCATTCTTACCCATATTCTTATCTTACTACTTTTCGTGAAGATGTTATTCGTACTAACTTTTAGATGTTTTAGATGTTGTGTTCAATAAGAACATAACTATATTCATTTCATCAAGATTTTTTAATTAATTTGACATTAAAGTAGGAAAAGCTCAACGAGAATACGTTAATTAAAAATAATCGCTTTTCACCATCGTTCTTCATCACTAGAAAATGTAAAATTTACAAGCTCAACTGTCATCTTTTTCTTAAGACAAAAAAATTATCTCAGATTGTCTAATGCTCTTAACACAGCATACACTAGATTTAAGCTCAAAATGTAATGAAGTTTAAAATCAAGCATTTTAGTATGGCTAGATCTCTTTAAACCAGTGAAACATTTTAAAAGTAGAACAAATGCTGAAATTTTCAAATGTTAAACATATCCCGATGTTGTTCTGCGATGCTCCTTCAGTTATAAGATTGTAACGCTAAAAACAATCTAAAGCTGTCTTGGGATATTTCATCAACGTTGGTGTTTTGCCTTAAATCTTCACATTGTCAAAAGATTGACGAACAAAAGTGGTGCAAGGTTAGCGATGAAGTTCCAGTATCAATGATGGCAAGGATGGGCAGTATCGTATTTAGATAATCTTCAAGATAATAATTGCCATTAAGGTAGCCATTTTTTTAATCAAGACAGGCTAACCTTTTATGCAAGTAACTATGTCATAAGATTTGAAACAGTAACAAATTCTTTGAGATCGAGCTACAATCCAATCAAAACCTTGCAGTTGCGAAGTATTATTAAAACTCGAACTGTAATTCTTCACAACTCAAGTTTCATTCATTAATTTCTTGAACTGTTCAGCGAAGGGCAGTTCACTCTTGCAAATCGCAAAAACAAGATTTTTAGGAAAACAAAAGGATTTTCAGGGAATTTGCTATAAAACAATAGGATTTCCACCAAAGGTATACGAGATTGACGTCAGTGTTTTGCCCTCTACATTGAGTTTTTGTAACAGAGCCAGTAAATTTAGGTTCGGGGTGGCTGTTCTTCACTTTGCAAAAATTCCTAGCCTGGATTGTTCTTAATTTTTTTCGTAACACTAAACAACATTAACAAAAGGAATACCCTGTGACGAAGAACAATTACATTCTTTTATATTCTTGCATTTTAATCAACTTGTTCTTAATTCGTTCTTAATTTGAGACTAGCCTTCCGATTCGTACTCTTAAAAATTGTACATCTTATCTATCTTTGTTTGCTAGACTACCTCTTCAGAATTCCTGGTTTGGGGTTTTTTTTGGTAAAGCGGCCTGGTTACTAACACTTAGATAAATTCATGCTTAGTAGCTTTTATAAATAAACCAATATTTAAACCCCCTTCAAGCTTTTTCCCAATCAAAGTGGGGCGCATGCACTTTATCAGCAGAAATATAAATATTGTATAGGGGGAGAGGGGGCCTAGCCATTATACCAAAACCCCGTCCCATATAACACCGTTCCAACCACATAATCATTGGTGTTCGATTCTAGATGTAGAACTTTAACTTTTCCACAACATTTTAATTTTAGGTTCAACTTTACGAAAAGCAGGTACCACGATGACACAGTTATTTTCACATGTAACTACAACAAAAGCTTCAAGAAGTAATATGATAGGACAACCATCTGTTTAGCCTAATGGAATTTCAACAACTTTGTAGAATTCGTAAATCACTGCTGTGATCAAAATAATAGAGGAAATGGTTAGCTTATGCAGAAGCATTTTCCCATATTAGTGACAGGTCCTAATAACGATCAAATATTTCAACAAAACAACTTGTAAATCAAAGTAGCCTAGTCTTTTGTATACTCAAACAATGTAATACGCTTTTGGTAAAATCTCTTCTCCAAGTTGCACGCTAAATGCAACCATCAGCCAACAATGTCCATAGACGTAGATGTCCCAAAGCTCGAAAGTGTTTATTGGGGGGCAATTTGTAAATAATGGTCTCTAAACTTGAATTGGACATAGTGAAAAGAGTTATGGACATATGGATATAAGTTATATTTTAATATACCCACCTGTAATACGAATGTGCTTTTTTGAACAAATTTTTACTAAGGGAAGTAAATGTTTTGAAAAAACATACAGAATAGTAACTTGCTTATGAAAAATTAAGAAGTAGTAGCTTAATAGCATTGAGAGAAAAACAGCATAGAAAGCATCCTTGGAGTCCATTGTTTGCTCAAAAACTCCAAGTACATTAATTTTAAATACCAACGACGTATTACTTATGTACTCACAGGCTTCCCACCCAATAAACAGTGATCAATGCAGTTGAGAAAGCATTTGCCATATAAAATTATTCTTGAGAAGATAAAGGAAGCATACAGGTGCTAGTAAATTTAAGAACAACATCGATATCTGACTGCTTGAAATAACCTCAAATCTCTCAGTATTTGACAGTGGCATAAGTTTTCCTACTGCTCGCAAAATCAAACAAGCCCAACAAACCTAGAGTTACTTGGAAGACTTAATCATCAGGATCGGAAATTGCAAGGCTCTCCAACTTGTTGATGTTAGACGGATCTTTTATCTTATTCAACTGGTAAGAGGTTTAAGCCAGAAAATTAACTCTTGGATTTACTTGAAAACAGCATACGACACGACATCCACGATTCACCGATGATTCAAAATGCACCTTTCGAAAGTGAAAAGTTAATAATATTGACTGCTGATTGTCTGAATTTTCTTTGCTCACAATTATTAACAGTTGCCTTATTAAAACACCAGCCTGCATTTTGTCTTATATGTCAAAAAGAAAAACGCAAAGCCATGATTTGCATAAGAGCATCCAATACAAAATTTTTTCAATAGTACCTTCCTATTTGAGCTGGAGATTTTGGGCGGTAAGGACGAAAAGGGTGATGCTCCAGAAGATTTTGAGCTGACCTGAATTGTAATTTTTCCGCATATTATCAGATATGCTCGATTAAAGGGTCAATGTAAGTAAAAAGGCCATGTCCCAACATAGTTGGTGAACCATCATTTATTTGCCGACAAGTTTGGAAATTTGCCGACTAAGCAACCCTATATGGCAAAAACTCCTCTTTTTTGCAATGGAATTTTTTCAAGGGGGTGTCAAACCGCACAAGGGGGTGTCACAACAAGGGGGTGTCCCCCTGTAGCTATGGGCCTCACTTTACCTAATATTTATAATGACTTTTGAGGCCTTGACTGTTCCGCGATCGAAGTGGCGTATTAGCTTTAACCCTAGAAAATCTAAAATGCCCTAGCCTGTTTAAGACTTAAAGCAAAATCAGGATTGGGATTTTCCAGCAATTGGAAAAAGTTTTGGGTACCCGATGATCTGTTTGTGACAAACACATGCGATGAAAAATAGGGTTGAAACAGTGCCTGAAGAACAAAGAGTTTTTTCTATTGTAAAATTAATTTTATGCTTCTTCTCGTACTGTTAATTCCCGCTCAACTGGTCGGTTATTCATGGTTACCTGAATGGTATCATAACATGTTTCCCCTTACCTTTTAGATATTCTTCAAACAAACAAATATAAGGGAAAAAATACCTGTCAAGATAAGACAGGACAATAAAGCTTTGCGGAAACTAATATTGTTCATATTTGCAGATAAGCCAAAATCTTCTAGTTGAATGCAATGACTGCACATTGCGATATGCAATCTTTTCGTTTCTGCGTTCTTTACAACGTCACAGATGGTACTAGAACGATTGAATTATGCCACTGCGAAATCAGGCGGTAACCAACAGCAGGGCGCTGTCATATCTCTCTTGCTTATCAGTAAAAACTAACAACATAAACTTCAGTAATCAATAATGCAAGAATGTGCACCAGAGAAGCATGATGCCTCTAGACTTACTCCATAAGCCTCTGTTTCGCTACTGCCTCACTTAACTGGCGCTAGCGTCCGTCAAGTGAGGCAGTAGCGAAACAGAGGCTCGTGGAGTAAGTCTGAGATGCCTCCTCACAGATGCCAAGAAAATGTAGTGCAGTGAAAATTTTGCAGAGGAATGTGGACAACTTTCCATTGCAACGTTATGCTAACAAATGTATCCAATAAAGTAGGGCATTAAATATCAACGTTCCTTTTTATCTTTCCAGAAAAACGTTGCTTGTTTTTCGAATGGGAATATGACAAAAGAATATCATATAAACCAACTAGATAATGTTCTTCAAAATAAAACTGCTTTGGACAACATGACCATCAAGGCACTTGCGCAACCGGCATGCTTTGCGACTATATTCTCAAAACCGTACTGCATGCAAATACTAAATCTTAAAAGCAGCTACCGCAAAGCATGCTGGTGCGCAAGAGGATTTAATGATTATATGTTGACATTAAGGCATGAGCTCTACAAGGATTAGTCTTGGGACCCATTCTTCTTAATTTGTTCACTTGTGGCATGGTGTTTCTAAAGGTTTCAATAAGGATGGCGTATCAACCGTGGATGGTGTATACAATTTCAGATCCATTTTTAGAATAAACAACTTAACTTTGAGGTAATCCTTGAAGCAAATTAACCTATCGGTCTCAGAAACTTTCTACCTGATTCTTATTCTTCAAAAGTGGCGCATAATTTCCAAAAAAGGGGCGCCAGACTTGCTTCAACTTGTCGAGGCAGGGGCAACTGCCCCTAGTTGTCACTGATTTGTTAAAGCAGGTTAGAATCTATGTGTCAGCTGAACCTGATGTGGACCTGCTACTACTCTAAATGTCGTACAAAAAAGCTTTCTTTGGGGAATATTGAAACCAATCGCCAAATGGCTCTGCAAATTTTTTATTCCTCTTGTTATACCTGCCAAGGTCCTTTCTCATTTACTTTTCATCAAAATTCAAATCTTTATTCGAAATACTAGATTGAATCTATTAAAATTATTGTTAATACTTTATCTTGTTACAAATAAAGATTACCCATAATTCTTTACGTCTGCACCATTTGAAAAGTTAGTAAAATAAGTTAGCAAAAATTAAACTAGAATCATGCAAAAACATTTTCAATCGATAGTACAGACATATTGCTAGTGTGGGGCTAATGCTATAGATTAAAGGAAACGCGTGTAAAGATTTATTTTATGAAAGTCATTTGCTACGCAACTGAGCAGTAGATATCTAAAGCTGGAACGATATGCAGAATCTGAAAATCATCATTCTAGTGTTTTGCTTTAAATGAACCCACCCCTTTGCTATTCAAGAAAGTTATTCGTATCAGCAGTCCCCACATCTTCCAGGGTGATATTACACCCCTACAAGAATGGGAGCTGTAAGCATAAAGTACTAAATGGGCATTCCTTGTAGAGTTTAGCGGTAGATAAGCTAAGTCAATGGTTTTTTCTCACGTATATTAAGTTACAGAGACCCTGGCAGACTGTAATGAGCTGTTACGTTATAGTAAGACACAAACCTCACTGACCGTTCCACAATGGGACAGTGCGCTATGTGTGAAATAAATATGCACGAAACATACCGTAGACTCTGAGCACTGACAAACTATTTGCTCAACCGAAGTAGTTCTCAGGGCTCCGCCCTAGAAAATTGGGAATGGTGACTGTGGTGTAGGGAACGTGTAGAAGCCACACGCAAACCACACTCATTCTCACACCTTATATACTTGCATTTTTGAAAGATACCCTGTTGTGTATATGAAATCATTCAAACTACACATCGATTCTAAGAGGCTAATTGAATGAATAAATCAATAACATAATAAAGGGTTAACTCACACCAAGGAAGGAATTCACCCTTCCAAACATATACCGGCTTGTTAAAGGGAGGCGCAGCCCCCAAAAATCTTCATTTACTGCAACAAGGGGTTTGAGCCCAACCCATCCCCCCACCTCGAGCCCCCCCCCCCCCCACTCGAGCCTCCCCCACCTCGAGCTCCCCCCCACCTCGAGTCCCCCACCCTATCCACGAAACTACTGGATCTCACTCATAAGAAGACCAATTCTTAATGATGCGGATAGGATTTCACTTAGGAATTCTCTTTGTGTCTTTATCCTTCGGAGCCCTAACGAGACATGGTCTTAGGGGTGACCCAGAAGATCGAATTTGATAAGTCAGATCCGTGCGCTCTATCATTCGGGCAAGGCCTGCCTGTTTCAGTAGAACTCTATGCGACCATAGTCGTGAGGAAATTTTTTTCTAACCATGATGCGACAAACCATTGTCGCTTAAAGTGCCTATGCAGCGAAATTTACCATTTCAATATTAAAAGAAATCTATTGCAATAATAGAAAGTTTGATACGCTGAAAAGACAGGATATGGACCCGAACTGAAAATTGCCCCTTTCAGCTTTTTTAGCTGGGGTACTTTGCCCCAAGACTCTACCGGCGATATTGCGATATCTCTGCTGTAAGTGAGTACAATAACATGAAACTTTGTAACAAGTGACAATCTGATACGCTAAAAATGAAAGGATAAAGATCCCGACTAAAAATTGCCCCCTTGTTTTATTTTTAGACTGGGGTACTTTGCCTTATTATTGTATCTCAGTCTCACTTTGGTAGAATAGCATGAAACTGTGCAATAAGGGGCAGTTTGATACGCTTTAAAAGATAGGATATGGACCTCGGCTGAAAATTGCCCCTTTGTTCTATTTTTAGACTGGGGTACTTTGCCGTAGACTTTTATGGACGGTATTATCGTATCTTAGTCTCACTTTGGTAGAGTAGCATGAAACCTTTCAATAAGGAGCAGTTTGATACGCTTATAAAGAAAGGATATGGACCCCGACTGAAAATTGCTCCCCGAGTGCAAGATATGAATAGGAACTATAACACATCTTTCTCACCGTATCAAACTGCCTTTATATTGAGAATTTCCGTTCTCCGTTTATGGCCAATGGTATAAACAGGGGTCTGAATCAGAGCAGCCCAGTCTAAAAATAGAACTTAGGGGCAAGGTATGATTTGGTTCGATATCCAATCAATTTCTGTATGTCAAACTGTCTTTATATCGAGAATTCCAAGTTTCTATGACCTGGCGTTCCCCGTTTGTTGCCAGGGGTCTGGACCAGAGTACCCCAGTCTAAAAATAGAATTTAGGGGGCATCATATGATTTGGGTTCATTTTACATCTTTTCGGCTCGTTAAACTGCCTTTATACTGTGAATTTCAACTTTCTATGAACTGGAATTCTCTGTTTATGGCCAATTGTACAATTATGGGTCTGGACCAGAGTACCCCAGTCTTAAAATAGAATTTAGGGGCAAATTATGAATCGGGTCTAAATCATACCTTTTTTGTCTTGTTAAACTGTCTTTTTATTGTGAATTTCAACTTTCTATGACCTGGCGTTTTCCGTTTATGACCAAAGGTACAATTAGGGGTCTTGCCTGGAGTACCCCAGTCTAAAAATAGATCTTATGGGCAAGATATGATTTGGGTCTTTATCACATCTTTTTCAGCGTATCAAACTTGGTGTGTTCTGAAATTTTGGTGCTTGTATCACAATTTGCACAATTTTTCTTCATATCTCCCTCACTAAAACCTATTCTGTACAACCGCAGTTTCCACGTCACAAACTGGCCTTGATTTTCGCAGGTACCACCTAATTTCAAACACACTTTCGTGGTCAAATTATGACAATTTTGGTGTCAAACGTATCGGAAAAGATAGGAAAACATAACTCTTAAAAAAAATCAGGACATAAAATTTCGCTGCATAGACACTTTAAAATAGCACTATCACTTTAGCAGGCAGGGACCACAGGCTAAGGTGCTTTAGGAAGTAGCATTTAAGTCTCATGAGGAACTTATATAGACGGATATCTATTGTTTGGAGTGTCTCAGTGGACAACTGTAACTCGATAAAGTTTAATCATGTCTTCAATTACTTTTCCGCGAAAGAGATTAACAGGAACAAAGAAAAAACTACAATTGAAAGAGTAAAGATTACTTGGGTTTAAACGGAGCTGAAAACAATTGCAATCTAATCCACGAGAACATCGTGTTTAATAAAGCCACAATTGCTACTTGCTTTAAATTGCACCAGCATCAACTGGTTGACGCAGAAAGTGCATTGAAAATTGCGATAAACTGCATTAGTGTGATCCACAAGCAACAACATATTCTGCACTTCCTTAGTTGCAAGAACCCTGAAGAGGTGAGTCTTTACCTTAATAGAAGGATATCAAACAGCTCTGAGCTCAGTTAGGTTCTTTAACTTTTTGACGGCGTTATTCGGTTTTAAATTCACAAGTCCTGAAAACTGCATCGTTAAAACGGCGATGACAGTTAACGGTAACGACATAGAACCATCAATAATGGAAAATACCAGAATCTTTTGAAATTTTCTAAACTTCCCCCTGATTTTGCAAGATTGTAGCATGTGTTTCACCCAAGACTGAGACTTTCTCTTGTTTGCAAGCAGGACAACTATGGTAACGGGGTGATTCCCTCAATCAACGATTCAGCGTTGAAGGGTGGTAGAATTACTTAGCAACTTAGAAATTGTAGGTTTTTGAAGAAAATCAGCTGAAGTCAAAAAGGTTAGTAAAAGGGGTGCGATGATTATTCTATGGCGCTGTAGGGGCATTCCTCTACATTGTATGTTTTGTTAATTCTACTTTATATGTTCTAAATATATGACTGTGTGTTCTTAGGTAACTGTAGTAGCTTTATTTACACTCGTTCTTCCAGTCTTGCAGTTTGCATATGTCTACATTACATACTGTTGCGATGAATAAAACTACACGCTCATTAAATACTGCAGATCATATTCTTTTCTGATAAACTTGACCACCCCACCCCAACCCCAACCCAACTCAACTCAACCCACCCCACCATCCGGCATCTTGTGACGTCACCATCAGAACCTTCGCCACAACCTGTTGCCAACGAAACACCAAGAGCCAGTAAGGAAATTAAATCCGACATAAAATTATACAAAAAGAATAAAATAAACAGTTCACAGGTAGCTGTATTGTTCCCACAATTTTTCAATCTTATTATTTTAAAATACAGTGTTTCAATTATTCTTACATTCATACAATCTTTTGGTGGTACAAAACTTGTAAATAGCTTTGAAAAAAGCAAACATTTAGTAAACTAAAGCTTTTCGTCTGACACTCTTCAATAGTTTAAAACGTCAGAACATAGATCGAAAACTATGTTCTATAAACTAAGTTTTCGATCTATGTTCTGACGTTTTAAACTCTGAAGAGTGTCAGACGAAAAGCTTTAGTTTACTAAATGTTTGCTTTTTTCAAAGCTTCTTACATTCATGATAAGCAACGTATTTTGACAACATTATATTTTTTCAAGCTCTTTGATGATTGCCAGTCAAAAACTCGTTAACATATTTATCAATGATTGATGTCACTGAAAATTTTATGCAAAACATAAAACTCATTATAAAGCTCTTGCTTAATGTTGAAACAATCAAAGAGAATTAAAAAATTTCAACAGTAATTAATATTTAAAAGTTTTCCCTCTGAAAACAATACTCCTCTTATAATCGTAATCTTTCTCTACTTCATTGGTTTAAATCAAAATAAATGATTGCAAATCCTTCTAAATTTCAAGCTATCAAAATCGACAGCAAAGATAAATGCATAAATGAGTTTGAAATTGACCAAAAATTTGCAATTAAAATAGAAAAAAACGTTACTTTGCTTGGTGTTCAGATCGATGAAAATTTAAAGTTTGATGTTCATATCGATAAGATCTGTAAAAAGGCAGCTAAACAGTTAAATTTTGTAAAAAGATTGGCAAGATTTATGGGCGACAGAGAAAAAAAGATAATTATGAATTCGTTTATACTATGTCACTTCAATTATTGTCCATTGATATGAAAGCTGTGTGGTAAAGGAAGTCAGGATAAGCTGGAGAAAATTAACGAGAGGGGATTAAGACTAGCCTATTGGGACTATTCATCTTCGAACAAAGATTTACTTGCTAACTCAAAAGAAATCATGTCCAATCAGTTAGAATTTTAGCGCTAGAAGTTTATAAAACACTTAACAACCTTAATCCTGTTTTCATGAAAGACTTTTTTGTACCCAAAACAACAGGTCATAACCTTCGACTCAAAAACCCCCTTGACATTCCAAAAGCCAGAACTACCAATAATGGTATCAGATCATTAAGTTTTCAAGGGCCTAAAATCTGGAATTCACTCCCGGAATCAATAAAGACAGCACAAAGTACTAGACACATCAAGAATTTGATCAAAACTTGGTTCTTTGAAAACAAGTGCGCATGCTCATTTTGCAGTAAATGAACTGTTTTTTTGCAATCCTTGAAATTGCTTCATGTTAGGCTTAATTAGTGTATATTCACAATTGTAAAAACTAACATTAAATAATCTACAATACAATAAAATAAATAACATACAATACAATACAATACAATACAATACAATACAATACAATACAATACAATACAATACAATACAATACAATACTTGTTAAGGCCATAATTTTGATCAAACGCCATAGCACCAAAAAAAACTAAAATCATATACAAACTCCTAATGCTGTTAATTTTCCAGAACTTTTATCATTACCAAAAATTTGCAGAGTTATACCCTGGGTGCCAGAGCCTCAGTGAAAGGGTGGGTCGGTCCGACTATCTTTTCTACTGTGGCATTGGTACTTAGAGTCTTAGCAGTAGAAAACACTGTCCCCTTTTTCGGTCAATGATAGCATATTTACCTGTGGCACCATGTCAAAATGAAAAACCAAACTTAATCCAAGCTGACGAGGTATCAAGTAACATCTAAAGTCAAGTACTAAATTATAAATTTATATGAATATATATTTGCTCCATTTTGGTACTCCTCAGTTATAAATCTTTCTTTAGCATGTAGCACTCTAACCATAAATAAAATTTTCACTGAAAATAATATCAAAATGTTTCTCGATAAATAGATGAAAAAAAACAGAATAAAAAGTTGGTATTAGTTCACCAAAGCGCATTGCAGACGGGGTACACACAGAGTTGCCTTAGATGAGAGTTGGGGGCTCAATCCCATTGTTAAAATCCATAAAGATTTCGGGGGGCTCAGCACCATTCTAACAATTAGCACCTGTTTTGTTGGACGATTTCTGAACTAGCAACCCTTTATTTTGCTATAGATATTCCTCGAATGAGCGATTAACCATCAGTCTTTTTCAGTTGTTGGATAATTAGAATGATTTCGTGCACACAATAGAAAACATAGAATCTTTGACAAAATGCAAGTATATTTAGTGTGGTCATGGGTGTGTCTTCTTGACGTTGCTTACCGCACAGCCCCTCCTAACTTTCTTGGATGGCATCCCTGGGTACACAGAAGTTGTATTCCCTTATCATAACGTCTGCAAATTGATGACCTTAATCTAACTCTGGATGCTGCAGCAATAAAAGACATTTTTCTTTCGGCATTTTTCATTAAGACCAAAGGCAGTTAAGATTGCAGTTGTATGCGCGATTGTTCAAATCACTGATCAAATGCTGACACGAGTCTATCTGTGGCTCAGACCTACCACCTTATTTGTTGATTGGCTTGGACCAGGCTACACCCCATTCAAAGCATGCGGCTTTTGCGGGCACCTGCTTTTAATAGAATAGATAGAAATTGGGAAAAGGCTATTGAGGAACTAAAAATTTTCCTGCAAGAAGCACTTAAATAGTCACCCTTAACACTCAATTCTTTTCAACCCCTATGCTAAAAGAAGAAACGACCAAGGGTAAAAATTTCCCCATAAGAACGGCCTATGAAGATGAGCCAGATGTTCACCCTGTGTTATTCACGATTTTCCAAAAAACCAAATCTGACGAAACATTTTCAATTTCAGTGTGAAGCGAGAAAGCCCAAAAATGTCACAGAGAAGTGAATCCGAAGAGATCTTAGACCGAATCCAAAATCAAAAAGGCGTGACTGGATTAATCGTCGTTAACCCAGAAGGTATGCTTGCATAAGCTTTATACGCTAACGAACACATTAAGGTATTATTCAATCTAACGTACAATCAAAATAAGGATTTGTTCAATCTAATGTTCAATCTTCAAGATTCAGGTTTTCCTAGAAGCAACCAAAATCATATCTCCGTAATTATACAGTAAACTTTCCCGTGAAACTAGAATTATTGTCCGCTTCAAGGACGCATTCATTACTAGGAGATACCCTGTACTTACAAACACAAAATAGAGTACTCGAGACTGGAATCTAAGACATTAGCAGGGTTTGCATCGCACACTGAAAATTATCCTGTCTAGTTAAAACCAATACATAGGTACAATTATCAGTCACATCCCAGTGATGTAGTTTTTTGACCGTAGGTGTACCAGTTCGATCCAGTATGGACAACGGAACAACCCAACAGTACATCGCCCTGTCAAAAACGATGGCAAAGCTCGCAAGAGGTCTTGTGCGTGACGTTGATCCCATGAATGACCTTCAGTTTCTTAGAATCAAGACGCGGCGATCAGAGATCATGATTGCTCCAGAGGTCCAATCAAAAGACAAAGTAAGCTATCTGATAGTTGTCCAGAACGAGGATTGATTTTCGTGAAAACGAGGTGCAGGTATCAAGTGGAGGACCGATGAATTGTACATAGACTTCTTAGAATCGATTAAGGGTAACATTTACTAAAACACGAGAAGACTAAAGAGTTCTGTATGATATACATTATACAGAGATTTTACTTCGATGATTTTAATCACCTATGAATACCAGATGCTTGATTTCAAGTCATCTGCATTTATTTGACAGTGTTTTAAATTCGTTTATGACGATGTTAATTAGGAACTGTAAACTAAAAATTTGAACATAAAAAATTCATTTGTGAATCTTCCATTTCATTTCGCTGTAATTCTTTGTTTTGGAAGCAATGAAAGGATCTTAACTCTGTGATAAGCAAGAAGAAACCTATCGCAAAATATCCGTCATTTCATGAGATTATGTCGCCATGGTAAAACAGAAACATGCTTCATCCTTTATCTAGTGAAGAAAGTGGGGGTAGGGTATCCCCCTTAAAGGAAAACTTTTTTACAGCTAGCGGTAACCCAATTAAAAGATTCCCTTCCTTTTGTCCTTGTTGTTTAGGACCTTTTTATAACAAAAGCCAGGCCTCAATCCTGACACCTGCTATGTTTTTTGTTGACAACTAAAGTCGCAAATTTACATAAATTTAAAAATTTGTATTTGTTCCAAAAATTATTTGTAAGGGAAGGCAACCCCTTCATCAACAATTTGCGTTTCTCGTTAATCGAATACAAAGGTTGTCTCCAGTTTGCATCCAATCGTATTTAACCAAAATAAAACAAAATCCTTACTTTACATCTGTGAGGGTGGGTTTATGCCAATTAATTTGAAAGCGTTCAGCATTACCTGGAAAAAATCAAGAAGTCATACAAGTAATATAAAACACGGACCGTTAATTAGCATCAAGGAGCGAAAGTTCACTTTTTTACTTTCAGTTAACCGAAAAATAAAGGGAAAAGCAGGAAAAAGTTTAAAAATTAAATTTTTAAAGAAGGGCGATTGTGTAAATTTAAAGGTTCCCCGCTGTCTGTTGTTATACTTGTTTTTCTGCAGGGTTCCCTAAAACTTTGTGTTGGCAAGACAAACGATCGGGAGAAATGTTACTAAAAGCAGCAGAGTTTCATTTACCGTACTAAGAACCTGCCTTGATTTAAATGTTAGTTTTTGACTATCAGAATGTTGAAAACATAACTGGACTCGGAACTCAAGGTTCCAATGATGTTCTGATATTTAACCGCTTTTAGGCACGTTTAGACGGTTTAGAAAACACTTCAAAAACAAGTTCTGTTTGACGATCCTACTGTTCATCATTTCTTAAATATTACAAACGTTTGACAGTTTTTTGAACATCTGTCATTGTTATTCTCATTAATTGATTAAGATGTGCATCTGTCAGGCGACTCCGGTTTTTATTCTTGATAAAGTTCATTCGAGAAAACCCCAACCCGCATACATATGTGCTGCCAAACATAGACAGAATTCGAATGGCAACATTTTTTATCTGGGGGTACCTCTCGAGGCTTTCCCAAAAGAAAACAGGATCAGATGGATTGAAATTTGAAGTAACGTCCTCCTTTATGTCGATCACCTGGGTTGCAATGGCAGCAATATCCACATTATTGAAAATACCATGCACATGGTCTGCAAAAACGAGTGGATCTTGAATTGATGACGGGTAGGCAATGCCTGCAAGCAAATCCTTGCTCAGTTTAAAATCACCAAATCTCATCTCAAAATTTTCCTGCAGTCGCTTAGGGAAAACCAGATGGCTAATGGGGTCCACTGAGAGGGATTCCTGAAAGGCTTTGAGGGTGGGGAAAATATCATCTGTCCTTCGATGTCAGCAATGTACATGGCAATTTTACTTCTGAAGCTGTTGATCTCAGACATCAAGTTGCAGATGGTATGATTCATCCCTTCTAGACTGAGATTGAGATGGTTCAGATGCTTTGTAATATCCACTAAGAATGCAACGATTTGCATTTTTTTCTGGGTTGATAAGGAACGGACTGAATTCAGCTGCCTTTGTTGACGGATCTAACTCAAGAAATTGCTTCAGCGCTGTGTGCATCTGCCAGAATCTCGCAAGCACCTTCCCCTGGCTAAGCCAGCGTACAGTATCAAGTAGCAGCAAGTCATCAAACTCGGTATCAACAATTTGCAAAAATCCTCTCAATTGTCGATGGCGTAGAGACAATGCTGCACGGAAATAGTTGACCAATTTCATAATGGTAGTCATGCACTCCTTGTACTGATCACCAAGTTTAGCGCAGTGGACACTCTGATGTATTATGCAGTGGTAATTTGGAATGTGTGGATAATCATTCTTGTGACAAAACCCTGTTTGGGACCAATCATAGCTGGTGCTCCATCTGTGGCAACTGATGTCAACCTAAAGGCAATCTGTCACGACGTTGATTGGTTATAAGAACAAAGAGATTTTTATTGTTTCCAGTCCCCCTTTAATTTATCGCATTGTAAAAATAATGGCGGAGCGCTGGAATCGTGTTTAGGCTATTGTTCCAGCTATTGTTCTCGTTAACCAATCCACAACGAGACAGATTGCCTTTAACCATGTCAAGTTTGATATCATCCATCATGGACCGAACCCCCTCATAAATATCTGCACCTGTTGTCTTCCCCTTCAATGTTCGCACACCAAGCAGGTCTTCATGAAATGTCTCATTCCAATGATATCTAATACAATAGATGAAAAATAGAATAAATTCGGTATCATAAAAATGTCTCTTGCATGGTAACAAACTACACTCATTTTTTTATAAGAAACTGGCTATAAGAAACGAGTACTGGACAGTCAGAAAAAATTAAGAAACTTCAGTGCTCGAAGCAAAAATTAAGAAACTATTAAATCGTGATAAAACAGAGAACAACGAAATTTTGTAAAATCCAAGAACCAGATTGCCCTGTTGGCCTAGAACTTAAGACAGAAGGGATAAAGATATACTTCCCACATCTAAATACAGCATCGGAACGGAAGCGAAACTCTTGACGTGATAAAAATGTCACGATCATTTCATAACATCATTCATGACATCATAATTAAGAAACTCTTAAGAAACAATGAGCATTGAAATTTCCAGAACATTAAGAAACTGGAGTACTCAAAATCGACCTTTGTTTCTTATAAAGAAATGAGTGTATTGCAATAAAAGTTTGAATATTATTTTATAATGTAAACTTTTACGAAATATTTGCAAAACACATAATTTATTTTATCTATACATGGCCAGGTAAAGTATACCTTGTGAAGCTGATAGGTTTTATAGTTATGACTCACATGTCAGCACCTTTATGTAAAAAACATTAAAATATAATGTCCTTTGGGACAGTTTTGTAAAAATGAAAGTGAAACACCAATGAGTGTATACACAGAAAGACACAACAAACAAAATAATGAGAGGAAACAAACTTGCCTTATAGATATTAACAGCTGGGCATCTTCTTTTTTATCTGCCCTCTGATTCTCCGTCGAAAAAGAACTCATCAAGGTGGGTCCTCGTCAAGGTGGTTCCTCGCGTTGCAGATCTTTGGAGTCTCGACAATTCATTTTTTCTAACGTCCGGAAATTTTTCATTGAAATGGCTATGTACTTGGGTGTGATGTCGCTGTATGTTCCATTTCTTAAAAACTGGGACAGCTGCTAGGCAAATTAAACATTTTGGCAGCTTTGAGGATGGACATTCATAAAAAGCAAATTCTTGAGTCCAAGCGTCATTAAATTTCCTATTTTCGCGGTCAACTTTTCTTTTCTTGCTTTCCGACATGTTGTGTGGCATCAAATGGTATCTGTGGCTGGATGATGACTTCAACACTACATGTTTTAATTTCATACCTGGCATCAAATCGCTGAAGCCACCTTGTTTGGCAGTCGGCGCCAATGTGTTTGGTATCAATTCATCATAGACCACACTTAACCTTATCATACTTTTATAACTATAAACAAAATACGTGCTTCAAAAACAAATTTAGTTGAATCCTTTTTAAAGAACAATTTTAAGGTTACGGTAAACGTTTTGAACACGAAAATTGGTTTTTTCTTCCTAAAGGCCAAACGGCTCAAGGAATCTGGATAAACTATATATCATTCGATGCACAAGATTATGGCGTATCTAGCCAGATAAAAAGTATTGGCAAATAATGTTAAATGTTATTTCCATGCGAATTTACTGGTCAAAAAGTGTACCACCTTCAAAAGCTATTATGTACCCTTGCGTTTGAGGTAACAAAATCTGACTTAGACTAGCAGGAAGTGCAGGTCCTAAGCTACCAAAGTGTGTCTCAGATTTTTTAAATTCCTCCTCTTCTTGAAACTATGCACTGTCAAAAATTGGCAAATAATTGTTCCACCCTCCCGCAGCTGTATTTGGGTATAAAAGACGGACCAGAGAAAATAAAAAAATTTTGAGACACACTTTGTTTGCCCAACGTCTGCCCTGGCCGTGTGCAAATTTTCGAGCCATTCGATTGGTTCCTTGGGTACATAATAGCTTTTTCGTACCTGCATGTACGGACATTTCGAGTCCGGAGAAAACGGGATTTTACTGATCGCACTTGCAAGATACACTCGTAAACCACAGTGTAATCCGGGTCAAGTCACTTGAAGTTTTAAGATCAATAAGCCTGTTTAAATAAACACGGCCGTACATTGGGTATATGGATGTGCCATGCGATATTGTAAATGAGACATGCGACTACAACCGCAAAGCAACGATAATCGGCTTAAAAGGTCAAGAGATTTTCAGGCCTCAACTAAAAGTTTTGATAAAGAAATTAAGGAAACCTTCGTTTACATGGGATTTTTTCCACTTTCAAAATTTCTGTTTGTTTCAAATTTGGTGTCATTGTGTGCCTTGAAAGTTCGGCTACTTGAATGTGAAAAAATCGAAAAAATGATGTTTTCATCCAGCAAACGTTTACCGTAACCTTAAAAGTACAGTGGAACCTCCATATAACGGACACCAGTGGGACCAATGTTATTGTCCGTTGTAGAGAGGAGTCCGTTGTATGGAGGTGTCATCTTTTTTTAACTTTTTTTGGGACTCAAATGTCTGTCCGTTGTTTGGAGAGGTGTCCGTTGTATAGAGGTGTCTGTTGATGGAGGTTCCACTGTATACAAGCCAGGACTTAGCCCAGAATGTATAAACAAAATGAGAACAAAATGATGCTGGTAGAGGAGCACCTTCTGGCCCTTCTTTGATATCAGCGCCCTGTCGTCACTCCTATCAGTTTGATTAAAGTCTGCTACATCTTCTAACTGTTCGCCTGGCATGTGACAGCCGGAGATGTACGTTCAAACCCTATCTCGATTAGATTAACAATGATACCATCAAATGTGGGCTGTATTAACAGCATTTCCACCTGAAAATTGGCAAAAGTTCAAAAACCGCCAGCTTCAGATCAAATTTTACGGCTTCTTAAAAAAAGTATAAGCAAAAAAAATTTTTGAGGTAAAAACATTCGGCGGGCCGGATGAAATTTTGTGGCGGGCCGGATGAAATTTTGTGGCGGGCCGGAGATGGCCCGCGGGCCGGAGTTTAAGAATGGCTGCCCCGGTTACTAGTAACATTTGCGGTGGCACTTAGTCAAAGAGCGTTTTTAGTGACTAGTGTCCATCTGAAACCCTATTATTAACGTAATCAAACGCTTATTCATAGCATCCAATTGTTTTATGTGTATATGCCCTGCTTTGTACTAAGTCAGTAAATTCATCAAGATGCAATGATCACACAACAAGATCATCTCTTACTGGCTCCGTGTTTCTACACGTTGAATCAGATCTAAAAATGACCCCCAGAAGAAGAAAAACATAAGAACCAACATAATATCAAGAAAGTTCCATTTACGTTGATAAAGAAGCTATGAACCTCACAAAGAATTGAAAGGGTTTAGCAAGAAATCTAATTACCAACCTTTTCCACTGCCTTGATAAAGTATACTCTAGCATACATCAATGGCAGCAAGTGTGTTCTTGGTTCCTAATAAAACAGTTGAAGTCATGAATTATTAATGCAGTAAGATACAGAATGAAATATTAATGTTTCAGTAGAAGAATTCAAGTATGTTAACAAATTTCTTGCATCCACTTACAACGGAGAGCTTTATCGACAAACAAAACAGATCTTATATTCAGTTCTCAAAAGATCTTTGTTGACATATCAAATATGCTGCAATCACTGCCAAGGTTTTGAAAAACTTCCGCCAGTTTTCTAGGTCAAATCCTCCACTCACCTATCATTGGAATAGGTTGAAGGCTTTTTATATGTATATTTTCTCGTAAAATCTTCACAAAACATACACAAATACATAGCAATCCTGTGGCAATTTACGATCAACATATAAAACTAAATTAACTACAATTAGAAGATGCACAATGAACGGAAAAGAATAAAATGAAACTACTTCTAGAAAGAGGAGAGAGGAAATATGTTGTTTGTATCACCAATGTCGTCGAAAAGTTTATAGGTTGAAGGTGAAGTGAATAGAACCATTGGGTGTTATCATCTAAACCATGTTTTTATCCATTGTCCTGGTTTGATTGTTAATATAACGACTTTCTAGATTACAGCTGTCAAGACAGCTAGATTACACCCCAAGGCAAAACATTTAGACAAAAAGCTTGGCAACATGCATGTATTTTCCAACATCTAATTTTTCTGCTATCAATATGGTTTTCTTTAATATCCACTGATACAAAACTGCTTTCAGTAACTCTTTCAAATTGCCGATTCATTGAATTTTGTCTACAATTCGTTTTTTTTAGAAGCAGCTTTTGAAGAAGAAAAGAAAGAAAAGTTCCTTGTAATCATACACCTTTTTTCTATACATCAAAATATATTGCTAAAATGAATACCCGAGGAATCTTTGCGGTCAATAGAATTTTTACATGAAAAATGGTTTTGAAAACAGCTTCAACAATCAAATACCACTTGATGTATACCGCGAAGATAAGATAAGATCTGCCAAATTCTATTTTAAGTTTGCAATTTCTGAACAATTCTTCGCATTTTTTTGACGAGCCTCTCCATTAACTGAAGAATTGACAGATCTAAGCTATCAAGTTCTTTACTTTTTCAGCGAGTCAAGGATGGAAAGACAATCGTTATATACATATAATTTGAAGTTAATGTTCATGGATATACAATAATCTAATGGAATGAATCTTGATCATCATACAAAACCAACTCACCAATAGCACTTTCGTCTGGTGATAATATGAGCTGAGATCACGCGATAGATTTGACAAAAAACCACATATCTGCCAAAAATTGAAAATGAGATAAAAAATATTTGGGAAGTGTCTTTATGGCAAAAGTCAACTCATGAACCAAACAGTTTGGTTACAGAACACCAAAACCCATCTATGTGTTTGGTTTCTACAAAAAATGCGGCGTTCTTTTAGCGGGGGCAAAATTTTGGAATGGCTAAGATGCAAATTGAAAAGCCATTTACAGAAACACAAAAACACTTTAAATCTTGTCTTGAAAACTCCAGAAAATGAACGAAATCTATTTGATCGTTCTACCACTCAAACTGCTCTAAGCTTGTTATTTTTACATCGTAGAATAATTTATAGTTTATTTCTCTTTCATATAGGGCTGTTTTGAAAAACAAATTCTGTACTTGATGGTAAACTTTACCCAGTTTAAATTCTTTAAAAGGAATTGAATCAACGAAATAAATGAGAACTGTTGCAGAATAACGTTGTTTGGAGAGAACGAAAAAAATCAAGAGCGAGAATTGAATGCTTCAATGGGAAGTCCACGTGTAGAACATAAATAAACCAATGATGGTCATGAGTTAACTGTTATCTCCGCGAAAAAGCGACAAAATTTGTGAAGTGCTTAGGTTCTCCTAAACAGATGTTTCCTGTTAAGCAATTCCAAATACAAAAAATAGTTCTCAAACTACCATGTTCTCTCTTTCAATCCCTCATTCCTCTAAATAATTCATGCATAATTATGCAATCTTTGCTATAACTTAGAATCTATTTTCAAACAAACCAAAAAAACCAACAGGCACTTTCATGAAACATGAATAAGTAACAAACCAATCATTGAAAAGCGTAACACAAAAGTTATTTTCCCAGGACAGAGAACAAAGGAGGGAGCATGGCACAGAGCATCCCCCATTTCCAGATAAGTTTATGTGCAAGGAAATTTCACCCAAGCTATCAGGAATTACCTATAGTGGATTCGAATGTAAGATGCTGATGACACCCGTTTATTGTTAAAGAACTCCTGTTACAAATTTTATTAGTCATCTATACCGGAATCTGAAAATTGCAGTTTCTAGAATCATACCTTGTTTGTTGAAGGTCGAATTTGAAAAGTGGATACTTCTGATAATGATCTCTTTAGCTCATCCACAAGAATTGGATAAAACATAACATACTTTACAAAAATTCTCCACTCTTGCTGAAAAAATTAAAGATTGTTGATATCATAAGATTCGAATCATTTGAAAAGTGTATAATTTTCAGATTAAACAAACCGATTTCGTTGGTCAAACAAACCGAAACCGATTTTGATAATCAAATTTGGAATTCAGAAAATTATGTATTCATAAATCATTAATTCAGAAAACCTTAAATGATCCAATTATTCATAACCATAGTCATCAAAGTAGGTATCCGTAATCAGTAGTCATTTTTTAAATTGTTAATAATCATTTATTATTGACAAAACAAAGAAATAACCAAAAAATCCCATTATAGTTTATTTGAAAGTCTCTAATACAAAATCAATTTACTCGTAAAAACCTTCATTTCAAATATCATTACTAATTCACGTCTGAATATTTTCAATATTTTGCTGGCCTACGCAATGTACAAAAGAACCAAGCAACTGAGAATCCAAGACCACTTTGGGCATGGCAATGAAATTACTGATATTTTAAGATATCTATGGGAAAAATCAAAGTTAAGTTTGTTCATCAAATATAAACCATATATAGCAGTACCATATCAATATTTCTATATCAAGAATTGCACTACTATATATATATTGCTTAAATAGTAGTTCAATACTTCAAAGAACCTTAAAAAAATGCAGTTGTAACATCGTTGTCATATCACTTTTTAATTTTAATGCAGCGTTTAAATTTATTGAGCAAAATTAGAAGACAGGTATCTTTCTTAAATGCCAATCTTGATGCCACAAACCATTTTCTCAAGTTCCATTATTTCTACACTTACTTCAAAACCTGATACCCTAAGCAACGAGTGAAGAAGAATTTCAACAACAGTTACCTCTTCGCGGAGAAGTGCAAAGTCGACGTCATCTATGCTTGGTAGCGCAGGAAATGTGCCTTGGGAAATCGAAATTATGTGATAAAGGATGGTTGATGTAATAGATGGAAAGAAGATATTTATATGAAAAGTAAAAGGGGGGCAAAACAAAGAGGATAGGGGGCAACAAGGTAAGACGGCAAAAGAGCGGAGGGAAGAAGGCAGGGGCAAGTCAAGGCAGAGCCGTCACATTCTATTATCTCAAGAGATGTTTCCAGCTTCTATTTGCCGACAAAGTTTATGGTCATTGGCGGTTTTGGGGGATCTAGGGGGCCACGGCCCCAGGCCCCACGCTAATGGGAAACAGAAGGGGTCCAAGCATCTAAAAAAATGAAAATTGTAAGGAGCAAGGGCCTCGCAGATGTGTTCAACTCCGGGCCCCGCAATCCCTAAAATCTTCTACTTGTCGATAATCTTAAGGTACAAACTTTCAAAAGAATGATTAACAAATGAAAACAGAATCCAGCGATTAAGATGCTTAAAATTCGAAAAAGTAAAAACCGTATCAATTATCTTAAAGCAGCTTGAAGGAATCCATCAGCTGGATAGCATTTAAAAACATATCCTTAGACTGAACAGATTACTTGAAAACTACATCAACTATCAAAGTCAGGTGACTCACTTATTTTAGTAGTGTGAATAATAAATCTACATAATGAAACCTAAAAACTTCACGCTGAAATTGCTGATTGTTTGAAAGACATCTAATCTAGAGTCAGATTCACAAAAACAAGAGGTCTTTAGTTAAGGATCAAACGGACCCGTGGTTCATGCAATGCTTATCGGTACTTTTGGATTGCAGATCTAGTTTTTGGATTACAGATCTAATTCAATAAGAACTTGTTCCACTATGAATCCAGATATATAGGCCGCTTTTACCAAAAAATGTTAGCGGCCGCTGATTGGAAAAAGCAAGATCCAATCAAAGGCCAGCCCTCCACTTGGGTTTATTCGATCCACTCTAAGATTAATCTAAGATTTTTTTTACATTTTCTCCCAATCGAAAATGTTATACAATAAAGAGTGTGGGACGAGACGGATTATGAAAAGTGGCAAGAAATATATAATCTTGAATCAGTTGTGTAGTTAGATATATTGCAAATTATGATACAATTTACACAATTCTTAGGGGGACAGACAGATTGTAAAACAGACATATATTTTCTGCAGAACATCTGCATTTCTCGTGGACAAACTCTCTGAAGGCATTATTGCATCAAAGAATAATTATTGAATGAAGGGAAAAATTGTCGTTCATTTAAACAGAAGCACTGATACCTCTTCTTACTTCTTCCTCAAATCTGGATAGCAGAGTTGCCAACCTCGAGTAATTGTACAGAACAAATATGCTTTTCTGGAAGAGGCCGTCTCACCGTCAAAATCGTTGACATTTAACAACACCTGTTTAAAAAACAAATGATTTTAGAAAATGCTAGAAAATCAAATCAAATAAGGAAATGCCGAAAATTTTAACTAAGTGAATGGTAAAAAAGACAGGAATCAAAAAGATTGTTTGATCAAACGCAAATTATTCTTGCAGGTTTGGTCAATTTCTTCAAAGCTGGGCTTATGTAAATGGAATAATGATTAAAAGAGGACAGAACTTTTATGAAAAAGGTCAATGCAAACAAAGTGACAACAAAAAAACCACGCCTTGTTTTATTGCTTTTTGAAAAGAATGGACACCTTTCCTGGCTATGAAAAAGTGGGACAAAAGTGAAACATTGAAGGACCCTTATCCTATAAACGAAAGAGCAACCACAAGGACATTTTGTCTCAAAAGTTTCTTGTATCTGACATCAAATTCCAAGCAACCCTTGTTAAAATATATCACATTCAAGTGCCAAATCACGTTCCAATTCCATTTAGTGTTAAAAGCCAAGTACAACAGAGAGATGGATAATTCTTGGAAGATCTAATCTTTCAAGAATCATTTAAAAACATAATTTATAATTTATACAAATATACATTAAGAATGTTCGAGCGAATCCTACTGATCAAATATGCAGTAAATTGAGAATTTAATTGCAGAAAATTTTGAGCTTAAACGGTATAATGTGGAATATTTTAATAAATAAATACAAGACACCAGGCAGAGGTGAATCAGAGAAATTAAACGCTATGTATGCCATGATTCTTTTATTCCGTGCCATCCTCAAAATTGTGAAAAAATTGAATTGTAATATTATAATTTTTTTAATTCATCTAGCAAATTTGGAATCGATCTACATTCAAACGAAAAAGCCGCCATTGTGTATACAGAAGGAGTTCGTTTTCTCCCTTGGACTCCAGTGGTAATTTTTATATAGGCACGCAGCATTGATTGGACAATTCTGCCGGTCATGCGCTTGCGTTTTTCATATTTGCCTATTTCGATCCACAACTGGGTATATATTTACCATCGTGTTCTTTCGGACCCTTATTCCAACGTTTCATACTCTGAGGAGTGTCAAACAAAAAAAACTTTGAGTAGTATGTTGTGAAATGTTTTTTTTTCAAAGCCAGTTTCAAATATTGTAATTGTATAACAAACTTCTTATTATAAAAAAATTAACCCCCTGCCTCTCATCTATTGGTGCTTAGTAAATGGATGTTCCAGATTTAACCTAACAGGTAACAAAGAACAAGGGAATACAGACCTTGCTTTGGAGTGGAGAGGAAAGGAGATCGAACCGTATGCAAGCTGCTGTAACATCCGATATGACACTTTCCCACATTCCTCCTATTGAGAAATCGGGGAATTACTACCTCTGCTATCACAGAAAATTCTATACGACACAGAATATAAAAAACACACTAGTAGCCAGGAGCTTACAAGAAAAATAATTAAAAATTACTAATTAAGTATTCTAAAATTAGACAAAAGATGATTTGAACCGGAAGAGATTCAAGGGAAAGGGACAACTGGGGTAAAAATAGCAAAAACGAAGGATGTTTACCAGGAATTTCGGGGCCCCTCGAGCCCCACTTTTGATGAGGGATGCTTATTTATCGAGCTAAGGTGCCCTAAACTGCAATGCAAGCATAATACAAAATGTTGATAGTAAAGTACACTCTGACACAAATGCTAAGTATCATCATAATCAGTTTGGTTATCATTAAATTTTCTCAGAGAAGCCTCACACGAAAAACAGTTTGGTGTCATGTGTGTTATGGTTCCGATTGTTCCTGCCATATTGAATTTCTATTTGAAGGTTTTTCTCCCAATCACTATGCACATATCCAATGATCAATATGATGGTATTCCAAAATCAATATGATTGACACTGAACTTCACGTTTATACACCAATTCAACTTACGGCCTCGTTTTGGAAATTTCTCCAAACTTAATTACACTCATCTTTTTATTATAAAAAAAACAAAGGTCGATGTTGAGTATACTAGTTTCTTAATGTTCTGAAAATCTCAATACTTACTGTTTCTTAAGAGTTTCTTAATTATGATGTCATGAATGATGTTATGAAATGTTCGTGACCTTTTCTTCACGTCACGAGATTCGCTATCGTTCTGACGCTGTATTTAGACGTGGGAAGTATATTTTTATCCCTTGTGTCTTAATTTCTAGGCCATCAGGGCAATCTTGTTCTTGGATTTTATAAAATTTCGTTGTTCTCGATTTTCTCATGATTTAATAGTTTCTTAATTTTTTCTGACTATCCAGTACTCGTTTCTTATAGCCAGATTTTTATAAAAAATATGAGTGTATACGAATTTTAGGCTGGGTACAATTTTTGATATTGTTTGCGTTTGTATTTTAGATTTTGCGGAGAAATGAAGTGTGAAAATTTGTAAGGGATTTGACCGCAAAAAGTCATTCCGGGTGGCACTTTACCCCCCCAGTCGCCAATTACAGTCAAATCCCTTATAAATTTTTTATCTATATATCGTCATAAAATCAATATCGTGAGCAATACCAGGATGAAAACTTCCGAAAAGACTAGACCATTCCTCTCAATCCGAACCTGAGGTCAAAAATTTTGTAAGAATTTTTCAAAATGAGGCCGTAGGTCGAATTTGTTCATTCATTTATAATCTATTAATCCATCAAAATTTTAAATACAATCATCTTAGTTTTGCATTTATATTCACACTAAGCTATGGTTTTGTTCTGCTGCTAATGACCTAGGCTCAATAGGCACTGTCTCTTTATAGATACACAGCCATAAAAAGCAAGCCTCTTCTTGCATCCACTGTGACATATGAGAGCAGAGTTAATAAATATAACTGCTTACCGGTCTGTAATAAAGTACTCGATGTCATAAAGGCAAAGCTGTACACACTTTGGTGTATAGAACAGGACGGTCATAAGTTGGTAATCCGAGTTTCACGCTTAATGCGATCACCAGGCAACTGCTGGTGCAGAGTTAAATGGTTGTTTGATTGCCTTTAACTTGAACAAGAACTGAACAATAATTTTGATCGTTATCATTAACTAGCACATCAAAATATTACAAACTATCTTGAAGAAATATTACCTTCAACTTCAGGACCATATCTGCTAATATAGGAGTTTCTAATTTCCTTTGACTTTAACCTAAAATTAGATCAATCAAAGACTCATACATTGATTTTGTGAACATTTAAAGTCTTTTGGCCGGATTCAGCTTGCATAGTGCCTCGTACTCGAAATGTTACTGATGTCCTTTGATTAAATTGAAGATAAGCAAATATGGAAACAAAAACACGTAAAAGACAGCCACAGAATAAATTTGAATATCAATTTAACAGGCTTTTCAGGAAAGAAGTTATTTTATAAACACCCAAGATAAAAGGGATTTTCATCTGATAAAATGAAAGGAAACGAAACCTTTGAAGGATAAAATTGGAGGTTTTTAATGACCGGTAAGAAAATCTAGGATATTATCATGTCAATATCGTGGCGGCAAGGTTGCAACTCGTCAAGACATGAACAAGATTAGGCATCAAGTCCAAAAACGGAATGAATGGCAATAGTAGAAAATGTTCCATCAAGGAACGTTAGTACATAATAATTTTGCCACAATTCTTCAGCACTTTCCCAAAGTCATTTTTATCTTTTCCCAAAGCATTTAAAGATTGTGGCAAATATTCGAAGACATAAAAATAATTAGATCGATTAATGAAAGCATGCCCTCCGTGGACTGCGAAGGGATGTCCATCTTGTACGTTGCACTTTAAAATAAAGTTTTAACTTTACCTTACATAATCCTTGAAACTGAGAACTTCTGGTTCAGTTGCGAGGTTCTCTTCTGCCTTTTTGTGAAAGTTGACTGAGCATGGCCCACAACTGCATAATGTCTGTAAAATTTGTTTTCAAAAAATGATAAAAATACTAAGGGCTCAATGATATTTCTTGAGCATCTTAGATTGTGTATTAAGTCCTAACTACGAAGAACATCCGCAGAAAGAATTATTTAATTTGTAAAAAATTACGGAGAAATGCAGGATCAATATTCCGATAAACCATCATTGCTAAAAATTAACATAAATAGAATAAAGAGGACTCTGCATTTTGTCGAGCTAAATCTAATTCAGGACCAAAATAAGAACATGAAGACGTTAGCATGCTTGAAAGTAGAGCGGTAATTTTGAAAAGTTGCAGAAATAAAGTGAGTTTTGATTAAAAGAAAACCTAGTTCTCAGTTATTTAGTAAAGTTAAACTGGTTTCAAGATGCTTAAGACAAAATGAAGAATTTTACTGAATTTAAGGTAAGGCTAGAAACGATAATTTTCCGAGACATTCTGAGAAAATAGAAACATAAGGAAATTTTGATGGAGAGAGTTCCACCGATAGCCTTGACTTAACAAAGAGATACCCGTTATAAATTTCCAAAATTCGTCAGATTTCAAATCCTTGTAGGAAATTTTCGAAAAATAGAACAAAACAACATTCTACTTCTTTTAGCTTGGAGGAATGTCTCGGGAGCAGTGGCTAAACAATTATAATATGCATACGCCATTTTAATCGACTTTGTAGAATCTAAGATTTTGATAGGCCTATATACTACTATTTTGAACACAAGAAGAATAAACACCAAATTCACCATTTTATCTATATTTTGACTGTTTCTTGACAGCATATTCACAGAAATGCAAGAAATCTGTGATTCATAAGCTTGGCTTGAATTTGTTACTGTAAACAACCACACCTGTAATAAAACATCGACTCTTGAACATATTTAGCAGTCAATTTTATAATTAGATAAGCAATCTTAAAACCTATAGATAATGTTAACATATACTTAATTAAAATCAAAATAAATAAGTTTTACACTAAAATTTTATTTTACAAGACAGGAAAGGAATTGGCAAAAGTTATGGAACCTAACTTCAACATTGAATTAAAGCAATGAATAATTTACCATTTCCAGATCATATGAGAAACAAAATCAGGCTGCATACAAAAAGCAATTTTTTGTCTGACACTTTTTTCAGACTTCGAATAACGACCAGAATGTGAGCAAAAAAGGCGGAATGAATTTGGACTGGCCGCTTATTTTGCTAAATAACCATCCATCGATCTCTCAAATTTGAAGAGCCCAAGAGAGAGTCTGTTTTGACTACACTTGTTTGGATTTCGAAATGTTTCCAAATATGTTTCAAATTTTAAAAAATAGGCCCTTGCATCTTATGTCAGCTGCTACCAGAAATTCTAGCGATGACACCCGGCCCCCATATTAGTTATCTCCCGCAGGCCAGAGAAAGCTGTCGGCTAGCTTTAGTCAAGATAAGAAATGGTACTATCATAAGCACACTCAAAAGCCCTTTTTTTATAACCCCCCATTTGTACAGGCTCTTTGCGGACAACTACCTCCTCCCCTTTTCCCCCTTTGTGGAGCCCCTCCTTTATCCCTCTAGGCAAACATACATTCTAGAGGGCCCCTTAGACACAATGGGCCTAACGCGTTAGCAAACCCTTCCAGTTATCACTCAATTGGATCTCTTGAACCCATCTACCAAAATTTTTCAAAAATCTAAATAAAAAGATAAGTTTGTTTATCCCATCATCTAAAACATGCCATCAATGCACGTTTGACACTCGCTTGTAGCTCCATCGGATCATATTATGGCAGGAAGCAGCAAACATTACATATTATTTTCCATGACAATGGATGGCGGGATTGCTCAGCAAATGTCAAAGCAATGTCAAAGCAATGTCAAATAAACTTACTTTATCGTTCTTCTTTTCTATAACAGCATTGAGACCTTGTTCAATTGCAGCTGTTTTCCATAGACAATTTGATGCACAATTATTTGCATTGACAACTTGAAAGACAGAAGGGATAATAATATTGTACTTATAAACATAGTTTTGAATAAAAATATCAACAATCACGAAATAGATATAAACCTAGGCAAAGAATTGAGAATAAATGATATATTAAAAATAATATAAATTATAATAGCTTAAATCAAAAATTGTATTTTCTGGAGCCGTAAATGTTTAAAACATTCAGGGAATTGTTAAATTGATTGTCACTGAATGAGACCGATTATTGTCAAAATGAAAGAATCTAGCACGAGATGCTTCAAGGCCATCTACTTTCTACAAACATGGAGAGAGTTTCATTGAAGACCGAATTAATATCTAGATTATAACTGAGCAATTCTGCAGATACTGAAAATTTAGCTGAATAAATTCTGGGCTAATTAGGACTTTGAGACAGCACGAAAAAGCATACATATTTTAAACATACATAAAAACTTCTTTGTTTCAAAGGTAAAGCCCGGGCCAAACGATGGAGGTTTTGCTGCAAATGTAATGTTGAATCGTTTTGCCACCAATGTTGCACCGTCCAACATTTAGTGCACCAAGTTTTAAAGTTGAAAGAATTGCTGCACCATGCAACAAATGTTCCACCGTTTGGCCGTGTCGTACAACATTTGTTGCATCCACGCATGCCCAAAGTGCTAATTGCGTGCCAATTTTTGATTCGTGTATTCGACCACAGTCTGTTTTCAAATACCCATACAAATGTTGCACAAGATGCTCCATCGCTTGGTCAACCATCAAAATTCGGCGTGTAAATCCGTGCAACAAAATTTGCACCAAACGTCGCAACGTTTGGCCAAGGCTTAAGAAATTTCATGCAATTACAGATATGTTTTTGGGTTACCCACACTTTTGACAGGGCCAAAACGAGAAATGACAAAAAGCAAAATTTGAAAGCTGTTATTTGGATTCTGTTTCTTGTGTAATTTCGGGAAAGCTTTAGGTAATTATGTTGTTATTTCTCTAAGAACCTTTTTCGAACAAATGTAAGTTTCTTTCGTTCTTTCGGTAGTAGAAAAAAACGGACAAAAATAGAGGAGTCCTTGTCACTCTGATCATTACAACAATGGCAAAAAAGTGTATGGGTAACAGTTTCTGTTTGGCTTAATTGTCAAAACGTAAACAAATCATTTGACTTTACGGTAACTGTCCTCAATGACATGGGGCATTGATAAAAATGTTTTATTTACCATAGGTATGTTTTATAAATGAATCTTTTACTGAAATGACGGTGAAAATGACCGTGAAGATAAATTACTTCCTGGGTTATAATTCAAGAAAAGCCATTGGCAAATCTTCCCTTTTCTTGTCATCATACATCATTTCAATTATCACCATTATCCTAAATACAGTGCGCAGTTTGATAGGAATGTAACCATATATAACTACTAAAAACTTTTCACGCATGTATTTTTACCTTAAATTTAACAAGGAATGGGTTTTGATTCTTATGAAATTGATAATTTGTTCTTGGGGGTTTTGTTTGATGTAACATTTGTTTATAAAGAACTAGCCATCGGGAACGCCGCAATCTACAAGTTTCCTTCTTGGTACAGGGTATGTATTTTCAACGTGCAGGCATCTATCATCTACTTTACTGCCGATGAATGAAATACAGAACTGTCTACGGACAAATATAAACATAATTGCATTCATCTTAAGGGTTTTTGGGGAATGTGTCAACCATAAAAAATCTTATGACCCAAAAATGCTAGCTGTTGATTTTTTCACCTATCCACTTTACTAAGAAAAAAGAGACGTTTTTATAAATCCAAGAAATGGCTACATTGTTAGGGAATCTGAAAAAGACTGGCTGCAGACAAGGGGACTTGATAGTATCTTTTTGGGAGCCATAAACCCCCTTGCCAATTTGCTCCCAGTTTTGTCCTTGTGTACAATGTGCCTGGCTAATTGCAAACTTATCCCGTTTTTATTGTTACTTAAGCATAGCCATTTCCAAAGGAAATTGGCTGTGGGGGCAACCCTTTGTATATATAAATATAAAGAGGAGGATAATAGCCTATAGTTGAAAACAATGGAAAGTCACTGGGGCTGCAGGGACCATTGCCCCCCTGGTTAGTGTTAAAAAAGGCCTGAATTAAGGAGACAACTAAAGCTCAATAGCTGAAGTTTGGATGCAATTGAATATTGAACATACCTACTGAAGTTTTTAAATTCACATCAAAACCATCTTTACCTGAAGCAAAATGCAAAATTGTAAATGAAAAAAGTAAAAATATACTTATATTTGCCCAGCACTATTGCCAATAACTTTTCTATATCCCAAATCAAAAAGGACAACTCAATTTGAAAAATTGAGAGGGGTGTGATGGGGCAACTTAGTTTTAAGGATGATGGTGGGAGCTGTTGTCTCAATGACTACCTACAGCCCTGTGAACATTGTTATTGGTGAATAATTGGAGCAAGCCATAATGAAAGGTTTTTTTACATTACCTTCTACTTTGCATTGACAGTTTCTAGGATTTCTCCTATAGAACTGTTAATTGGTTATGTGAACAATTTTTTTGCGATACAGAATTTGAAAATGGCTTTGAAAAAAGCAAACATTTTACAACATACTAAAAGCTTTTCATCTGAAATTCCTCAGAGCATAAAACGTCAGAATCAGGGTCTGAAAAAACACGATGAAAATTATATACCCAGTTGTAGATCAAAATAGGCCAATCAGAAAATTGATTATGTCTAAAAAATTACACTAGAAGTACCTTGCTTTATTCCATTTTCTTTGAGATATCTCCCAAAATCAAGTTCCACTGGAAATATTTCATCATCTCCTTTGTTGTCTTTTTTATATAGGCTTACTTTTGCATCTTCAACAAGTCTGCCTTTTATTCTTTCAATGATTTCTTTCTGTGAATGCAGATCTTCCAGCTTTGATTGAAAAATTTCTTTGAATAGTTCACCATACACATCAATATGTGATTCTGTACATTGATTTAATAGTAAATGGCACCTTTGACTGCAAATAAAATTGTATAGAGCAGTAATAGAGATGTATTTCTTCAAATGAAAAAATAAATTTAAGCAGAGTTATGAACAATAAAAAATTTATTCAAATTTGGTGAGAAAAAGAGTCAGGTGAACAATAAATCTTATATTATGTCATAAACCCCAAGTACATTTGTCCGTTGTGAATGACACATGATAGCATTTACAACCCAAAAAAACTAAATGAAATGTGATATCTAAAACATCCATGATAATATATGTTGGCACAAGTGCACAATAAATTACGGGAAAAGCAAAATTGCCTGGACAGCAAAATCTTCTCACCACTTCTGAAAAAAGTTCTGGTCCTAATGATCTATTCATTTTTCAGATTCTTTTAAACGGATAATTATAGGAGGGAGGCTGTTAAAAAACTGATGTTTGCAATTTTGTAGACCATAGTTAATAGAGGAGAACTAGCATCGAAATAGCATCCAAATCGTCTCCAAATACAAATTTTTCACTGGCAACCGCCATGTTTTGATAAATTTTGTGCACAGTCATGGTCATGTGACACGCAAGTTCAACCTCCAATAAAGAACAATAAGGCAGGCCTTTGAAGTGCACCGAATTCATAACCAGAGTTCTCCTCTAGTAACTATGTGTAGACCTGACAAAAGCAACACAGTTTTTCATCAAACAGCAAAAAAAAATTACAAAAAGTTAGTTCATTGAAATCAATTTGAACAACAACACACAAGGAGACTGCTTTTATCTTAAGAAAATACAGACCCATTTTGCTCCAGAATCTTTTGGAGATGAGATGCTATTGCCAATGTCCGTGCTGTTTTAAAATGTTCCTCAGGTGTTAAACCATGATCAATGTTTGGATAGATAATACAACATTTATTTGATTCAGCACAATTTAACATTGAAGTAGACCTTAAAGTCTCTGTTATAAAAGCTTTTATTGCCATTTTCCTGTTGAGTATAACACTGACAGTGGTACAAGCATCATTCAAAATTAAAGAACTGATGAATCTGTCTTTTGGAAGACCTTTTGTTAGGAAGCCATTTTTCTTCAGTTCTGCTCCATTAATCTAGAAAATCACAGAGAGCAAAAATAATTAGAAATTTGGACTTGTGAAGTAGCATGAAACAAAGCAAAATGTGTTGGTAAATGAATAATTTGTTCATTGTACTTTGTACTTGACATAAACAAATGAAAATATGTAATATTTAATTATATCTGCAGTAATAATATAAAATAATTTGCTTGATTTTGAATAGTAATTCTTGAAATGAAAAGCCTACATACTTTAGCTTCACGGAGATCTACAAAGATGTCACAGTTGCTATTCTTTACTTTCCTATCGTTTGCGATTCTGAACATAAAATATTTCTTCCCATTTTCCACAGACGATAGGCCTACTCCTTCAATCTTTTCTTCATGTTGGTGACACTTGGGATCGTCAACACCCAATTCATTACGATAATTGCAAAATGAAAAGAATTCTTGCTGTATTTTAGCTAATGCTTCCATTTAAAGCTCTGATTCTGTAATCGTTGCAACATTTATGTTTTTTATGTTAAAATGAGCGTGGCTAGAAAATTTTGAAATAACCTCGCTTTTAGTTTGAAAACGAGGTTTAATTAACAGGGAGGGAAGATCACAATCGCAAGAAAAACAAGAAGGCTGCACTTGTTGCATATATTTTTCAAGGAAGCGTCGAGACATTTTGTTTAGATAACGCTTGATTGTATCAACGATGAATAACAAACTCATAATAAGACACGCAAAGCAAATCGTGAATGTCTGTTTGAATTCAGAGACGTTTCTTCGTGGAAGCCAAATGGCACACGTGGCATCCCGTGAAGACGATAACGGTCTGTCTCTTGTTGTTGGAAATGATGGATGCATCAAAGACTTTGGTGCAGACGATGAAATCGAAAAAAAATACAAAGGCTGCGTTTTTGATAAAGAAATAGATGCCAGTGGAAAAACTGTTATGCCAGGTTAGTGTTTTGCTAAAAAAGTCCGTTCAGTTAAGTTAAGTTCTGTCGATACATTTAAAATACAAAATATACGTACTGTGATTAGAATCAAAGCTGAAAACTATCGAATCAAGCACTAAAACTAAGTTATATAAAGTGAAATGACTTGTAGGAGAATATCTTGAGGAGCAGTTTTCTAGTAGCCAAACCATGGTGATACCACTACCAATCTAAGGAGATAGTACCCCCTGTATTGGGAATTCAAACTAATATCAAAGATATATGATATATTGGTTTTTAGAAGCTTTTAATTATTGTGTTTCGGTCTTTTAAAAGGAGACCATAAATTGATGATGCCTAATGACTTCTTCAGTTCTTGACAATGTTATGTCTCTTTTAAGGTCTTATTGATGGACATACACATCCAGTGTGGGTTGGAGACAGAGTTCATGAATTTGCAATGAAGGTAGGTATTCTCAGGTTTATGACCCTTCAAAAAAGAAGTGCAGGGTAATAAGAAAAATCAAGAAACTCTGGTACTCTCAGCAAAATGAATAAGAAATAATTTATGTTGAACAATTCCAAAACTCAGAAATTTTGTAAAATCCATCAACATCAGAACAGAAGCAAATCTCTTGAATGAAATTTCACAAGCATTTGAAACAATATAATCATGGATGAGACTTACTGATACTTTTGCGAAAAACCTTCCCCATCAAGATACTGTTTGAAAATTTCCTAGTGTAAAAACTGACTTTAGGAATCCAATGTTAAAATTAATGACATCAGGAACCCAAAGCATTAAGAAACTGGGTTACTCAATGTAAACCTTTCCTTTCTAAAAAAAACTTTGATAAATAACCTACACATTGGGATAAAAGGTTTCTTTGCTTTTCTCGTGGATTAGCCAAGGTGGCCCAGCTTGGTTAAAACATAATTGCTGTTTTGCCACAAGTCTAGCAATAACACTTTCTTATACCAGAATATGATATATTTGCTATGCACTTTTCAAGTTAGACACATTGGTTCTGCAAGCTCTCTTTTTGTGTTTTTGTTCAAATGCCTCTCTGGAGCCAGCGCCATCCTTGCTTTGCTAACCAAAAGCAAAGCAAAGCAAAAAAAGCCAATTGTTCAAAGAGTGACACTTTATTCTTCAACTAAACAACTCCTTTGTCTTTGTACACATTAGCTAGCTGGTGCAAGTTACATGGACATTCATAAAGCTGGTGGTGGTATTCATTTTACAGTTCAGCATGTGAGAGATGCAACTGAAGATGAGCTTTATGTGAGCCTTTTAGAAAGACTGAAGAGGATGGTCAAGTGTGGTACCACTCTTGTTGAAGCTAAAAGTGGTTATGGGCTTGACGTAGATTCTGAAGTGAAAATGCTCAAAGCACTTGAAAGAGCAAAAAAGGAATTTATGAGTATTGAGATTTCAAGCACCTTTTGTGGTGCACATGCTGTCCCAAGGTTAGATATGTGGATTTAGCCACACAGAATAATATGTTTGTGTTTTGAATTGGCTATTTTCATAATTTGTTTAGACATCAACTGTCCAAGCCATAATAGCTGCAATAGTTAATCTGTATCAGTATTCTCATCCCACACAATCTTACGTTAAGAAATCTGTGCTGTCTGTCATTTCCTAGTCCTTCTTTTGTTAACTGGGATCACTCTTCTTTGGGGTATGCTTCTCCTTTGACTGTGGAAAATACTAGTAAGTATTTACTGGTCAACAGAAGGGATACTGTCAGGGTGCTTTTTCTAGGAAATATGAAAATCCTCAGGTTTTTAATGTTACGCACATACATGTTTCCTGTTTCATAAAAGATTCAGGTAGTCATTATTTGCATTCTTCTGATTATCTACAATCATTAATGTTTCCTAATTTGGGTTTTTTCACTTTTTAGGGGGAAAACAATGGAAGAGGCAACTGATGATGTGATTAATGTTCAAATACCCAAGATTAAAGAGTTGAATCAAAAGAAGGAATTAAGTGTTGAAAATATTGATGTATTTTGTGAAAAGGGAGTTTTTGATACTGATTCGACACGCAAGATCTTACAAGCAGGCATAGAGGCTGGCCTAGCTATAAATTTCCATGGTGATGAATTGCACCCAATGCAGTCAGGAGAGGTATAAATTTATAAAGCTCTTTAAAGAGAGGAATCGTGTTTTCCTTATGATCCATTCTGTCTTTTGCTAATGCGATATTTGTCTATTTTACAAATATATCAATCTGAGTCACATAAATTTTGATCAGGTCATCCCCACAGGCATACCCCTCTGACACTTTTGACTTGTCATGCCTACACACAAAGTAAGAGAAATAGTTAATATATTGTATTATGACTCATTGCAGACATTTCCTTGATTTCAAGTGACCAATCAATTGCAGCTTATCACATCCTAAGGAAGTTTATGATTATTTGGCACAAAAGTAATCCTCCTTACAGTAGTTGCAAGAAATCATGGCCCATGCAGTAGGTTATTTTAAAAAAGGATGTTTTCAGGTAATAGGCTTTGCCTTGTAATAAATTTCTAATGCTGCAGCACCAATACCCCCAACAAGCTGGGCCACGCAGATGTGGGCATTTTTGACCATTTATAATCTTCCTAACAAAATGGGACTCATTTTCTGAAAAAGGACCAACTTTTAGATTTTTTGACAATGTGCAACACCATGCATTCGATTATTTACAAAATATACGAATTAAAATAACAATTTTTAATAGTTTTAAATGCAAATTTACAATTAAATAATTTAGTTTTGCATATGTTGCATGTGCAGGCTGTCCGTCCCATTTTTTTATTAATTTTCTGCAGATTTTATTTCCTGTGGTAAGCCATTCTAAGTGGTCCGAGGGACCTGAGGCTGTTTGAACCAAAAATTGTTTGTTGGGGCCTGTAGTGCTGCAAGTCTTATGGACTGTGTGACGATCGATCAGAGGTTCTTAGTTCGAAAATATTTTGCATGTTTTAAGGATTTGACCTTTTTACAGTTCAAGTTTTGAAAATTTCAATGCAGAGGTTCCTTTGCCCACCTACATGCATTGTGCATTTTTGTGATTTGCAAAGCAGTTGCGTAGGGCTTGTTCCTGTATTTTTCGATCTTCTCCATAGACCTAGTTGAGGAGGAAAACCCCACACTAAAGGGCAGTAGTTAAAGTTAGAGAAGACAAAGCTTTGGACCAAATAGTGTTTTGCTATCATTAAATAGGCACAGTCTTGCATAAAGGTCTCTTAAATCTTATGCTGTGTCTTTTTTCTTTACTTTTCATGTTCAGATCAAACTTATTATCTGATTTGATGATTGAAAGGTTGTTTTGTCATGTTGTACTTTTGCCTGTTTATCTTGACAATATTTTTTTGTTCTCCGTTAACACTCTCCCTAATACCTGCTGTCCAAATAACCAATTTTCACCTATTCTAACAACTATTCTAACTAGCCTTTTCTTTTTTCAGCTCGGTGCAGAACTTAATGCTAGAGCTATCAGCCATCTTGAAGAAATCAGTGATGATGGAATCAAAGCCATGAGTGAAAAATCAGTTGTTGCTGTTGTGCTTCCAACCACTGCATACATTTTGAGATTAAAACCTCCACCTGTTCGCAAAATGATTGAGGCAGGTAAGCAGACTCTTTTTATTAGGCAATTGCATCTAGTAACTATTCTAGTTGGAAGTTGCCATTCCTGAAATAGTCATTAGAAGAAGCAATCCCCACTCTACCCTTGAGGATGCAGATTGCCTTGTGTTTGCTACCCTAATTTTCACGAGATTTCAAGTTGCAAATGCCATATCTTCCTGACATCATAAGTTTTTTTTTCACCCCGTATTGAGCTGTGCATGTTAGTACATGAATAAACAATTTGACTGAGCCTTGTTATTTTCCTCTAGGTGTAGCAGTTGCACTTGGCTCAGATTTTAATCCTAATGCTTTTTGCTTGTCAATGGTGAGTCTGCCCGATATTTGTTCAGAAACCCGATAGATATTTCAAAAAGATTTCTTTGTGTGTGTCAGAGCGAGCAATATGTCTTCCACGTATTAATTTTTTATGGAGATTCTTTTATGGGTTTAGAACTCATTAAACAAGGTATTGATAATCGAAGGAGGTAGTGATATGCCTATTTTGAATGGTATGCTAATTCTTTTTCAAAAGCTTTTCCTAACAATCTTTAGTAATATTTTGTCTTGAGAAGTTCCACGAATCTGGCAGCTTTATGCATGTTTAGCTTGAATAAACCAATCATTATTTGCCTCCCCGGAAGATTTATCAAACATGTATTTTTGGTTATATTTGACAGCGAGTTCTAAAAATTCTTCAGACTTTGACCAAGCAACTAAAGCTTATTCATAGGCAACATATGCTCTTGCTTAATTTCTTCTTGATAAAACACATGCATCATTGATGTTTTTGCGAGAATCTTTATTCACGTTTACCGAAAATGCAAATGAGATTGTAAAAAACTGCAGCATTTCAAGCTCTATCGTGCAATGCTTCTTGACTTTCGAACATAACAGTAGGTGTCCATTACGTTAAGCAGGGTTTATGCCTTAAATCACACACCAAGATAGATATCTAGTATTATGTCATGGTTGCAATAAACACGAGCTCTAGTTCTCAAGTATTTCTGAATTTCTAGTGCATTGAAGCTTAACGTTGTTTCGCTCCTATAGTTCTTTAAAAGGGGCTGTTCTTAAATTTTCCTAGAATTTGCTCCTTCGGAAACCTCAGCTTATAAAAGGATAGTACATTAATATATATTTTTAGTTTTTTATACTAAAATTTGTTTGTATTTCTCTACTTGCAATCCAATCCTTAGAATCTTATTTGTTATTTCATTCGTCATCATTAAGAATTTGTTGTTGTTCTTCCTCCCAAGCCACTAACAATGCATTTAGCATGTATTGTCCTCCATATGTCCATGAACGAGGCTCTTTCTGCTGCTACAATCAATGCTGCGGCCTCTCTTGGACGATCAAAGACCCACGGTTCAATCGAAGTTGGGAAAGTGGCTGATCTTCTAGTTGTCAATGCACCCAGGTAAATTAGTAAACACCTTTAGTTCATACAAGTTTATATTTCCTTTTATGGTTTGAACGAATACATGATCTACATCACCTTGCAAAGAAAACATGAATTAAACATATCTTTTGGGGGTTCAAAAGTTAAAAAATGGCTTTGAAAAAGCAAACATTTTGACTCATACTTAAGCTTTTCGTCTGGCACTCTTCAAAGCATCAATCGTCAGAACATAGATCAAAACACTGAGCTAGGAGATATGCACTATGCTATAAGCTAGGTAATATATAGCAAGCTATAAGCTAGAAAATATAAACCAGGAAACATTAGGCCAGGAAAACATTGGAAAATATTGTACTCAATAGTTTCGTTGTGAACATAATTAGGTGATTGATGTAATTTCAACAATCGATTTTTTGCTGTTATAAGTCAAATGAAAATCTAATCAAAACTGAGACACCGTTAATATACGTTTCAAAGCTGAAGTTTTGGAAAATTAAATACTTTTCTTTTCCTTTTAAGTACTCTCTTGTTTTGTTCGTTTCGTTTTGGTACTGTTTTGTTTGTGTTTGTAGGTGGCAGCACCTGATCTACCAAATGGCAAGTCATAACGAGCTTATTAGCTACGTCATCAAAAGTGGCAGGATCGTCCACAGTATCTCGTGAAGACGTGTAAATGTTTTCGTAGTTTTAGATGAATTGCATTATTGAAACTTGTTAGCGATC